>JAPSES010000002.1:1574981-1586837 GCA_029822895.1 Maxillicosta whitleyi
CAGGCCGTAGAGGATTGATAGAAGGTACAGTTAAAACAAACAAGGTGCATTGGGATTATTGCACTGAGGTAGAGGGGGGTGGGGGTTGGGGGGGCTGTACGATACTCACCTTAAAATAGAGTCTAAAACATAAACTGTTATGCATAAAGGCATAATTCAATATTCAGTCAAAGGTGGTTACAGATGTTAAGTAGGAATTTAAAAAAAAAAAAAAAAAAAAAGGAATGTGACGGTGCATATTTTAGCCAAACACTTCTTTAGCTTTTGGTCACACGGGAATAATGTTAAAACTAGTCAAGTATATGAGCAGAATCTAGTCCTGATTGGCTGCAAATATTAATTAGCGTGAAGTGACACTGATGTACAGTGTCCTGATTGGTGCAAAGATGATGCAGTGGGTTGTGTTGGATACTCCCTCACGTTAATCTGACAGATGGAGTTGTAATGTCTTTATAACCCGCAGGTCTGATGTACCCATTTGGGGCTGGTTAAAATCATTCCAAATAAAATGACTTCCACCTCAATCACTTTTTTTTTCAGTGTGTCTCTACAGAAATGCTACAGCTGATGTGGCTTAAAGCATTTTTCTGTCCGCAGGAATCCTTCACAAAGGAAATGGCGAAAACGTCTACCTCTCCCAGCAGCCTCCCGTCATCAGCACCGTCATGGGGAACGGTTTCTACCGGAGCGTCCCCTGCGTCCCCAGCTGCAGCGGCGCCGCCCGTGACATGATGCTGTTTGCACCTGTGGCGCTCGCCAGTGGCCCCGACGGCTCCCTCTACGTGGGCGACTTCAACTTCATCCGCAGGGTCCACTCCGACGGATACACCAGAACCGTGCTGGAACTAAAGTGAGACTCATGATCTTGTTGAGCTCGAACATGATAAGAAGGAGTCTGATCTTGGTAGGGATCGCCCACACTGGGAAGCTGTGGGATTTTCAGCATTAGATTGACTTGAGCACAATTAAAACAAAATTAGCTTGGCTGATATGGGTTAGTATGGCATTAGCTCTGGTTGGCATCTGCAGTTGGGATCTGTTTGATCTCGCTTGAACGCATTCTGAAGTTTGTGCTCATGAAACAGCCGAGTGTGTGAGGTTCAGACATCACAGGCTCTAATCTACCTCTTTAGGATGTGAGAGCAGCGGAAAGTCTTTGCTGTGAAACAAAGATATTTTTTTTCTGTGGATTATGACGATGATATCTCCTACGGCGCTGCAGGCACTACATTCTCTATTTCTGTATTTTCTCAAGCGTAGAATCTCGATGGGGTTGCACAGTCATTTGTCCTGTAAAGTGTTCTCCTTATGTAACTTTAGTCTCTCATTCTCTGTTATTATTGTATCTCTGACTAATATTTCTGGTTCAGACGGAGGTTTCATGGTGTCTGTATTTGATACTTCCCTGTCCTCTGGGAGGAAATGCCAAAAAGCTTCCTGTTTAGGTTAATATTTAATGTGAAACAATACAGCTGTCTAAATCAACCCTAATCTCACTTTATAAGGAGAAAACTGACTCATTGTAGCCTATGAAATTCTGAATGACTCTCGTTAGCATCATAAATGATTGTTTTTACCTTCTCCTTTCTCCTTTTTAAATGCTCCTCCATGGCTTATTATCAGGAACCGGGACACCCGCCATAGGTGAGAACTGGTGATTAGCACCTCCTTTATGCACTTTCACAAAATGCAAGAAACAAATGTCAAGAGGAAAGAAAAGGACATGTTGCAAAATGACTCTCAGCATTTTTTTTTAGATTATTTTGAGCAAATTGCATTGACCTGACTTCCCCTCTTGTAGATACACGAACACACACGCAGAAAACGAGCTGAAATCTGCATACACTCAGTCAGGTTGCAGTCAGATCTATCAAATCCTCATTTAAATTTCACTCCACGATATTAAATTTGGAAATTGGAAATCAGCCAAAATGTCAAGGATTTCATGTTTTAGAGGATTACTGGAAGTGTGTGTGCGTGCATGCGTGCGTGTGTGTGCATGTGGAGGATGCGGCGTTGAGCCACACTAAAAGCCCGAGGCCTGGTATGGCCTTGACATCGTCCACAGCCCTGAGCCTCGATGGTAGCGTAAGCTCAATACACCATGTTCGACAGAAGATTAGACAGATGTTATAGGATTTGTATGTATGTGTGTGCGTGTGTATGTGTGTGTCGGTGCGCCTCTATCAGAGGTTATATCGAAACAATTCTGAGCTTGTGCTTGTTTGTGAGAGAGGGGTTTATCCAATTTGAAAAGAAAGAGGATTTTTCAAGATGCTGTATCTCTCGCATGCCAAAGTTTCAAACCATGCAAAAGGGATAACCTGGCTGGGTGTTTGTGGTTGTGTTGTATAAGTGGGTGTGTACAAATGTAGAAATGTAAATGTCCCTGTGATGCACAAACCATGATACATTGCTACCGTATGCACTAATCTTATGAAGTGGGTTCTTCTCCAGGCACTTACACCTTTTCCTCACCCTGGAGATTCCTCCTTTAGTTCCTGCTTCCTCCTTTTCTTCGCAACAGCTTTTTACTGTTAGCAGCATGTTAGTGTTTCGCTTTTATTCCATACTATTGTTCTCCCAAGTCAAATGCATTAATTATTCATCCATATTCAGCTTTCAAAGCTTTTCACTCCACATTCTTCCCAGCAAAGTGCCTATCAGGCAACAGGGCTTCAAAACAAGGTACTCTCCGAAGGGAGACAATATGGGATGTGTTCACCGTAAAAACCATTGTCTATTCTTTTACTTTAAGAGTTTCAGTGTGGAGTAAAGCAAATAGGGGAGGAAGTCCTCTACAATATTATCTGAGAGGCCAGACGGTCGATTCACAGAGACAGCCAGGAACAGCTAGATCACTATGTCTATCAACCCTGATCATTGTTTTGTGATTACGTTTTCAGAGAACAACAGAGGCTTGACTGGGATTGTTTGTGCTTCTGTTCTTATTGTTCTCTTCCCTACCACTGGATTTAGCATTGAGCATCTAATTGAGAAAAAAAGATGAGCAAAATGATTTGTAATCAGTTATACACACCACGGTAAAGCTCATGGTAGCTTCAAGAGCCCCAGCAAATAAAGTATGCTGCACAAAGCAGAGGCATACTTTGAAACTTGGTGAATAAGTCTCTTAGGATCACGTCTAAATTATGTATGTGCAGTTCAGTGCAGAGTTCTGTAAACAGTTATGCACTTAATGGATTTGATGACTGACAGCACCCTCGCCTATGTAACAGTGTTTTTTTTTTTTGTTTTTTTTTTTCCCCCGTCCAGGTTTAGGCTAATATCAGAGAGAAGTTCTTTCAAAAGAGTCATTGAACAGTGTATAGAAACCTGTTTAACACAGTGGAGAAAGAAAGTATTTATCTATTTGTTCAGTGAAAGCACAGTCACTGAGAAAGGATTTGCAGAAATATTTTTCATGACTTGTTAATTTCCTTTGAGACTCATTATTCATTGAATAGCTAAGAAAGAAAGTACCGCCACTGCATGTCCTCGAGTTTAATTGACAGGAAGCCATTGACCAGACCTGGCTGACACTGGATTTCACAGTAAAATAAAAGCTCCAATCTGGTTACTTACAGCATTCAAAGTGCAAAGCCATAATTTTCTCTCTCATTTTTGCGAGTGTTAGAGTTTCAGCAATGCACCACAATAACGTGACGATATCAAAGGTTTATTGGACTTAATGAACTGACATACAGAGGTAAAGTGGAGTTCTCTCTGTACATGGCCATGATTATACCAGTTGGCATTCCTCCTACACAAAGTGCAGTATACAGCTCCCTGTCAAGAGAGGCTAAGTGAAGTCATAAAACACATTTTCATTAGAAGATTGTGAGTAAACAACATAAATTCACGATATTGTCATTCCTCTGGGCAATATACTGAATGTTGTGCGTTATCTTTTTTTTTATTGTCTACTCATATGCCCCATATAGTTTAACAATTAGAACAGTGCATAATAATGTGTCCCTGTAGCTCATGTGGCCAGATTTAATGTTCTGGGTGTAAATTAGGGCTTGGGATTTTGCTGCATGTGCAATATTGTCAGTTATCTTTTCATGTTTTTACAATCCAGGTTCAGACACCCTGAAAACATCTCACACTGAATGTATCTGGAAGACACTCAGCAGACCTATCCAGGCTCATTATGCCTTACATGTCAGCGGCAGCGTATAAAGTCACAGCCTTAGGTTGGATTTACTAATGCATAAATTATGCAGTTCTGCACCTTAAGCCAGTCTGCGCATACTGTACATTTATACATGAGGTTTCTTATTATTGCATGCCAAATTTATGTGACTATAACTATAAAAAAGTTGGCACACAGAAACATCCTCTTGGCGTCTATGTAAGCAAATGTAAGCCTCTGCAGACTGCTGATTGTATATTACAGCTAACGGTACACAGGGACAAAACACTAACATAAGGGCTGTCTTCTGTACAAAAATAAAGCAAAAATGAGCATAAGTGAGGATGACATTAGATAAGGTTTATGATCTAATTGTTAGCTATTACCTGTGGGTACTACTTTACAATAATGGTATGCTAACATAGTATTTACAAATTAGCTTGTTAAAAAAGGAAGTTTTAATGAACTTTTTTTTGTATGTTGATTTAGCCTCACTATTTGGCAACACAAACGCTTGCTAGTTGTTTATCTTACTACATCTTGCCCATTTATCTGTCAGCATGTCAGACCATTTTCTCAGTTTCCATCATTTATAACCTGCCTAAAGGGACTCAGAATGTGAAATGTAAAATAAATAATATTGTATTAATGAGTTCTGCTTCATATACCAACCACGTTCAGGTGGCATCAGTAAAGCATGCACACAGCAGTCATCCTGTTAAGTTTAATTTATTAGGCCTGTGTATGTCAGTAAATAGTTGTAAGAAATAACCATGAACCTTGTCAGTGTTTTCACAGCTACTGCTGTCAGGATAATTAATGCACAAGTTGAGTTCCATGTTTTGCTCAAACGTATAAAGCATCATTAGCACATGTCAGAAGAGCACTATAAAAAAACACTCACTCATTTTCACAAGTATCAGGTGAACATTTATCAAGTGTTCCAATTGATTGCATGGTATTTACTAAACTATTATGGTATTATTATTATTGTTTTTGATTCAGTTTGTTTGTTTGTATGTTAACACTTCAGCAGCAAAACTATTGATTGAATTGGGACCAAATTAAATTCATAGATTGCCCAGAATAGATGTGGTTCACATTTATTTTTTTTTTCTCCCATTTACTTATAATCAACAAAATTTCACATCTAGAAAAGGATCGATTTTGTTTCAATTTACTTCAAACTTGGCACATATATAGAGCCAACTGTTATGCTGACATCACCACACTCATAGACATGATGACATCAGCTGGATCGATGCCAAAATAAGCTACAGTATGTGTGAGGGGTGGGTTTGTTGTGCCTGGCACCACTTGTTATTATTATTATGAGCTCACTATTTGGCAGACAAGTCACCACTGCCATTGTTTTGTAACTTGTTATGGCTCATTAATGATGCATCAAGTGTTTAGCGAAGTTATAATAGTTGTAAATCATTTTAATAGATTTTTTTGGTAACATTACAAGGGAATAAATGTCTAGAAATGCACAACCTCTTTGTGAATACATTCCATATCAGTTCTGATTTTCATTAACCGTGTACGTCCTCCCTCACTAGCACCAGCCCCGCCCATAAATACTACCTGGCCATGGACCCAATGGGAGAAGTCCTTTATGTGTCCGATACCAGCAGTCGCAGAGTTTACCGGGTGAGGAACCTGGGACAGCCCAAGGATCCGTCTCGTAACCTGGAGGTGGTGGCAGGGACGGGGGAGCAGTGCCTCCCCTTCGACCAGAGCCACTGTGGAGAGGGCAGGAAGGCGACCGAAGCCGCACTCAACAACCCTCGAGGTAGGAGAATGTAGATGTGACAGTGACACATGACAGTGCTCGGATTTTCTTCATTTCACTGATATTATAAGATGTTGCTACTGGGATAGAGCTGTGCCTATTTTATCATGATTTACATCTATAATCCATCTATAATCAAAAGAGATTTGTGATCAGGACATGCAGTTCACTATTCAATATAGAGGGTTCATGTCGTACTGATGAATGAGATTTTAGTTCTTTGATTAGGAATACTTTTGTATTATAGTGACTTATTAGGCAATATTAATCGTATTTTATATTACTTTTGCTGTTCCCTTCATTTCAAGCAGAAGGTCATACTATGCAAATTGGGATTTGATCAGAATCAGAATTTAGCTTATCCCAGGACACACAGAAACTGCTATGATAAAATATGATAAAGAGTTGCTTTGATAACCCAGAAGCTGCCATTGAGGCGTTGCATGCTTTAAAAGCTGGCTATTTGAAAATCCTTGTGGGAAGAGGATGTGAGTTTTGATCCTGTTTTGCACATTTTGTCACTACTGGGTTCGTCAGTCCAAGTTTGTTAAAATGCCAAGTTCTTGTACGTGCACATTAATTCCTCCTTCGCCTTGTTCAGTCGATGAAATCAGAAATCTGCTGCGTTTCTGTCCGTGCTCTTAGACTCTGTTGTATTCCACACTGACTTTGAGTGTTTCAAATTAAGTGTAATTCATAAATTATGGGATTATGGATATAAAGGACGAATGTGGCAGTCTGCTCAAATATGAAACAATTAGACTATCAGCATCACTGTGATTAAATGGTTTCTCTAAATTGCAATGTTGATTTATTTTACCATTCAGATTGTAAATATGTTTCATTAGGATATCAATTTACTAAATTGTAAACCTTACAAAAGTACCAACATTATGATTGACTCCTGTGTAATGTTTTGACTAAAAATAACACTTAATTGGTTCCTGCTGAGTATGGCTACAAAAATCTATCACATCAGCTCCAGCAGCAGTCTCTAACTGCCTGATTTTCAACCCTATCAGTAATTTTTTGTTAATGCAAATTGATTTAAGCAAGCAACACAAAATAGCCCTCAGTATGACAGTCATCCAATTTCAGCGGTTACCACCACTGGTTGAAATTACTTGCTTTTTTGGGTAAGTAGTCCATGTACTTTTTATGACACTATAAAAATAACAAGTTGTCACAAAGCTTTTTTTTTTCCTTGAAGTTTTCTGGTGTAGACTTTGTTCAAAGCAAACCTTTTCATATGTCACAGCAGGAAAAAGTACAGGTGGATCTAGTAAATTTAATAACGTCTTTGGTCCATTCAGATGGTTCAATGAAAGTTATGCAGTTGCACCTGTGCTTTGCTTGCAATAACACAGAATAATGGGTTAGGGTTTTTTTTTTTTTTTTTAGGGGGGGTTGAAGAAAAAAGGCCAGAATGTGGGACATAACTTAAAATACAGTCTGATAATTTAAAGTTTCATCCAGTACCACATGTGATTCTTTCATACTTAGACAACTTTACCTAACTTTGAAGAAGCATACAGTTCACAAACAGCACATTAGCCTTTTTTGTGTGTGACAAAGCACAAAAAGAGAAGGAGCTGAACCACATGCAAATACAGTAACTGCTACGTGACAAGACGTGTGTGTAATATGTGCAGGGTTTCTGCGGATCCTTAAAAAGTTTTTTAAAGTCTTATTTACAACATGTGGTTTTTAAGATCTTAAAGGCATTATATTTAGCTATTTTTTTGAAGTATGGCATTACATTTCACATGGGAAGTATTACATTTCATCTGGGTAGACGACGGTTAATGAAAAACATATGTTTGGATTTTTTCCGCACTAACGTTATTTATTTACCCAGCGTTGTTTGTTATCAAGATGCTGAAAAAGTAGATGGAGATGTAAAAGAACAGACGGAGAAGAAGTGGTTGGAACAGGCAGACGTGAAGTGCAAGTTCAGTGATAAGTGGCTTGAGGAGCTAAAATACAACAGTTGGTTATGAAAAACAACGTCAGAATATGAAGCATGATGTAAAATATGTCGGAAAGACATCAAGTTAGGAACAATGGGCTGTAAAAGCCCCATCATATGAAAGAGGAAATGCATACATTCTATGCTGCTAGTCAGGAAATAACGGTCCCATGCGAAAGAATAAAAAAGCATTCTATTCTTCACATAAGATATACAGCAATTATTAAGAAAATAGAAAAGGATAATAATGCAAGGTTATCTTGGGGGTGACCAGGTGATTGAATTATCCATCATGTATGAGCTATATATTTGCTTGGGACCTTTAATAGGCATGATTTAGCCTCATTAAAACTATAAAGAAAAAAAGACGTCAGTATTTGCAACCAGAGTAATGTCACCCGGTTACCCCCAAGATAATGTATTGTTATCCTTTTCTATTTTCTTTTTATGCTTTTTTTTTTTTTTACTATACATATTTGTTCCGCGGCAGTGGTCTTATTTTTGATACTCAAAGGTCTTAAAATGGTCTTAAAAAGCATTATATTTGCCTGTCAGAAATGTGCAGATACCCTGTATATAGTGAAATGACAATAATATGTTGATTAAAAGCTTGATTTATAGGCGTGCGTTTTAGGCACAGCCAATGACAAATGCTAGTATTTTATAACCTTTGACCTCGTGCAAAAGATTATAATGTATATTAACCAATGTTGCTGTTAATCACTGACATATAGTCAGCTGCAAAATTAAAAATTAATCTCGCTCTTATGTAGTATGTTGAAAAATATGTTTTTTGTATTTTGGTGCACCAAAAAACTATGGTGTGTTTCCAATTCAAACATTGTGTTTAAAAGGTTAAAAAAATATATATGACAATTATTAAATGTATGGTATTTTTCATTTATGGCTCAAGTTGATGAAATACAAAAAATGTAAAAGTTAAAAACAGACTGTATGAAAATATTTTTGACATTATTCCACAACTGTGCCTGAGGGACCTCTCTGGGCGGGACTGGAGGGTTAATCCTATATAATAAAAAGGGAAGTGGACTGTGTGTCTCAGGCATCAGACGAAATCCCAGAAAGATATGGTTACTGCAGTTATGCATACTCATGTATTTTTGGTTAAGGACAAGACTAGTGAAGAGGGCAAGTCAATAGGACCAATATTTTAAGAGATATTAGTAATTTTGGAATATAACATCCTTACATCGGCCAATCAGGTTGCTATGCCCAGAATCATACAATCATCGCTGAAGTGGGTTACCTAGCAACAGATAAACAATAGAGCCACATTGTCATGGTGTCAAATTTCATGTGCAGAAAGAAACATACCAGCTGAGATGTTATTCAACTGAAATGCCAGTGGAATTTACCAAGAAAGTAAAAAAAAAAAATGAACGGTATCAGAGGATCTAGAACCTGAGGTTCCCCACGGGTCTGTGCACTAGTATGATTTAACTGTCTTACAGGAAAAAATGTCACTGCTGGGAGATAAAGTTAAAGCAATGTACTTTCTGTCATTTTACACTTCTGAGATCACAGATCCAGCTGTGGTTCGTTTTTAGCCTCTGCGCAGTTCAAGCTCTTCAAAATAATACATGCATTTCAGACATTAAGCTGAGAGTGATGATATGAATGACTTAATCGTTCTATACTCTTAAGTTATTATCTGGCTGGAGTGGATCCCAGCAATGTGCTGCTTTAGATTAGGGCGAGAGTGTTGTGAAATCCTTGTGTTACTCGGTGTTGCCTGTTCGCTGGGACATATGGAGGCACGGATTAGTGATCGAATTGAACCAGAAGATGTGCTGCTATTTTGACAGTTTCCTCAACCACAAATCACATAAAATAATAAGGCTTTGTATTTGACAGACGACTGATTACTATACTTATGAAAAAATATTCAATTTGTTAAATGTGATTTTGTACTTTATATATTTCACAAGTTTTAGAGAAATTTCAACATATGCTGGACTGTGCAGAATTCTTCAGCCACCAGATTTGTTGCTTTTTTTTTTTTCAGGGTTGAAATGAACATCCATATTTATTTCTCATTTACTTTTTGTCAGATACAACAAGAAAATACAGGAAATATGTGAACAGCCTTAACCCTGAACCATTAAATCACTGACAGATTGTTCCAGTTCTAACTAACTAACTAACTAACTAACCTTTACTGGTCATTCTGAACAACCAAAAAAAAAAAAACTTTTTTTTAAAATATCAATTTCCATGTATGAGTTTTAATTTTGTATCATATTTGATACTTCGGGTCTCAGTGCTCAAACATTATTTTTGAACAAACAAAAACATAATTCAACAAAAACATGTCTAACAAATTGGCAATTCCTTTTCAAAATTGGCAAAGTTGTGCCTCCTTCCTCGTTAATGTCAGCCTTGTACTGTAGTGTCACTAGAGAGGCCTCTGGTGGATGCATGCCCCCTTCCTGGTGGATTATTTTTATATTGCATGTATCTAATTATATACATCAGGTTTTTCAAGAAAAAAAATATCGCACTGATCATGTAGAAGACTTCAAAACTCATGTATCAAATGTGACATGTTTGGTGTTATAGGGTTAAATGACACACAAAAAACAGCACTAAGTTTGTTCTAAATGTTACAGTCACTAGTGTGACCTCTGACCCCATGATAAGAAGCAACACAAACAGTTAGAAACATCTGACATGTGTTAAATGAAACCTTCTGTAAAACATCAACATTTAGTAAACAGATGTCAAAAGGGTTAAAGACATGTTAAATGCAAATGGAAGTCACAATAAATGCTAATGTCTTATGCCCAATATCTTTAGTTTATAGATGTTTTTTCCTGAAACTTGTTTTTAATACAGAACATAATTCCCATTTATCCAGATTGGATCTCTATACACAGACTGAGAAATGTGTGGCCATTATAATTTTATTAAACCAACAACGCTACACATATTACCTGCACAGGTCTGTATACTTTGGCTTCCTATTTCTCATCACGTTATCGCTATTCTATTGTCACGTTTCTGCGTTGAATTCAAATGTCTCTTTCATATTTGTAGTGTCAGTCACTGTAGGCTTTTCCTTATACATATTTCATTTCTTTGACAGATGATCAAGGCCATGAATATAATATAAAGGGAATTAATTATCTTTACTGTGTGTGGGGGATCAAATATCCTTCATCGCCATCATCTACGCATCCTACGAGCTCCATTGTAGTTTTAGGATTACATATGAAACCATTAGACTGGGTTTATTTACAGTATATATGTTCAAACTGCTCACCAAATGTACATATAATAATACATGTCAAAATTACATGACAGATAAGATAACTGCATCTGAATTATTTTATCCCATATCTAACTCTGAAATGCTCTGATTTGGTTCCGATACACTTTTCATCTAAATATATTTTTAACAGAGGTGTCAAAAGTGTTCCCATTCATTCCCATTCTAGTAGAAGTATAGATACTAGGATTTAAACAGACTTCTGTAAAAGCTGAAGTATCAACTCAAGCTTTTTACTCTAATAAAAGTGTAAAACTACTGGTTTAAAAACTACTTAAAGTATAAAAGTAAATGTAAGGGGGAAAATGTCATTAAGACAAAAGCTTAGGTGGAGCCACATGGGCCCACCTCCCCAAAAAACATTTATCTAAAGGCCATAATGACTGTAATGTTATATTAAAATGTTAATGTTGAAAAATGTGGGATGCACTAGTCATCCTGTTTCAGATACATATGCACATTGAAAATGACTGCAAATGTATTAAAGAACCATATATGTGCACTACTGAGATTAACATGTGTTTCATGGAGCAGACATGATTACTGGTTGAGTATTAAATATAGAATAGAATAGAATAGAATAAAATCTTTATTATCAATAGTTTGTTACATGCAGGAACATGCACCACACACTGAAATGTGTCTTTTTCTTTCTGCCTTTAACT
>JAPSES010000002.1:1595927-1608313 GCA_029822895.1 Maxillicosta whitleyi
GGGGGGGCGGGGGGGCCTGCCCCGCCGTTGGGGGTGAGGGGGTTCTGATGAGGGCAGAGGACAATGAAGAACCACCTTGATTCTTTAAATACACTGACAGACAAAATAAATAAAAGAAACGGTGGAAGGCACAGTTTAGTTTGGCACTTCAGTTGAACCTGTCTGTGTAAGAGTCAGCCCGCAGAAAAAAGAGGCAGTAAATGTTTGCACCTGGGTGTCATTATCGCCCGTGACCAGCAGCCGGACCTCCATCCAGACACACTCACACAGGAAAATGTGGAACCACAATCTGAACCTGTAAATCCTCCTGGCTTTGATAAAGACTTCACTGGAGTCAGAGATATATCTGTCTGTACAGAAAACTTTTTTTTTTTTTTTGGGTGAGGGGGTGTGTGTGTTAAGCTGTAGGTACAGATTGACAATTCTTCCCACTGTAGAACCACTTCCTCACTCATCATAACATTTGTTTCCTCCCATCTGATCCCATTTTCTCTTTATGCCTTTTCGGAGCCTCACTGGCATGGTTGGTGTGTATGGTAAAAGAGTCTCTATTGATAGACCTACTTGTGTTTGTTTGATGTTCTAAACAGTGCGACATAATCTGCAGACGCTCTGCGCTGATCCAAACCCCTCAGCCTTTCATGGGGCTTTCTAGTCCAAAGCATTTCAATTGCTTTTATAATTGAGTTTGTCGGCTGCCTTTGTGAGTGCTTTGGATCTCTTTTTTTTTTTTTCCTTTTTTTTTTTTTTTTTTTGCTATCAAACAAGGCAATTACTGCCAAGCAGGCGCATATTTTCACAAAAATTGTTTATACGCATAAAAATTATCATGCAAGTATTGCAAAATCTCCTTCCAGCTCTGCATGGTGACAATGTCTCGCCTCGCCATACATGTGTAGTCGGGAACTACCCGCTGAAAAAGACGACTATCAATAATTAATTAATGCGGGTTAATATGTTAACAAACTTATAGTGGTTGATAATTAGATGAGCCACAGTGTCTGATTCAGACTTAATTACTAAGCCAGTGTCTGTTCTGTGGGGCTTCAATGAATAATTAATTATAAGAAGCATGAATTATTTCTGCTTACCAAAGATCTAGCAGAAATGCACACCCGTCTTCGTTTATAGTTTTATCTTGTATTGATTGATGATAAGTGTTTGATTGGGGAAATTAAAAGCCGCTGGATATAGCCCTTGTACTACAGTACTGCAGTTAAGTATTGTGCATGTCATACATCACAGAGAAGTGTTCAATGTAGTATTGTATGTACAGGGACAATGTGATTGATAGATGTATGAACAACTCATAGAAAAATCTGTCATTCTTTTCCCCATATGTACACATGCACACATGTCAGGTATACACAAAACATGTCGACACCTGAACCTGTATATGCAGACACATCTTCTGTGTGGTGCACATTGCCATTTTTGCTGAGATTGAGTGAGCAGGTTTATTTTCTCCCCTTTAGTGCACATGGGCAAGCTCAATGTCTTCACCAAAGTTGCGCCTGTGTGTGTGTGTGTGTGTGTGTGTGTGTGTGTGTGTGTGTGTGTGTGTGTGTGGGAGTGTGAATTTCTCATCTGGAGACACTCTGATTTATCCGCTCTATATTTGCATATATGCGCACAATGTGATTAACTGCCATGCCTTATCTTTTCGCCTAGCTACTTCACCACACGCATGCATGCACACGCACCCACTCACACCGCGACACAGGCTTGCACACGTGAACATGCAGACACATTCACATATTATACTTTCACTTACAAATAGTGCTCTGTATTGTCAAGAGAAATGACGAACGGGAACAGTAAACCATACAGCGAGATGAAGATATTTTAAAAACAGCGTGTTCTTCACTTTACAGTTGGACTGTGGGAGTTATTGACCCCACCGTTCTTCACTGACCTCATATTGTTTAATTTAGAGCCATTAAGTATGTTCAACTGTCCAGGTGAGTCAGTCCATCTGTGTACTCTGACCTGTCAGTCAGGCATTAGGTTTGTACATAATTACTATAGGCTATAATCAACTACAACTTCCATCATTTATGGGCTTTAATAATATGTCAGTCCATATCATTAAAACCCACTGCACCTGAGGGGATATGGGAGGCCAGACTGAAAGCCTTACTCCTCAGGGTGTCCATAAGTGTGTGTCTGTGTGCATGATTTACCTCTGTACCCATGTGCTGCAGCACTTGTGTGGGTGTATGAAAGTTTTCAGGTATAAATAGAGCTTCCTTAGATGCACACATTATGCTTTCTCCTCCATAAACAGATCCTGTAATAGGTTTCCTTTGCTCAGTGCGTTGCTGCTTTTCCACTGAAATGGTTGTTTTAACGGGTGACAGACAATGATGCGTTTGTTTTCTGTACATTTTTACATCTCTTCTTGTTTTCATCCACAACAGGCAGACTTTTGGCAGCTTTTACCATCGATATTTGATGGGTGAAGTAAAAGGGAAACTTGAATAACAGTAGGAGGTTGACTTCCTGTAGTCTCAAAGGCACAGGTGTTAGTGAATGCTCTTAGTGTGCACACAGACACTAATGCAGCGTTTCCACTACGTGGTACCAGCTCTACTCGACTCGACTCGATACGGCCCTTTCGCGTTTCCATTTACGAAAAAGGACCTGGAATCTGGGACCCGATACTAGTTTTTTAGTACCGCCTCCGCTGAGGTTTCAAATTGTTGGGACCGACACCAAAACATAACGTCTCAACACTGCAGACACTGATTGGTCAGACAGTTTTTGATGTGACCCGCCGATTTACAAAAATCAGATGCAGAAGTAGACAGTGAATAGCGAAACATGAATCCACATGATAACAGAACAAAACTACACCGTGGCTGGTCACATAGATTCAGTCTTTGGTGGTGGACATAGAAATTCAGACAAGAAAAAACGCAACGAGCGAGCTTTCAGCAACTCTGAGCAGACGACACAGAAGTAATGCGCCGTAGCAAGTAGCAAGTCGAGCTGATTCCACGTAAGTGGAAACGCAGCACGAAAATATAGAGTAGAGTCAAGTCGAACTGGTACTATGTAGTGGAAACGGGGCATAACACTGAGAAGGCTGATGGTAGTGTACACCACCAGGGCTGCCTACTGTTACTGTTAAAGAAGAAACATAACCCAAACCTTTTGCTATAATTAGACTTCGTCACTTCATTTCATTTCACACCTCACACTTTTCGTCACCTGTCTAACTCTTTGCTTTGAACGTCCCTGGTGACTTCTTCCCTTCAAATAGCTGTAATCAACACTGATGCTCTCGAAGACCCCTCTCCAAGGCATTAATCAGATTGGATTGTATTGCTGTGCCACAGAGGGCTGTTATAACGGAAATTCTTTTGACAAGGACAAGGAACAAAGAGATTCTCTGATTGAGAATGATTGGTCTGTAATGCTAAATTGAGACAATTTCTCATCATGTCCCTTTTGCTCATCACCACTTCTCTTCTGTGTCCCACCTCTTTTGGCGCTGTCTTTTTTTGTTGCTTCTCTTGCTGTGTTTCCACCCTAAATCTAAGCTGAATGCGAATAGCATCGCTGTATCATCCTCTCCTTCACTCCACTCTTCACCCCTCCCACTGTGTTTCAAGGTCAGTGCAACTCTGTCTAATTCACTTTTCTTTGATGATAAAATCCAGTCCCAACTTTAGCCAAATGTCCATCTCCCTCTGGAGTTGAGATTTATCTCAATTATTCCTCCACTGGCATGTCTGCCAACTTCTAAACATGAGTATCAGAGTGCCAGGTCTGTCCAGGGAGAAACGGTAAATCTTTTGATGTCTTGCGAGTATGCATCGGCTACACAGAAGGGCTGTAAATTCCCTTAACACAGTATAGAGCTTTACCCACTACAGCAGGAAATCCAGCCCCTGACAAGGAGAATGTGGACTAATCTGCAGTCTTTTCAATAAACATGGTGAAATACTCTTAAATAACACACAAACTGGCTTAAATCCTATTACCAATACCAAGCAAATAATAGGCATTGTTGTGCTTATGTGAGGATGAATAAGTCAGTCGGCCCTGTATTTATTGTTGATGATAGATTGGCAGCTATTTAGAAGAATGTTTGTGCGGGGACATGCAGATCCTGAGTCTGCATACTGAAGGTATCAGAAAACACAAAGGCAAGAAATAATTGAGGGAATTTAGGATGGAAGCCAGTGGAACTGAGGGAGACAAGAAGAAAGAGTAATATCCAGGGACATGGAGAGAGAACAGAAATCAGCATTGAGAGGAGAGGGAGTCCTGGCTGCCTCGTCATGTCCTTGTGCAGGATTTATGAGCTCTAAGATCAGGGACAGGTTTAGGGTAGAAGTGCTAGGAGGAGGAATGGATGAGAAAGTGAAAGAAAAGTAAGGAAGAAGATGGATCCAAGGATGTAGTCGGAGCGGAGAGAATGTGGTGAATTTCTAGGTCCAGGTTGCGAGTGGTGGGGTTGAGACGTCCCTTCTGCATAATGCCAGGTGACAGGAGGAGAAATGGCAAGGCCAGGAGGAGGAATGAAAGGAAGAAAAAAATGGGCTGAACAGAGGAAAACAGAGCCCAGACATTATTGAGGGGGTCAAAGGTCGCTGATTTGATTAGCACTTGTAAGAAACAGGGCAAGATCGAAGGAGTGCAACAACAGAAGAAAGTAAAGGACAAGAAAGGAGGGGGGAAAAAAACATAGAAATGAGAGCAGTGGAAGATCAAGTTAGGGAGGATGGAGAGCGAGTGAACGCCAGAAGAGGATGGTGGGAGTCGGAGAAGTTGGCGATGTGAGGCTAGGTGGCTGTGTGGGTGGTGTAATCTGTCTGTGTCAGAGGGATGATGAAGGGGCCAGGAGGGAGAGCTCTGCAGTTCACCTTCTGGCCTCTGGAGGAAACACACTGACCCTGGCCCTCCCCCTGCCCACCTCCCTTCTCCACCTCCAGTCCACCTGCACGATTTATGACTCACAGGGTCGGCCCAGGGTTGCTCGGTTTGAGGACATTTGTGAATCTAGTTGCAGTGGCAGCGCGTGGTTGAGTGTTTATGTGTGTGTCAGTGCATAAGTTGAATGAAATCATGTGTACAGAAAGCTATTGTGTGTCAAGGAGGATGAGACCTTAGTGCTGCCTGGGGGAAAAGGACAGTAGTGTTTTCAGTGCTATAGGCTCAGAAAGTGAACACAAGCACATTGCCACATAATCCAGAAGGACAGCATTTGACAGGAGAGGGACTGACAGAATAGTGCATGATGAGCGAGGGCTTTGAATTATTTATGTAAGCTTTATTTAACAAGCATATCTCCAGAGATGGACCTTTACAAAGGAGGCCTGACCAAATTGGCAGCACAAGATGGTGTCGCGCAGTTGCACAAGTCTCTCCTTCTATATGTACTTTAACTGTATAACAATGACAAAAGACACAACCAGAGTCTAATGAAATAAATTAGATCGTTCTAACTTTATTTTAAGTACAAAACAAAAATGGATCCAATATAGAGCCATGTAGAACACCTTTTGCGTTGCGTACAAAAGTGTATTTGTACAGTCTATAGAAACACGGGTATCTACGTTTTTAAATCTCTTAGGTATGGAGCAAATAGCAGATATACTTAATAGCACTAATTTTGAAATGACTTGGTTATCATTCACATTATCATCATCACAAATGTAAAGTTGAAAGGCTATAAATTCAGAGCAATAGGCAATATTGTCAGTCCTTTTTTTTCCTCAATCCCGATCCAGCCTTTATATGATCTTTGGATTCCTTTTGATAATTTAAATGACTATTTATCTAAGTTTAGAGTACTTGCACTGTCCCTTCATATGGTATTGATGTGAAAGATATTAACATTCTGTCTAGTTTGTTGCTTTTGCATTCATCATGGTTTAGATCTGTGTTTTTTGTTGTCACATATCATTGCTAAAATTAATAATAATATATAATATTAATAAATAAAATTGATAAAATAAAGTGTAGCTTTATCATCTTTAATAGACGTGTATTACCTATATTATTTTCATGCTATTCTCATATTATCCCAATATATGTTTATGTTATAACAACATACAGATTATTCACATCATAAAAAAATTTTCACATCATTTCAAGATATTTGTAGCTTTTTATAATGTAACACAGGATACTCTATTATTATATAATTCTAACAAACGATAACGGTCATAAAATAATTTGCTTTGTATTTGTATTTCCTCAAATTAAACTCGGTTATAACACGGATCTCTTATAATAGTCAGTGTCAAGGATAACAGGAAGAAATTAAAGCCTCTTCTTAATTACAGGCAGGGTAAAAAAAAAAAAGAAAAACTTCCTGTATCTGTCATTTAATGTATATTTAAGCAAGATTAATTGAATCCAATCAACAAAATAATCGGATTTCATCCCATCAGAATCAAACAGTGTTTAACTGGTAAGAAATGAATGGTCCCTATCCACTGAAACATCAGAGGGCTTTTATTTTCTAAAGGTTAAAAGAGTTTTGGTTTGTACAAAAAAGAACATGGGTCAAATTATGTTTCGTACTATCTGGATGAAGCCGGATATTTTCTGCTGTGGAGACACATAAGACAACTGTTTATAGAAATATGGTACATAAACTATTGTGTGTTATAACAAGATTGTTTGTCATATAAATATAAAGTATTTGTTAGCTACCTTGTTATAATGTGAAAATATGAAAATCAGGATTCATTGTAAGATTGTTTTAAAACTTTGTACTTTTTTACACATCCATAACTCACTGATTGTGTCTCTTTCCTTATTTCAAGTCATTCCTCTTATTTTCAGTCCATTGTTCATTTTTTTAGTCTGATCAGTGGTAAGATCATCCTTTGAATGTTTTTTTTTTTTTTGTTTTTTGTTTTTCCAGAAGTTTCTTTCCTGCGGAGTTATTGGTGAGGCTGACAAAGTAAAGGAATGAACTCATAATATTGGTAGTGGAATTGTCACACAGAAAGGGAAAATAATGAACTTCAAGAAAGATTAATATAAAACATTAGCAGAATAAAGCCGAAGACAAATCCATTATTTATATATATATTTAAAAAAAAAAAAATATTTATCAAAAATTAAAAAGTTGAGCTACGGTTTGTGTGTTGAATTTGTTATGGTTCATATTACTGAAAATTAGATTCCACCATTTAGCTGTGTGAGGTATTTCACCTTGGTTAAACAGACATAGTCTTTATCTCATTGAAGTCCATTGAGGCGTGCTTATGGAAAAAAGATATATACATAAAGTTGACACAACTCTATGATACACCATGAACTGAATGTACTTTTAAAAGGCGCTGTGAGCCACATGCATTAGAGATGGCAGGTAGAAATGGTGAAATATGGCTTATTGTTGCAGATGCTAAGTGAAAGCAATCAAGGTGAATTGGAGGCATGCAGTATGAGAGGTGAGGGTTGAGTCATGGAATATTATTGCTGAGGAGCTGAGTCGAAGGGCTATTCTCTGTATGGAGATGAGATGAGGATGAAGGTCGCTCCTCATCCATTACTGATGATTTACAGTCTGCCCTGACCTTTAATACCTGTCCTACTTCTCTTTCTTTCTCTCTCCGTCTCTATGTTCACTATCTACTGCAGAACTCCACTTGGTGTTCAGTTAAAAACTAACTCACAAAGCCAGGTTCACATCACATGTACATACAGTATAACGCAATGTTTTTCCACATTGGGGTTGGGACCCCACATGGGGTTGCCTGGAATTCAAATAGAGTCGCCTGAATTTTCTAGCAATGACTAATAAAAAAATAACAATACTACTACTAATGAAATTAATGAAAAATATATGCGAGTAGAGACAGACAAACACAATAAATACAAAACAAACTGTGAAGCTGAAGCACCGTGATACTTTTTTCTGTCAAATGCTCACTGTGAGACTGTTTATCATGCTGCAGCTCTTTCATAATTCATAGTTTCAGTTATTGTTTGTTCAGTATTAATTCTCATCCTTGTAAATACAAACAGGACTGACTGTTCATATCCTGACCAAGAAAAGTCAAATTCTTATTTAATGCAATAATACATTATTATTATCGTTATTATTCTTCAGGGTTTTTATTTTAGAGTAGGGGTGTTGAGGGAGAGCAGTGACCAGTGGGGGGTGGGGGTTGTGGAAGCTGAGCTGCCGCCATTGTTTGAAGCATAAAAGAACGTCACTGTACATCTGTGGCATGATGTCACTCACTCAGGCTGTAAATGCATCCTCTGAGGAGACACACAATAAAAAATACAGATAATTCAGAGTAGGTGCTTTGGGCAATCGTTAATGTCGGACCCTGCGTTTGATCTGGGCAAACAATTACAGTCAAAATGCCGATACGCTGTACTGAAATTTAGCGTATCGGGAGAAAATTTAGTGTATCGGGTCAACATTTTAGCGTCGGAAGCTGATGTGCTAAATTGCGCTAGCTAGAACCCTGTTGTTATTGTTATTATTATTATTACTTCCATCAAGGAGATAATGTTTTCACCTGGGTTAGTTTATGTGTTTGTTTATTTGTTAGCCAGATAACTCAAAAAGTTATGATCAGATTTTAATGAAATTTTCAGGAAATGTTCGCTCTGAGACAAGGAGGAGCAAATAAAATTTTGGAGGTGATCCGGATCACTGTCTGGATCCAGGAATTTTTTTAAAGGATTCTCTATTAGTTATAATTGGCGTTGCTGTGGTAATAATAACAAATGTCCATCAGATGACGACTCATGTTTTTGGACTTAAGAATCTTAAAATACTGTCCAAATAAATGAGGGACTAATATTTACGGTGGTGGTGGTAGGATGTTGCACTTGGCAGAGGTCTGCGCTCTCCGAGTGCTTTTTTAGTTATGCTACTGTTTTACTTGAGAACACATTGGTCTGTATGTGGAACCTAAACTACGACTGGCGACTCATGTTTTCTCATATAGTCCATGGACTTTTTTATAGACGTATCTTCAATAGTTATGCAGCTAGATCCTGAAGAAAACCACCATTACGGAAATGTCGATTTTCGAGAATAACTATTCAACAAATGATGATATCAGTGTAATTCTAATTGCAAAGGGTATGTTTCCAGGGTCAAGAATCTAATAAAATAGATTAAAAAAATAAATAAATAAATGTGGGAGTAATATTGCGGGGTGTCAGTCACAATATGTGGCGGAACTGTGCTTGGCGGAGGTTTGCGCTCTCTGAGTGCTTTTCTAGTTATTATTATTATTATTATTATATGCTATATTCATTCTTGTATACTCATTGATAATGCGCATTTGCAGCATCAAATGTCAAAAGTTCACTGCGTCATCCTGCTCACATGTAATGTGACAAATAACTTCTTCCTCCAGTTGCATTGTTCTAATCCCTTTAGTGGGCTCTGGAATGGAAATATAATTACATTTCTGTGGTGCAGTGCCTTTGATAAGACAGCCGCATGCTGAGCTGAATGGCTAACTGAGTTGGATGGCTCTTCTCTCTCCATTTTCCTCCTCTCCCTTACACACTGCACTCCATCGCCTCTTTTCTCTTCCCTTTTCCCTCTCTCGAGTTCTCTTTCCACCTTTTTTCACTCTCTGTTCTCTCACCCTGACTCGCTGTCTCTGTCATCTCCAAAACTCATTTGGCTTCTCTCTTTCTCACCCACCCAGGTATTGCGGTGGATAAAAGAGGTGTTGTCTACTTCGTGGATGGCACTACCATTCAGAAGATTAATGAGAGGGGTTTGCTCTCCACCGTGATTGGTTCGAATGGACTGATGTCGACGCAGCCTCTAAGCTGTGATGCTCGCATGGATATCAGCCAGGTAAGCTAATAAACACAGGGTGGTTTAAGTGACAAATACAAAGCTAGAGCCAAACAGGACTCTGGGATAGGCTTGAAATTTTGGACGTGTTCTGTCTACACTAATTGCTGTGATTAAATAAATCAAGCTGACCTGTCATAAATAAGAGATGTTTTCTTGTTGCCTTCTTAGAGTCAGTAGTTTTGTTAATGTAAATGACCCAAGTTGAACTCCAAAAAGTCTCAGTGACTTCTGAAACATGTGCATGTACATCTGCATGTGTGTAAGGCTCTGGTGAGGACCAAAGACAGCTACCACACAGATTTGATCAGCCAGCCTTCAGATCATACTGCTGACTTATATCAGGCCTATTAGAGCAGAGAATGAATTATAGATGAACTGCTGCCTCTATAGAGGAATCTCTGCCCACACATAAAGATTCAAGCGCCTGTGCCTGTGTCTGTGCC
This sequence comes from Maxillicosta whitleyi, assembly GCA_029822895.1. NCBI lineage: Eukaryota > Metazoa > Chordata > Actinopteri > Perciformes > Neosebastidae > Maxillicosta > Maxillicosta whitleyi. The sequence continues at coordinate 1,606,182 of JAPSES010000002.1, forward strand.
TGTGTGTGTGTGTGTGTGTGTGTGTGTGAATATGCAGGTGAACTCCCACTGGGGCTCTTACATGTCTTTAAAGGGACCGCTGTTACCTTGCGATCCTTCCATTTGTTGGTCGTTGTCCCCTACAGGACCATGTATTTCATCCTCTGTGTGTGTTTGTTCTTATAAACTGATGTGACCTCGTGTGGCGTCGGTATTGATGGGAACTTCTGCAGCCGCACCCTCGACAGACATCAGCTCTGTAATTTATGCAAAGTGAGCAGCTGCGGGTCAGTTTACCTCTTCGTTAATTCAGCCAAGCCCGGCTCTGCGTTCAGCTCAACTTAAGTTCCAAAAGTGATCGCCTGCCATCGCTGCAAAGTTCAATATCATGAGCAGGGGAGGTTTGATATGTGTCCTCTTTGGCTAAGGACAGGGTGAGTCCTGCTTGATGAATCTCTCTACCTTCTAAAATGGGATTTCAGACTGAACCCTCTTCTCCCTCATTTGACAGAGCCTATAATTGAACATGTCAGTGGCAATTTAACATGATCCATTTATTTACCAATCCATCCTTAGAGTCATCAATCACATCGCTGATCCCTCAGACACACCAACACCTCGTCTCCACAGCAGACTCCACATCGCAGGTTTCACTGTTTGTGTGTGTGTGTGTGTGTGAGAGTGTGTGTAGGTGGGTGTGTGCGTGTGTGGGCGGCTGCCGTGAGCTGTAGTGTAGGTTTGTCTGTCTTTGACCCCCACAGTGTTAGCGGGCAGGGTGTGCTATTTGAGCAGGCGGTGATCATGGTTATTGGCTGACATTTGGAACAGTGCCGAGGTGAGCCAGCGTGAGTCTTGAATAAACACGGGGATGGCTCCCTGCCCATCGCTGACCTTTGCATGAGCAGGGAGGATCAGGAGACCTAATGCTATGTTATTAAGTAGATATTACTTGTATCACCTGTAACTGACTCTCGTGGATGATAACCAGAGAGTGTTTTTGTTCTTTTATTTACATTGATTTACATTTTTTTTTCTTCTTTTTTTTTTTGATTGAAAAACATTTGGTGCTTATATGTGTGTCTGTGTGTGTGTGTGTGTGTGTTGTCTTACAGGTGCGTCTTGAATGGCCAACAGACCTGGCTATTAACCCTCTGGACAATTCTTTGTACATCCTGGACAACAACATCGTCTTACAGGTAAGGACAGGCATGAACCAGCAGCATCAAATATAATTAGACTAAATTACTATGTTTCACTGTCAATCAAAATAAAATGTTCATCCTGTGACTATCTCACTGTCATGTGTCATACCGTTAGCCTCATAGCATAATTGTCTCACTCATACACAATTGGACAAAAGAATTTGGACACTTGAATTCAGGTGTTTTTTTTTGTTTTTTGTTTTTTTTCATGATGTCATTTTATATAGTGATAAATATCATTGCATTGACTAGTTTGGTTTCAATTCTTATCGTTGCTTCCAAAATGTCCCAGAGATGGTTTTTACTTAATTTATCTCAACATTGAGTTTGTATTTTTTATTTTATTTTATCCATGACTATGATGTTCATGCTCTGTAATCAATTTTTTTTTTTTTTTTTTTTTACCGTAACTAACCGTCTACTTTCTCCACATCTCACTGAGGAAACAAAATCTCACCTTAAACTTTAAGGAAACATTGATTTTTATAAACTATTTAACTTTATAAACTACAAAAATGTTACAACACATCTTGGCCCAGTCCCATTTCTCCCCCCCTTAAAATTTCCACTTGGTATTAAGTGTAGTTCACTCACCAAGGGGAAATAATTCCCTATGAAGTGGGACACCACTGAAGGGAACGTAACTAAAGTGCTGACATCACGCGCTGACACGTATACACGTATACGAAATAAGAAACTCCCCTCCGTGAGACTGACAATCAGCTGATTACTCGCGACGTTACAAACACGATTGAAATCTAGAGAAAACCTAAATATTCATGTAAAAAAACTAATCACACGGCCACAATGTTGACATTGTATGTATTACAATGTGATGGTGGTGGTGAGTTTCCGAAACTTGGCAAATATTAGGTAGCTTGACGCTTAGCTACCAAGTGGCTAACCTCGTCAGATATTTTATGACATTAACGTTCAAAACACAACAGTCAT
>JAPSES010000002.1:1630017-1646883 GCA_029822895.1 Maxillicosta whitleyi
ATCAGACTTTCATTCCATATATATTCACTTTCATTCCATATATATCCATATATATTCCTAAACGGCATGCCATATATACATACACACACACACACACATATATATACAACAAATATATATATTAGTTTTTTTTGTTTATCAATACAACTCGAAAACCTTCTAATTGTATGAAGAATTTTTCAGTATTAAGAATATTTTTTTATAATTGTGTCATAATCATTCCAGTATTTCAGATGATTTTTAGGTTCTATGTGTTGGGTTTAAAGTAGCCTATTTGCATTTGCATCCAGACATAAAGACACATTAATAATGAGTATACATAAATTAGTCATCGTATCATTTTCTGTACTTTTTCAAATATGTGATCTGACTGAGGCCAACCTCTGAGGGAAATTACAAAATGGACCCATATTTCTTCTCTTGTTAAAGCCAGATAAAAGTATCAAACCACATGTTAAAATGCACCAAAATACAGGAAAGAGCATCTACTCATCACAACATTTTAAGAGGGTGGACCCCCAGACCCTCCTTTACATCGTCACTTACATTGTTTGCTAAAAATGTAGTTTTACTAAAGACCTCATTTCAGTTTGCAATAGAGTGTTAAAACACGTTGAGGTTTCTATGTCGATAAATTCATAGGTAGTGTTTTATTTTTACTTCCAGGTTGACTCCCCTTCGTTATGACCAAAGAGACCGTATTACACACCTTGGTGAGCTACAGTACAGCGTGGATGACGACGGCTTCCTCCGTCAGCGGGCAAACGACCTCTTTGACTACAACTCCAACGGCCTGCTGACCCGCGTGTTCAACCGAGTGACCGAGCGAACAGTGTGGTACCGCTATGACGGCCTGGGTCGACGTGTGGCCACCAAGACCAGCCAGGGCGAGCAGCTGCAGTTCTTTTATGCTGATCTGTCGCAGCCCACCAGGGTCAGCCACTTGTACAACCACAGCAGCAACCTGATCACGTCGCTGTACTACGACCTTCAGGGCCACCTCATCGCCATGGAGCTGAGCAGTGGGGAGGAGTACTACGTCGCATGCGACAGCGTGGGGAGTCCGAGGGCGGTTTTCTCAAGCAAGGGCCGACTTGTCAAAGAGATCCTATACACCCCATATGGAGAGGTCTACCAGGACACCAACCCAGACTTCCAGCTCGTCATCGGCTTCCACGGAGGCTTGTACGACTCTTTAACGAGGCTGGTCCACCTGGGGAGGCGTGACTATGACACCTTAGCGGGCCGGTGGACTTCACCCAATCACGAACTGTGGGGGGAGCTCAGTAAGGAGCCCAAACCGTTCAACCTGTACGCCTTTAAGAATAACTGTCCTGTTGGGAGGGTGGAGGAAGTCACACAGTTTACAACAGGTGAGCTTCACACACACACACACACAGATCAGTCTTAAATTCAACTGAGCCATTCACTATGTCACATGAACTGCCACATCACAGCTCAGTATCACGTATTACTCCCACACTCCGACACACGCCTACAAGGAAACATCTGCCATGCAATGTGAGAGAACAGGGCACAGAGCTAACCACAGGTGAGCCGTGTGGCAGGCAGAGAAGATGACAGACACAATGTACTGACAACAGAAAGGACGGCCATGCCTCTGATCATCATGGTTGTTTTTTTTTTTTTTTTTACATGCACCGTTATGTTTTGTCCCTGTGCCTGTCAAGAACAAACTGTTTCTCCTAGAGAAAGGGAAAAAAAAAAAAAAATCCACCAAAATTCAAGCAGGGAATGAGATGGAGTAGAGGAGTAGGAGGATGAATATAGGATGTCAGTGGGGACATATGTCCTTCTGGCTAATGGAACATTCATTTGGACTGTCACGTTTTTCTGCCACGAGATTGTTTATTACAGGCAGAAATGTGTTTGTCAAGGAAACACGAACTAAACCATCTCTGCGTATGATGTTTTGCTCTCATATATTGTGTGATTTCCTGTACTAGGTGTTGCTTCTCTGGCCTTATGACTTTTTGTTTGCTTCACTGTATACACATTATATTCCAACGTTCACTCTCAATTTTCTCTCTATCTCTCTCTCTCTCTCTCTCTCTCTCTGTGTGTGTGTGTGTGTGTCTAGACATCGGTAGCTGGCTGCAGCTGTTTGGCTTTCAGCTTCATAATGTTGTCCCAGGCTTCCCAAAGCCTGAGGTGGGAAGTATGGAACAAACATATGAACTGATGAAGACACAGACCAAGACTCAGGACTGGGACTCCAGCAAGGTGAGCTTTTAAACCACAACAAAGCAGTCAACAACGCGACTGTGACATTAAAGTTTCCATCCGCCTGCGTATGTAAATTCTTCCACAGAGACATAAAACACCCGCAGACTGTAGAGTTTGACGACATTCATATTATTTTGACATTAAAATTTTGATTCAGGATGACTAGATGGCTCTCCCCAAACCAAGCTGGGTCAGTGGTTCGAGTTCTTATCCAAGCACTATCAGATAGTCTTTTTTGTTTGGTATTTTTTATAGTTTTTGAGTTTCATTTGAGACATTATGGCTGAAACAACAACATTATGAAGGGTAACAACAAGTAGCAAGAATAAATAATAGAGTCAACTAAATTAAACAGAAGAAAAAAAGAATAAAGATAAAAATAAAAACAAATAAGTGTAATATGTGTCAGAATTTGTCCAAATATTTGCTGTCATTTTTTCATTTTTTATAGCTAAAAAAATATATTAGACTGATTAGTCTATTTGTAAACTAAATAAGTACATGAGAAAAAAAAGTAATATCCAACAGTAAACACTTATATCTAACAAAGTCTTTTTCATTTTATAACCGTATCGAAAAACTAAACTCTATCAGCTTTGATGCTATTACAAAACATGATAGATGATCATCAAAGTCATGCAACTTTTCACTGTTTTTACAACCAAGCAATAAAACACCAAAGTCATGAAAAACCACTGATGTCAACCAACTCTTTTTTTTTTCTTTTTTTTAGAGCCTTTTCTGATTTCATTTAGAATATACTGTTGAATTTCCGATATTTACAGAAAACAGTAGCTACATTTTGATATATAAATGTAATTTTTATATACTTTGTTTCTTGGTGATGCTGACTATTTATGATGATAAACATGCGTTCACATTTTGAAGGAACTTAAGACTCAAACTAACCGTCGTCTGTGATGTTGATAGATTAGTGCCACATCTATAATGGCAGCTAAAGATGTTTCCTGTGAAATGTTTCTATCAAAACGAGACAAAGATATGACTGATTGTATTAATGAGTCATTGTACTGTTTTGGGTTCAGTTGGTTTTAGGTATCCAGTGTGAGCTGCGTCGACAGTTGAGGAGTTTCATTTCTCTGGAGAGGCTTCCTCTGGTCTCAAAGCCCGTGGGCTCCACCTGCCACCGACCACCACGCCCCCCACCCTTCGGCTCCAGACCCTCTCTCCTCGGCCCCAGTATCCGGTTCGCTGTTTCCCACGGCCATGTTAGTGCAGAGGTTATCGGCGTGGCCAGCGAGGACAGCAGACGTGTGGCGGCCATTTTGAACGGCGCTATCCACCTGAGTGGCCTGAGCTTCAGTGTGCACGGCTGCGACACCCACCACTTCCTTCAGTCCCGGCCAATCGAGGAAGACCTCGCCCTCGGATTAGGAGTCGGGGGCCGTCTCCTGGAGAACGGGGTGAACGTGAGCGTGTCTCAAATGAGCGCTACAGTGAACGGCAGGACTCGACGATTCGCCGATATCACGCTTCAGCAGGGGGCGCTGTGCCTGTGTGTGCGCTACGGCGGGACCGAGGAGGAGGAGAGAGCGAGGGTGAGGGAGGAGGCAAGGAAGAGAGCAGTGGAGGGGGCGTGGGAGAAGGAGAGGAAGCGGGTGGAACTAGGGGACGCAGGGAGCAGGGTGTGGAGCGAGGCGGAGAAGCAGCAGCTACTGTCTGGAGGACGCGTTCAGGGTTACGACGGATACTACTCCCTGCCTATAGAGCAGCAGCCGGAGCTGTCCGACTGCCCCACCAACATCCACTTTATGACACTGAGCGAGGTGGGGGGCAGGTAACAGAGACACGTGAGCAGCCCCCCACCCCACCAAAGACTGCCTGTTTCTACTCTACTCTGATTTGTTCTACTGTTTCTATACTGTATCAAAAAAAGAAGACGAGAAGAAAGAAGAACAAGAAGAGAGATTGGGGGAAAAAATTATTTCCAAATGCCTTTAATTGTGACAAAATGATGGTATTTTATTATTATCGTCCAGTTTCTCCGATTTCTAACAGTGGCACAAGCTGTGTGATTTGGCTGTGGCTTTGCTTTTTGTATTTCGACCGGCCTGGGACTTACTGACTCAACTTGCGAACTGACTCTTGACTGACTGACGGATGGACGGACTGATTGTCTGTTATTTGCTGTTTCAACACTGTTCATCATATATGACTCTGTTCCAATTCACTGAACTGTAGAGATGAAGACTTTAGGATTGCCAATGAAAAATCCTCTTCATGACTCAAATCAAGAGCTCTCCGGTTGCCATTTGAGTTACTACATGGTTTACCTCGGATATACTATCGTTTACATATTGTGTAAGAGAGGCCTTGTCGACTCTGACACTCCCCTTTAGAGAAGAAAACCTGTGCTCTGGTTTTCTGCCTCTGGTGTGCTCCAACAGTAGTTTGTATGAGTGTGTATACTAAAATCAAGAATGTACATAGCCAGTGCTTTCACACTGAAAAAAGTGCTCAACTGGGAATTCTGTTGTTCATAAGTAAGTGTCAGTATTGTTAATCAATAGAAAAACAGTTACATTTTTGCAAAGAATTATACATGGCTATAGTAAATATTCTCGCTGAAAAATCTGACTTTATTGGGTTACAATGCTGATTAAAGTTATTATGTGTGAATTACCAGATCGTTCCCTTGGATTTCATAGACATTGTTGCTTATTATTTCTCTCGCTACCCGCTCTTTCCTTCTCCATCTCTCTCTCTCTCCCCGTCGTCTGCTCTCTGTCTCGGTGTCTTCCCCTCTTCCCTCCACACATTTGTTGTTGTGCTCTTTGTTCTTGTTTCTGGGAGTTTGTAACTTTCAAATCTGTGCTGTCATTATCACCCATCATTATGGCTCAGACCGAGATATGCATGAGAAACCTGCGTCTGTCAGAAGAGAGGAGGAAGACGAAGAAGAAGAAGAAGAAGGAGGAGGGGGGAAAAGCGCAGAGGAAGGGAAAAAGAAAAAAAAAAGTGACAGCTGAGGCTCAGTGAGTGGGTGGTGAGTGCAGAAGGGGCAGGACCTGGAGTTGGCTGTGCTGTTCTCTACAGCTTGTCTCCTCTCATTAGGAAATGCCAATCAGACTGCATGTGAACCACTTCCAAGGCTCTCCCCCCAAAAAAAAGTTAAAAAAGAAAGTAGTTTGTTTATTTTTTCTTTTTTTTTTTTTTTTAATCTAGCTACCACTAATCCACCTCCCCGTCCGTCTGCCTGCCTATCCCCCACTCGCCTCCCTCCCACCATCACTCCACCATCTGCCCACCATTAATTGTTTGTGTTTCTCTCCTGGGCTGTGGATGACAGAGCCTGCACAATGCATATGTTCTGACTGCGAGCAGGTGATATACGTTCTCCGACTAGCACTTTGCTGATCGGGCTGCGATGCACCTTCCCTTTTCGAAACCATATGCTCCACTAGATACTGTCCAACCTCATCTCGACAGTGAAAAGATGGAGGGTCCGGTTGCTAGGAGACGGCTGCACTGAAGAATAGTCTGGGCTGAATGGATGCTCGGTCGCTCTTTTTCTCCCTCTCTCTCTCTCCCTCTCTTTTTGAGTAGCCGGTAATGTCAATCAGACGAATGACAGATTTTTTTTCTCCCCTCCCCAGCAGTCAGCATTCTCTCCATGGAAATCAGCACTTCAATATGTCAAATTGAATTTTTGTTCCACATTATATGTCAGACGGAGGCTGATGTGTATGAGTGACCTCATTTGAAGAGTTTAATGCAACCAATATCATTTATTTTCTTTGCCTTTCACATAAACAAAATTGCATTAAAGAAAACAGCACAATATTTGTTGTCAACTTATATATGCAGTAATGGATATTAATGTTTCAGCAGTTGAATATTTTACATCTGTGAAAGTTATGAAGCATAAAAAAATAGAAAGAAATGGCATATGCAGGCAGCATATGTGTAAAAAAAAAAAAAGTGAAAGGATGTGAGTCATTTCTTGGGCTTAAGATTTCTTCTAAACAAAGAAGAACTAAATTAAAAAAACAGGAACTGATTTACTGCAAAAATATGATTGTTCACGGCTTTAAGAATGCAACAGTAAATGCATGAGAAGACATTTTAATACCCTTTGAAATCCAGCGTAGCACAAATGACCCATTTTAGGGTAAGGGGCAGGATCAGGGGTTACATTTTCACATTGTACTTCGTGTGGATTTATTTCAGTCACGTTACACACACATGCTGACTTTTAAATCAAGTCTAATACATGCTTATTAACTGTACATTTGTACATCAGCTGGGTTGCATGAAAAGAACAACCGATTCCCTTTTTTTTTTAGGTAAAGAAAATAGTTTGTACACAGACATTTCCATACATATTGACACAATGAAGTCCTTATAGGGATACATTTGAGCCATGTGGTTCAAGTTGTGTTCCAGCCACGTGTTAAAAACAGAAACTACATGATGCCCACGTGAAAAGAGTGACAATGAAAAGGTTACAAAACTAGAAACTCATTTATGGGAAAATGTCTGAGGTAAAGAAAACAGGTTGTATACAGCATTCAGGACTCAGCAGGAGGTTTCATTTCAATACATTTTTACATTCGTCAGTGACCCGTTTTGGAGTTGTGGTAACATTTGAGCCATGTTTACACTCACAAAGGTGAAAATGAGCTTCAGATCCATCTTTATCACAGAAAGTAAAAGATGAATCCTAATCTTAAAAGCTTGGATGTTAAAAGATTTTAATCAACATACTGACTGTGGTATGATTATACCAGCGGTGCGGTTAGGGTCTTTCCCGAACCAAAAGCGTGCAGGGCCTCCTTGTTCCTGTTTCTGTGTCTGTGCAGCATGCAGCATCTATCGGAGGCATGCGTTGGAGCTGCTGTGTGTCGTTGACAGGCTATTACCGGGTGTCTGTGCCTCTGTGTGTGTTTGTGCCCGTCTCTGAGCGGTGACAGGGTAAAGCAGAGGCATGGCAATTCCTTGTCCGGGCTTCTGGTAGGCTGCTATCAAGTTCCTTATTTGCCGGAAATATCGTTTCTGCACACCAGCAGTGGTCTGAAATGCAGGGGGAGAAAAAAAGGAGGAATTTAGCTCTCTCTCTCCCTCTTTTCTTTTTCTGTCTCTTGTGTCTCCGTCCCCTCACATCAAACCCCACGAGGGAAATGAAAAGGACAGGACAGGAGCAGCCTGAAATGAGCTCTCACAGATTCACCTTATAAAGATATCAGACACACCACAGTCGAGACAGAAACACATCATGAATAGCATGAATAGTGCATTGTGCAGATGGATGCACTGGAATCGTGTCAATTATATTTTTATATGGTATGTGCTCTATTGAGCCAAACCGAGCCTGGATTTAAGACATGATGGCACGATGCAAAAGAAACATGCTGTTATGTATTGAGAGTTTCTGTAGATGGGAAATACACTTAGGGGGCTTAAAAGCTAAATTAAGAAAATACTGGATGAAGATAAACTTCAAAATAATACTCACTCCCCTGAGCTGTGTTTTTTTTTTTTTTAGCTGTTTTTTAATAATTTTCTAGTCAACAAAACGCATATATTTTCAGATTTATGCCTGAAGATTCCTACTTGTGACTGAAAACAACTGTAATAACAACACAAACTTTTGTTGTTGTTGTTGTTTTTAGAAACTTTTTAGTCAATATCAGCCTTCATGCGAGTTTGTATTTATTAAATTTAATGTTTTCAGCATTGATAGATTTTGTTTTTATTTATTGATTTATTTATTTTTCACTTTAACACAACTGAAAGGAAACCACAGCTGTAAATCTGCCATTTAACACCTCTGAACTACAAAGCCTTAAACTAGTAGTGAATATATTATCATTTTTGCACAGTAAGGACTTAGCAGACACTCTGCCCTTTAAAAAGATTTGTTTTCATTTTTGTGCTATCAATCAAACTGCAAGAAAAGTGTGGAAACGCTGCTCTTTGGACGCACTTTAAAATCATTTAATCAAATGTAGACATCAACGCATTCTGGGTGTTTCTGTCTCTGGCCACAAGTGTTACCTCTGTTCTCCAGAATATTTCATTAAAGTGACTGATATTGCGCATGAATAATGTAAACTGTTATTGAGCTTGTAGTGAAATTCGTGTAATTCGAGTCCATCCTTGCTCTCTGTTCGCTTGATGCTGTCAGTAAAGATGAGCGAGGGCAAAATGTAGTTACAACAGTATTCGAGCTCAGTTGTTAGAGCACAGACACAAAGCCTTCAGATGTCTCTATACATTCCCATCTCTGGGTGTTTGCCAACCCTCAGTGCTCAATTACATATCCCATCAGAAATGCTGTCAAATGCAATTCTACGTTCCCCATCTCTGGAGTATATGCTGATGCTGTAGTGTGTGTGTTCAAATTTGAAGGGAGAACTATGTCACATGGGGAGTATTATTGCAAAAGTGAAAGAAAAGTGCACCAGTTTCCTCTGTGCTTTCACTGTTTAACCCGTAAAGACCCAAACAGTCACTGATCTAAACTGTTTAATACCTGTTGATCCGCTAATCCGATCAATACATGTAGATAACTGGTGTAAAATATAGTTTTCATGGTCATCAGATATGGCCCATTTGGATGTTCAGAGGCTCTGTAGTTACCATGGAAACACAGTCATCTTCTACAACACAAGTAAAACCTATGGAGTTGGATCAACAACTGTGGGTTTATGTTCAGTTATGGATATATTTGCTAAAAAAAAAAAAAAAAAAAAAAGAAGTCATCTTTTCCTCAGTTTTTTTTCTATTTCTGATGTAATATTTTTAATTTTTAAATACTTTAATTTGAGATTTTATGAACATCTGCTTAATCAGAAAATCAAATATAAGAAAATACCTGTTTTTCACACACACACAAAAACGTAAAATACAATAAATGGTAATAAATACCATCAGAACTACCACAAAAGTCACAGTTATGTGTAAAAACAAAGACAGAAAAACACAACAACAACAACATTTGAGTCAAATTTGCAGTTTGCTGGTTTAGGCTGACCAATGTAACTTCTACAAGTAATAAACATCCGCAGCACGAGGCGGGGAAAGGATGTGCGGCTGATTTAGCGTCTCTGTAAATGTTTTCTTTTGAATTTGGAATGAGATAGAGGTAGAACGGCAACAGAAGAACACAGATGAAACATCTCACCTCTGCTGTCCAGGAGCCTCCGTTGTCCTTGTGCAGCCTGTACGTGTACACATACCCATTACACCTGCACAAATACAGACACACAACAACCTTTGACCTCTGCTTTCAGCTTAATCAACAGCACACTGGCTCCCGGCATGATCACTGCAGCTGTGGGAGTCTTCACTTCACATTAAAGGACAGTAAACACCAGGGTGATATTTGTTCAGTGGGAGTTCTTTAATAACCACATGTTGCTACAGTTTTTGTTGAATACTCACAGTACACATAAGCAGTAGACACCTGGTAAAGAGTCACTGTTGCGGACTAAGTAGCACCCATCTCGGCCGTCCTGGCCCAGTCGCCTCTCGCCTTCTGCCTTGCCAATGGGTCCGTGGTAGACTGGCAGCTTCTCCATCACCCCTGAATCCAGACCTGAGTCTTCTCCTCCTCCTCTACCTCCTCCTCCTTTCTCTCTCTGTAGATCTGATCTTTTTTTGTTCTTCTGCTCCTAACTGCCAATGTGTGTCTCCTCACTCTTATTTCTCACCTTTACCTCTTTTTTTTTTTTTTTTTTTTTTTTTTTTTTTGGCTTCTCACTGCAAGCAAAAAACCCTGTCTTTTTTTTTTTCTTCTTCTTTTTTAGTCTTCACTTCAGTGTATATGCTCAGGACTGGGAGCACAGGTTAGGCAGCTGTCCAGCCTCTCATCTGATAGCGCTTCTCGCTGTTTCAAATATCTGTTAGGGCGTCTGAGCCTTTCCAAGCGAGCTGTTTCGAGTTTTCCACCTAGAATGATTTCAGCCTTCTCTCTCTCTGTGTCTCTCTCTGTGTCTCTCTCTCTCTCTCTTTCTCTCTACCTTATAACCTATACAACTTGATGCTGCATGGCTTCCTCTTTCTCTAGATCTCACACACTTTCTCACACCAAAAATTCAGCTTTGCGTGTCTCTCAGGAAATGATTGTATGTTTTTTTTTTGTTTTGTTTTTTTTTTTGACAGGAAATAACTTCAAAGGTTCTAACTGAATATTTCCACTGCCAATAGAAAGCACAAGACAGGGATGAAAACAAAACGGGGCAGAATCACCCTTTTTACACAGGGACATGTACAGTATATTGTGCTTATGTAGTGACTTGTACTGTTTCCAGCTCAATTATCCAGAGGCCTCACATTGTTTGATTATTTAACAGAACTTTGCTTACACTGTCTGTTTTCACCATGTTTTTCATGAATAGTGATGTACAGTTTGCTGTGCAGAATCTGAGATAGATCAGCAGTGCTTTCATTTCTCATCTTACACTTTTAATGGAAACTATACTGATAAAAGAGGAACACATAGAACAGCATATTTACATAAGAGCCTCCCAGAACTGTTGTGCTTTGTTGTTACTAAACCATTTTAAGTTTATGACAGGAAGACTTTATCAGTTTTATCAAAAGATCAGCATTTGAGGGAGTATTTGCACACTGCACAGCACATGTTCTCCATTCAATTAAACATGTGTCAAAAATGTTCGCACCTGCTTTTGCAGCAAACTAGCTAATGAAGCTGTGTGCATGTGAATGTGTATGTGTGTGTGTGTGTGTGTGTTTGTGTCGACGTACTGCAGAGCCACAACAAACTCATCCTGCAATCTGTCCTGTCAGTCGCAAAGTTCTGTTGTGTCAAATTAAGGATCTGGCGATTCAAATATTGAATGTTTGCTGCTGTGACACTGTGCACATTTTTTTTTAACCAAACTGATGGCGCAGCGTCTGGTGCTAGAAGCTCATCTGTCATGGTGAGATGCATGTAATTCTAGGTTTGACTGTTGGGATCAAGATTTAGGAAAACAAATCAAAAACCAAGTTATCTTTTTTCATATGAAAGCTGTCACATCCACCCACAAGAACAGAAAGAAAACCATCTCATTCTAACACTGAGATATTCTTTCAGCTGGCGACCTCCTTTAATGGAGCAGTTTTTTGTTTTTTTTTTCCCGAGGATTTCTGTTGTTTTACATTGAGAAGTGTTGCCTACATGAGTCATCAGTCTGTGTCAGAGCGCATGTTTCCCTTGGCTCTCAAAGATCATGAGCGGTGGGACTTGGGGGCTCTGTCTGGCTGGAGCCACCGGTGACATCCCAGTGTCTGCACCGACGGCACTTTAGCACCACCCAGTGGCAGAACTCAGAGCAAACACAGGGGTGGATGCACTGCAATTAGGACACACACTGGACCTACAGAATTTTCAAGCAGTTTTCCTGCCTTGTGGGTCCAATATTAATCTTAAAAAATATTCAAACTGCCTTGGTTACCAGGGTATAACAGGGGAAAAAAAACACAGAAGCTGCAAGATTTCAACTTGACTGAAAACATTCCTGGCATTATGCATTCAATCTTCTTGTGTGTAATAATCTAGTAGCCTTCAGCACTGCAAAAAAATGGCTCCATTGGCTCTCAGCTCACAGAGAGGCAGAGCGGGGCCAATGTGGAATGCAGTGAATCTATACTGGACACAAATAGCAGACAGAAATACATCATTGATTAGCTGACGGCTCCTTCAACCAACACAAGTGGATGGACCGGAATGCATCATAAGGGTATTGGTATATATGTATATATGTATATATGGTATCTGGCCTTGTTACTGTATGTATATAACCTATGGGAAGCAGTCCAAGAGAGAGAGAGAGAGAGGGGGGGGGTTTGGGGGGTGATGGGACTAGATGTCCAGCTGCCAAAGTGAGACAGTAAGTGGAGGAAGACACTCTGTCACAGCTGCTGGAGGGGAGGATTGAGGAAAGGAATGTAAAAATGATGGAGTGAATAAGTGAATAAGACAAAAATAGACAGGGCCAGAGCAGTGGAAGAAATATTCAGATGCTTTATTTGGTAAAAGAAAGAATACAGCACTGAAAAAGTATCCCACTACATGTGAAATGTACCTGCTTATTAATTTAATACATTAGTATTAGCAGCGAAATACAAAACGTTGAAATAAAAGTACTTCCGTGACCCTTCTGAGGATTAAACAGTTCAGGAGATTGAACGGATGGAGTGAAAATACTGGTTTGGTCCCAGTGAATGTTCTGAAAACCTTTCCTACGGGGGTTTGTCTGTTCATCAGTCTGTGAGAAGGATTAAAGAAAAACTACTGGGAGGAACGTCATCAGACTTGATGGAAAGGTAAAGTATGGGTTAAGGACGATTCCCATACATTTTGGAGGAGAAAAAAATCACCCCAAACTGACGACAAAGAAAATACTTAAAAGAGAAAATAAAATTAATTGAGAAATGGCAGTCATTATTTTAGAAAGATTTCTTTTACCATCATACCAGTGTCAATATTCCAACACTTATGTGAAAATAATAATACATCAATGATGAAAATACTCCCAACATCCTACCAATATTTTGGAATTGAGTATATGTTCTAGATTTCACTATTTGTATGCTTTATTAGATAATAAAATAGAATTACTTTATGTCTTTTGTGAGTATATGGTGCTGAAGTAATATAAGATTATATGTGGTTCAATTCAAGTCCTGTATCTTATTTATTTAATTATTTTGCTTTCAGGCTAATTAAGCTAGAGCTATTGTTAGCATGCTAGTTAGCTAACTGAAGTTTCCCTGTTAGCTAGCTCACGTTAGCTATTTGACTTGAGAAAGAACTGATATAGATTCATATTTGCTTAAAACAAAGAATTTTCTTGTGTTATTGTGAAAACTAAAGGTCACATTCACATATAGTTTAGCATGTGTAGCCTACAACAAATCTGGATGAAAGGAGAAAAACCTTGGTTATAATTGACTGGTTGTTTGTTGTGGTAGCAGAGGACTGTTCTTGGTTCTTGGCGTTATGTGTCCTTTCTAATTGTCACTTTTTTTTTTTTAATTTTTATTTATGGAGTTTCAGATAAGTCAGAACAGCACGTTATTGTTGTTTCTGTTGGACTGAACATTCATCTGAAGGTCCATCATATGATAACTTTTTATTTTAGGGGAGATATTGATATATGAACATTTGTTCAAAGGTTTAGGAGGAAGGATTAATGAAATGTCAAGACATGATGTTAAGAGTTCAAAGGTCAATCCTGTATTATCAATTATGTCAAATTTCCACCTTGTCAAACAAATTTGTAGACTTAGCCTAATGGTACAATATTGTCGTCTACCACAATATTCTAAACAAATACATGCACAACAACAGATGCCTCATAATTGTACTTAGCCTATGTGCAGTATTTGGGTAAAATCCACCACTCCTTCCTTATGTTGTTTATTATTTAGAACAAGAGACTGCAAGAAATACATTCTTTTATTCAGATAAATTCATTTACATAAAACAGCAATAAACCTTTAAAAGTTAAAGAATACGCGTAATCCAAAAAAGACAAAAACAGTAGTAACACTGGTTAATTATTATCCTTAAACATCTGTGTTTCATTTATCTGTCAGTATGCTCTGTTGGACTTTGACTTTATTAACAGCCCCTATGTTTATTTGAGTTCAGTCATTACTCATTTGGGATGTTGAGCAAGTACAGCAAAGAAAAGTTCTGTCCTCTGAAGTCCACTAGGCAGCACCAGAGCTCTCCACTATCGCCAGGTCTTTCAGGTCACTGAGTTTCCGTGAGAAGGAACTCAGCCTGGTGCTGAAGGAGCCCCTCTTCTGGCTGTGATCATCCCTCCGGGCCTTCAGGCAAGCACATACTCCCTTACAGAGACCACAGAGACGACCGCGAAAATGATGCCCGATGAAGCAGTAGAGCAGGGGGTTGATGGCCGAGTTGGAGAATCCCAAGCAGAGGGTGATGGGGGTGAGGTTGTGGATGGTCCAGTCCACCCAACAGCCGTCGGCCACACCATAAGCCTGCAGAACCTCCAACATGGTCACATAGTGGAATGGGAACCAGCAGAGGAAGAAGGCCAGAACCACAGCTGCTACCGTCCACAAGACTCTCTCCAGGCCCCTCCCCTCCTGTGGTCTTCCTCCACTGGAGTTTGGGTTCACACAGGGGGTGGGGGGTCTCCCTGTTCTACTGCAGTGCTCTGGGGATTCCACACATTTTTTGACTGAGTGAGATGAGCTCTGCATTCGTATCAGGTCGGTGTCCGCCAGTAAATGTCGGCCAATCACACAGTAGCAACAAGAGATAACAAGCAGAGGCAGAAGGAAAGCCAGAATGATCTTCATCCAGGCCAGAATTAGAAACCAGGTATCATCCGGATAAAGAATCGCACAGGCATTCACGTTCTCCTTCAAGGGGTAAAGGTCCCGCAGAACCAGGGTGGGCGCCGAGCAGACACAAGCCAGAAACCACACCAGGCCGCACGCCAGTTTGGCTCGTTTCGGGTGCCTGGCACTCTGGGAACGCAACGGGTGCACGATAGCCAGGTAGCGGTCCATGCTCATGCACGTGATGAAGAAGATAGATGCGTAGAGGTTGAAGCTGAGCAGAGCGCCACAGATCTTGCAAGCGAAACGGCCAAAGGGCCAGTTGTACTCCTGGGAGTAGGGGACGGCCCACAGCGGCAGGGACAGCAGGAACAGGAGGTCGGACACACAAAGGTTCAGCATGAAAGTGTTAGCGATGCTCCTGGAGGCGCTGGAATGGGCCAGCACAAACACAGCCAGCGTGTTACCCACAATCCCCAGCCCGCTGATAAGGCTGTAGATGATGGGGATGAGGGTGGTCATGGATAGAGAAGGCCATCCTGGACAGTGGGGGGTGGGGGGGGCTGAAGAGGAGTTCAAGTAGCTGTCTGCCGTGGAGTTAAGGGAGGAGTTGAAAAATGAAAGGTCGCCCGGGATCACCATGATGGAACTTGATGTACCCTTACGTCACTAGACTTGACTTTCCTCCAAGAAATGCTGGAAAGAAAATGGAAAAGAGGGCGATTAGAATTCATACACCTCATTTTTGTTTTTTATTTTAATCAAATATCAAAACAAACCAACAGGTATAAAGTCTGTTACAATATGTGCATCATTTATTGTGAAATACTGACACAATAACAGTTTTGCATTTTCAATTAACCCTTTACAAACTGTTCATTTCTTAAACCTTCACAGTTTGATTCAGGTCAAATTTAACCCAGACCCAGAATTCCTTCATGATAAGTGTTTAAACCAAATGTTGAACAACAGGTTTATGTAGAATGTCTAAATAGACTATCCCACAAAGCAGGAAGAGCATATTTTTTACAAACTAGTTTTTGGATAAAAACATCTACTATCACACAATATCATGTCCTGCTTTACATAAACACATAAAAATCATTATGATTTACATATAAAATTGACCGGAACCAGCTTCTAAAAAAAAAAAAATCTGAAGCACCTGTACAAAAGTATAACATGTTAAAATATTTTCATTTTTGTGTATTTTGGCAAAGTTTAGGAAAAATCATCAAATTTCAGGATAAAAGGATGATGTTTAGGGTATTTTTACTAGTGTTGAATGTCGAATCATATGTAAGGGTTAAAAAACTGAAAGTAAAACAACTGAATTCCCAAAAAACTAAATTATATGTGAAAAATTCAGTTTTTTACAGTGTACAGTCCAACAGCACAATAGAATACAGATGAATTAAATAGTTGACAGTTTAATCTATTAATCAGCAGCTGTTTTGCCGTTTGATTAATTGATTTCCTGTTTTTGTTTTCTCCTTTGTGACAGAAACTGAATATCTTTGGGTTGAGAACCAAACATGTCATTAGAGGTGAGGATATGCTTGTAAATTAGCATTTGTGGTTTCGAGCAACTAAACATCAAAACAAAAAAGAATCAAAAGTTGCACTTCTTGTGTGACTTGCGAATGCACAGGTTAGAAAACGGAGGAAACTGAAGAAACAAAACATGTAAATTGCAGACAATTCTCACTGGAGCTGAGCTAAACAAATGAAGTGACGGATGTATAAGGTACATTTTTTGTTAACAGTTTCAGAATACAGCTACATGAACTGATGCAGTTTACATACTGAAAATAAACAAATACAAGTAAAACTTTTATTTTTATTTAACTGGTGTTTTACTCAACTTATTTTCTATGAGTAAAATAAAATTTAAAAAATGACAAAATACCCCGGAATTATAACAAGTGATGCTTGTATCAGAGGAGGGTTAAATACAGCTGAAGTCTGTTCTATGTTGGATGATAAATTCAATCCACCCATTGTAGCATTTATCAAAAATATCTGTATTGAGTCTCAAAGCAAAATGTCAATTTTTCCATTACAAAAATGTCATACATCACCTTATATGATGCATGACATTCGTTTGCCTTTTATGGATGAAAAAAAAAAAAACTTCTCCACACAGTAATCTTTAGTATTTGCCTCATGTGTTTGGTAGCTGTCCCACTTGATAACAAATCACACTAAAAATACATTACACCATTCTGGAAGTTTGGCAGTAATGAAATACCTGCTGACAGGGTTGTAATAATCTGGTGTCATTCTGTGGACACATCTATTTTTTAGAAATAATTGAAAAAGTCTTTT
>JAPSES010000002.1:1650430-1663612 GCA_029822895.1 Maxillicosta whitleyi
ATATACTGCTTGTTGTGACCCACCACATTGTAAAAAGAGATACTCAAAGTGTTTTTTAGTGGAAGGAGCTCTTTAATGCAGAGTCAGTATGACTGTATCATTCACTAACACTTGCAAACTCAAGTTCTAATAGAATTATTTAAACTTCAATATGAAAACATTAAAAAAAAAAAAAAAAAAACTAGTGGAGGTTAAATTAATAAGTAATTCATTTGAAATATGTAATAACCAGTTCCACTCTCCTTTTTCTGAAGTTGTTTACTGAGGTCAAGAAGCAGATGGGTCCGACTGAATGTGAAGGAGAACGGAACCGTTTTAATGGAGTGACATAAGATGTACCGTTCTGAATTCTCAGCACTGACCTTCTTCTTCTTCTGATTTGTTTGGACTGTTTTCAACCTTACTGAAGTTCAACCACCGCTTGAATGTGGAACTTGGGTTTGTGAATATGATCTAATTATGATTTTTATTATTGTATATGAGATGTTGGCCCTCACTGAGGTCTGATTTTAACAGCCTTGATGATGGAATTCAGATGGCACTGAAACATATTGTTTTATTTTATTCTTTATTATTTCTGTTAGTACAGATAAGAAAAGTGCCCTTTAAGCTGATGGTTTGGATGAGTTTGAAAGTTTTACTTCAAATCTCTAGTTCACAAGAGAGAATCTGTGCTCAAAGTAAAAACATTCTCTTAAATTCAATCATTCAGATTTACATAAGCTCCTTTTGTATGGATACATTACTTCGAGTTTGCTTCTGAATACCCATCATTTCAAGTTTCATTCTTGCACAAACATAAGTAACTTGTACAATTAATTGTGTGATTTTGTTATGCATATATCCAAGTTATTTTTCACCCAAATAGAGGAAAGGCATAGAAGTGGTGTGTGTTTGTAGCACCTTTGTTGTCTTCTGCTGCGGGCTGTTCAGGAGGTGGTGGTGTCAGTGTCGAGGTCTCCTCCACAGGAACCGGTGGCTCAACAACTAATTCTGGTCCAGCTGATTCAGCAACCGCCTCTGCAGAAAAAGAGCAAATATAGAGTGAGATGGGGAAGATTTATCATCTCGTACACTGTAATTATTAAATGTACAATGTAAAAAACGAGTACTGGTCTGTGTTGTGCCCATTGACGTCACATGCAGACTATCTGTGTTACCTGCTGGCTGGTCTGTGGCAGCAGATGGTTCCTCAGTGGAGGGAACAGCTTCAGTTGGACCAGACTCTGCTGTATCTGGTCCTGAGCCCGGCGTGGGTTCGGCCGGGCTGGCTTCGGCGGGCACGTCCCCCGGTGTCTGTGTTGAGTCCAAGGGCTTCTCACTCTCGACAGGGGTAGGTAGTTCCTCAGACGGAGGGCAGGTCTCTGGCTCTGATGCCACAGAGTTCACCACAGACTCTGGAGAACACACAGGGAAAGAGATCAGTATAAGATAAACATGAAACAAGTGGTGAAGACAAGGGAACCAACCGGTAACTGTTATGTGATACCTGTGCTGGTGTCAGGAGGCGTCTGGTCAGGTGAAGCCCCTGTGAGTGTTACTGACGATACTTCTGTTATAATGGCTTCTTCTACCTGGACCGGAACAGATTCTGACAATTCTACGTCAGCTTCAGAGATCGTAGAGCTTTGGGCTGAGCTGTCTTTGGATGCGCTGGACTCTGATGCAGGGTTAGACCCAGACAAAACCTCCTCAACTACAGCAGGCTCTGTCACAATCTAACAGGACACAAAATGCAAGATTTTAAAACTTTTCATCAACAGCTACACACAGACAAACACTGTCCATGAAGTATCTTTAGAATTTAACAAATTTTATCACAAAAGCAAATGAATAGATGATTTTTTTTGCCTCATTTAATCAGCTTCTATATGGACATCATTAGTTGCACAAAGCACATCCAGACAAATACTGGATTTCCTGTCATGTTAGCACTAGCATTGCCTCATCAATGGCGTCAATGGCATCAGTGATCTTTTGCAACATACCCAGTCAAAAGGTCAAGGTAAACATTTGCAGTAATTGATCTCTTGTTGAAGAAAAATGGACCAATAATTAGACTGCACATCATCCCACAATGTGATTAGAAACTTTGAGAACTTGGTTAAGTTAGAAAATGTGATTTACAATTCCTTGGACATTTCTCCTAAGCTTTAAGGTTTATACAGAAAAAGAGAAGGCGGAAACATCATCAGTACTGAATCATTCTGTTTCTAGGTCACTGATACCTTAAAAAAAAACTAAACAAAAAAGTACAAATAGCTTTAATGCCTAGAGACGGAGCAAAACAATTACCATAAAAGGCCAAAGTGACTGGAAAAAAAAAAAATAGAATAGAGTTTTTTGAGAGACAGAAGGGATTTTCTAAGCAAGTAAAATATGCAGAGGGGAACTCATTAAGTAGGATGTGTATCCATCATAAGCGCTGAATCGGTGTTTTCGTTTGAGTCACACACAACAGAAGCGCTTTACAGTAGTTTCTATTGTTAAATATGTTGCAAATACACAGTAAACACGAGTGCCGACCTGTGACTGCGATGCAATGATCTGTTTGGCTACATGTTCCTCAGCCTTGGGGGTGAACAGCGAGGACACGGCGGCGGTGCTCCACTGCCCGGCAGCGTACACCTTCTTACCTGTAACCTTCAACACACAGATGACAATAATAAGCACAAGAACAAATGGAATAAAGCTTGTTATTTGTTGAATTAAAACCAAGCAGTCCGGAGCCACTTGCACCCGCTGTATTTCTTACAAGGTCTCTCTAAGAATATGATGAAATTACTGCAAAACTAACATGATATCAAACCTGAGGTGTTCTAGTGTAAAGTCCAAACTGAATAATTTTCCAGAAATGTACGTTTTTACTTTCTGTGGTCAAAGACGCTCTTCTAAATGCAGTGTTTATTGAAAGTGTAGTGTAGAAAGTGTAGAATTAGATGTAGTTCTTTTGTTTGTCGCTGTGCTCTTTTTCAGCGCAGAAAAGAAAGTCAACAGTGAATATTACTCAAATTTAAAGACCTCATGGACTATTAAATAATGTACAAAGCTGAAAATAATCTATTACCAACAAATATACAAAAGTTATTCAGTATTCATGTAGGGGGTTACAAGTTAAAAGGGAAAAGAACTTTAAAATTCACTTGAATATGTAAGCATGAAAAAATCTAATTATATATATGTATGTGTGTGTGTGTGTGTGTGTGTGTGTGAATATGTATATGGGTGTAATTGTATTAAGTGTTTATGTAAATTAGATTTGTTCGTAATAATATAAAACCGGAAACAAAATTATATAATACGTATGAAGCATATTACATTATGGATACATTATAGTATAGATATGTTTAGAAAGATTATTATTATTATTGTTATTAATCATTTAAGGAGAACATCTGGGAATTTATGTTGTGCTTCTTCTCACTCCTTCTCTAGTATGTATTATACATCTTACATTAAAATCTTTTGTTTATTTATTTGTCTTCTGTTTTGACATTCATATTCGAAATTAATACATTAATCAAGCGATCAACAGTCAAACAACATTAAACTAGGACAAAGCAGTATGATTATGTGACTATAGGAGGTTATTCTACAGTTAGTGCATAATAACAGCAGTGACACTGAATAAAACACAGGGTATTAATGGGAACCTGTTACTGAAACGGCAATATTACAATAAACGCATAATGAGGCCCTACACTGGTAAACATTCAGTAGGAGTAGATTATCTATGTGCCTGCAAATACTGTAAGATAATTAAATACTGATGTAATTAACTGTACAGCTGTTTTATGGCTTTATAATCTATTCTTGTATTTTATTTGGATATTTTAGGGGTTTTAGTCTTCTGTACAGCACTTTGGTCCACTGTGGTTGCTTTAAAGTGGTTTGGAAATAAAGTAGAGAGAGTGACAAAGAAAGAAAGAAAGAGAGACAGAGAGTGACAGAGAAAGAAAGAGAGTGACAGAGAAAGAAAGAGAGAGACAGAGAAAGAAACAGAGAGAGACTGACAGAGAAAGAGAGATGAAGAGTGACAGAGAAAGAAAGAAAGAAAGGCAGAGTGACAGAGAAAGAAAGAGAGAGATGAAGAGAGAGTGAGTGACAGAGAAAGAAAAAAAGAGAGACGAAAAGAGAGAGTGACAGAGAAAGAGAGAGATGGAGAGAGCTTAATGTGACTAATTCATACATTAATATATGTTTTTAACTGTTGTTTGTGTCACGAGCATCTTCACAGAACACAGAACATTTTATTTTTGCTGAACAAAGTTGATTATTCTGAGCGCTGTGAATAAACAAATCAACCAATCACTCTTCAGATGTGACGTGACAATATCAGTGGACCAGGAACTGACAGACGACGTGTGGAGCAGAACCACCAAGTAACTCCAGAGGACGAGGAGCATCTGTACCGTTAACGTCACATCACTCAGGTGTTAGTTCTGCAGAATAAGTCGGTTCTGATAGTTTATTAAACCGCTGCTACCATCACTGTTGCTGTGCGTCATTTTGATTGAAAACATTCATGGATGAATATTATACATTTGACTAACATTTATTGTCACACCCGCTGTACGCAGCCTCTCACCAGGACTTAAAAGTGTAATATATCATGCACGATGCAGTGCTGGTGGAAAACTGCCAGTATCATTCTGTCCTACTCATTCTCCAAATTAACAGAACTTCACACCTATCTGAGATTAAAGTTCTAATTTATGTTCCGGTTGGGGCTGTTTTCAGACTGTTTGTCCTTCTACATAAAATACGTCAAACTCTGTTATGTGTAAGTGTTAGATGTGTGGTTGCACTGCTAAATCTGTTAAGTGGAAAAATGAGCGTTACCTTAAACAGAGCCACTGCCTGTGCAGGGTAGCACACCGATGCTCCTGCACTCATCAGGCCCAGAGGAAGTGCCACCCTCTTCCCACGTGAACCTGAAACACAAATTTTGTAGTTTTTATTAAAGGTGTGAATCTTACGAATGCCTTATGATTCTGTTACAATCTGCCTGTGAGTGATTCTAGAAGCATCTTCATGGTCACAAGCTCCATTTTCTATTCTACTGCACATGTGCTTTTCTATCAGCTAATACAAAGCGTCTTCAAAAAGGAAAACGTTAATTCCCTCTTATTAAGAATGAGTTAAAAAAAAACAAAGTCAGATCAGATTACAGCAGTCTGTAATCTAAACAGCTGTCTTATCCCTTAGCAGCATCTGTGCGAGCTTCCTCAATATGTAACCGACAAAACAAAACCCATGTCCATCTGCACACAGCGCACTGTAAGTAGAGCTGGGATCAATAAAAATAGTTTGTTTTCATGTCGCAGCTCTAAGAAAGGCCATGCTATGACCTGAAATAAACATTAACTACAATGTGTTACCCAGTGTTTTAATGATACAGATGGTGTGCACCGCCGTGGTTTTATAAAGAACCACAAATACTGTGATAAGGAATCTCATTTTATCCTGTTGTCAATGAAACTACCCACAAAAATACCATTTTAAATGTGTGTGTGAGTGTGTGTGTGCGTGCCTGTAGGCCAAACACTCAACTAAACCACACCCAGCAGCCTCTGAAACCATGGCTACAACAGACAAATGAACCAAATTCAATGAGACACGAACAGAAATGTTAACGGCATCACATCAGCTGTAAGTTATGAGGCAGACACACGTTCTGTCTGAGTTTACCACCAAAACACAACCTGGTCTGTTCTTATTCTAATTCCCCTCAGATACTCACTCTGTCAGTGGAACTCTGCACTGAGTATCAGTCTCATAAGGAGAAAAATAACTTGAGAATTGTGAACTTCAACCTGTTGCTCAAAATGTCACAATTGCCCACAATCCAATGTCAGGTTGTAACACATCAATGTTACTTTACATCTTTGTTTTGTAGTTTGAGGCTAAAAAATACACTAATGAGCATTAGTGTAATTATTATGAACACTGAGGCCTGGAATAGTAAGTTGTTTCATTGATGCTGGTACAAGGCTGGGTATCATCCTTAATCGATTCGATTTCGTTTCATAAGATTCTGAATAAATTAATTATTTGATCCAATCTGATATCGATTAAATTCAGTATTAACTGATGGACTCAGTTTCATTTAGTGATACTGTAGTACAGTTTTGAGCTGTAAGATTATTATTTGACAATGATCTCCAATTTGACAATGATGACGAGTATTACTTGATAATGGTAAATTAAAATAAAATCGATCCAATATCGATCAAATCGATATTATTACCCAGCCATAAATTCCTGAGTATGACCAGTTATCACAGCAACATACATGAGCATATTAGGACATCACATTTTGCAGGTGAGGCAGTTGGGACTTAAAATTGAAAGCTATAATTTCCTAAATTAAATGTTATTTTATGTTATTTTCAGGTGGTGATGTAGTTGTGCAGACATTAAGTGTGTAGTTTATTTATCAAGTTAGAATCTATCATGTTTTTTCAGCTAGTTTGGCTCATTATCGCACACTACAACATAATGGAAGACAAACAGAACCTACAATGTTGGATTGATAACTCTGTGATCTGCCTGACTTCAGGGCATGTGTACTAATGCTTTAGCTGGCATGGACCCTCAGGGAGGTAGTCTCTAATTTCAAGTAATGGAGACAAAAAATACGGTGCCAAGTTGAGGCCAGATGAGGTGATGCCATCAGTGGAAAAGTGGTAGAACAAAAGTCAGATACACATGATCCTTCACCGATCATCAAGACAGGAATTAAACTGACACGGGTGGTTCAGTCACACTGTGTCAGTGAGAACTAAAGCCCAGATTTAGAGTGTCTAGTAGTGGTAAAACCTGCCTGTAGAGACAGACACAAAGATAAGACAGATGGAGAGAGCTCCCAGAGTTACACAGAAAGCTTCTGTCTCATATCGTAACTCTCTGTCACTTCTATGTTTTAGCAGTGAAACGTATCCTCAGTAAATGCGGTCTGTGAAAGCTGACAGACTTTCACCTGTGACAGCAGATTTCGTAGGACTGGGTCAACCTCAGGTTAAATGACACATGAACAGGAAACTCAGAAACAGTGAATGACTTTCCCGTTTTATGTACAGGGGGCTGGCCTAGAGCTAATGGATGGATAGTTTCGCTACAATTTTGTCTGCCTTTTCATAAGTATTTATGGTAGAAAGTTGAACAATACCTCATTTTGCAAGGAATAATGAACACTTTTGGATGTGTGACTGAAAAAAAGCTTTTAACCTAATTTTCTGGCTTAAAAATAGTAAAAATCCCTTGGTAACAGATGGGCAGAAAATGAATATCTGCTTTTTTAACCTGCCTTAAAGTGCAGCTCCAATTTTCATAAAACTGTAAAATCTTTCCTGTTGATCCTCCACGGTATCTATTTTGGAAAAAAGTAAACAGTATATTTTCAATATATAATGGCATAAAATAGTAAGAGTTTTAAGTGTTTGTGTAATGGATGTACAAGGGAGAATAATTACAAGTTTCAATTGTTTATTAAACATATGTATTAGTATATATTATCTACAAAGTCAAATACAGTGGACCCCCACCATACGACATTAATCTGTTCTGGAGTTGGGACAGTAAGGCGAAATTATGGTATAGCGGACAATATAAAACTATGGTAATTAGGTAATGTGTGCAAAACCACAGGTATGTTAAAAATTTGTAACACAAAAGTATAGTAAGTACTACTTACATATAATATACATGTATATAATTAAATAACAGTATTAATAATTATAAATAAAAAATATATAAAGGAAAAATTACATTTTATTTTTATCATTGACTGGTTACGCTCATATTCCTTAGCGAGGGTAACGATGCGCGTGCCTTCTTCATACTTCTTTATTATCTCCAGTTTCGTTTCCATAGTTACCTTTTTTTTCCCCTTCTCCCTTTATCATTACTCGCAATTTTGGGACCCATGGATACACGTCTTTACGTAACGCACACTAGATCTTGAACTGAGCGAGCGATAAATAAAGAGAGAGAGGCAGCATCTCTCTGGGGCATTGTGGGAGGGGTTTCAGCCAATAGCATATCGGCATCTTAGAGACACCGACAGTCGTACGCACGCACACCGACCACCAAGTTTGAATTTTTGGCTGCGTGAGAGAAATTGTTGTTGATGCCGTAAATCGGGGACGAAAAAACTGCGTATCCCACATCGTAACGTGAAAAAAAAACATTAGATCATAACCCAGGGGTCCACCGTACCATAATAAATTATTTTAACACATTTATCTCACTTTATTACATATTTGTAACCACTGTAAAAAGAGTAGCAGCAGGTTTTTAAGTTGACCTAACTTCTCATCAGTATAATACAGGTCCAAGAATGCAAACATACATTTATGCTGAATATAATGCCGTCTATAGATTTTAAAAACATTTTCCTAGAAAATAAAACTTGTACTGGACACTACAAGCAATGTACTTTCAAAATATACAAGTCTTCAAAAGGTGATTCTATATATAAATGTATTTTTGGTCTAGACGTTAACCTTCCCTCTACCAGCCCCACAGACGGCGCTGTGGGTTCTATGCAAAACTTGTCCTTCCACAGTTACACTACACTTAGTTTGTGTTGTGGAGTTTCATATGCACTTCAGTTTTTCTTTGCTCTCCATGTCTTAAAAGCCTGAGGTGTGAATATTTTCTCAACTGCTGTTTCAGTGACAGTGACTGTATGATTCATTACATCCTGTAGTTGGATCCAAGCATGGAAATGAAAAACCTTGTCTGTTTAAGAACCTGTTCTGAACAGTTCAATTCATAGGATCCGGCTCCATGTTCCATCTATACCTGCATGACAGATGTCCTTCAGAGTGTAGAGGCGTGGGTTTTTTATATATATAAATTACACCCTGTAGAGTTAGACTATAGTCAAATTTGTCTTTTTTTTCTCTCCTGAATCCCATATGTTTGTTCATTTCATTCTGCATAAATGAGGCGGTGGCCAAGCTGGAAACGTGTCAGTTCAACTGTATCTGTACTCCCATGTTTTAATGTTTATCTTGATCAGTTGTAACTGGAATGTCAGTTTCACAGTTTTGGGATTAATAAAGTACTTCTTCTTCTTCAACATATTAACTGGAGTGAAAGTTATGTGATATAATATACTATTGTACCATTATTGTAACATGTTTTTCTTTGTCTTGAGAGTTTATTTAGTTTACATTCTTAGCTACAACAAAACATGTTTCTGTTATTTTACTTACATTTACTCTTGACATTGGAAAATCTATTTTTATTGTTTTGAACGATCTACCTCTAGATCCATGACATGTTCTGCTGTTTGGTAAGTACTTGTCATGTTCACATATTAAAACCACATCTACTTTATGGTTCACTGGCTTTAAATGATGACATCAGAGCCTATAGGTGTGTTTTTGTCTTGTTATGTTTTCATATTTCATCATTTTTATCTTGATGCACTTTTTATGCCCGTTTCATCTTGCTAAATGTTTGATGTTATTTTCATCTTTTCAAATAATTTAGAACCACAGATAATCATTGATTTTCTTATGCATTCACTTACTGATGAAAGCATCTTTATCACTAGAATATTTTTGGTCTTATCATCAGGTCACAGGTGGCTGTATAGGATACAGATTCTAAAAAGCCATGTGAAATACAGCACTATACTGGTTTAACTCCATGCTGACAGCAGAGTGAGTTCTTGTGGCTGCCTAATGAAAAAAAACATTCTTTGATGATTACAGATGTGTGTAATGTGGGACGTCTCAACACTCTCTGCGTCTAAACCAAACCCTGTCCAGAGATATCAATGACTGACAGCATTTGGTGCAATAAAAGCAAACTGAAATATGTATAGAAAACGATGTATTGTGGTATATAAACTCAGTACCCACAAAGGTTTTGTAGTATATTTGTTTTACTCTGTATATATGTATATATAAGTAGATCATCAGTGTGGAATGCAGGGTTGGGTGACAAAATGCTAATGGAAATTATTGTGTTATACATTTTTCTTTCTTTCTTAAATGTTTGCTTTATACAGTCACTGAAACACTTTAAAAAAATGCTATTTCACATCATTTTTTATACAATTTCTTTAACAAATATAACGAATATTCTGCTGATTTCAAGTGTCACTTGACCACAAATAACCATCTGGTTTCTTAAACTTTGACTCAGACCCAAACATCAGCCTGTAAGTTTGAGTGTGATCCTGTAACTGCGGCTCAGATTACCTTTCCGTGCCAGGAACATGCCAAGCAGGCCAGCCATGGTGATGGTGCCAAATCTGGGTATGAAGTCCGGTGGAGGGTCTTTCAAATAATAGTACACATCTGGGAAAGAGTTCACACAAAAACAAGTGGATGGTGAAAGATGAGTGGTGACAATTTCTTCCATTATTTATTATTTCATGCCATCACAAATTAGACAAAAGCAAAAATGTGTAGCTACTGTGCTGGGAACGTCATTAATCATATTCAGCAGTAGGAGAGGAATGTAGGTTTTGACATTCAACAAATGGGGTTCTAAGTTCTAAATGAGACCTTAAGGAACCTACTGTTAACTCACCCTCTCCTGCATGGTACAGATTTACACTTCCTCTTTTCACAGAAACACAGGCACCCTGCAGGGAAGGGAGATCACACTAACAAATACACTTCAACACCACCACCACAACAACAAAACTACCACACATGAGGTACACATTTATTTTATACAATTAAAGGAGATGCACCAGTTTGTATAAAGTGTCTTTGTTTCTCCCTATCAAACTGTCAAATCTCCTCTTGCAGCAAACTTTACAGCTGCGGAGTCAACTGCAAAAACGCTATTTCCTGTCTGACTCCTGAACTTCGCTGTTTGCAAAAATTGTACCTGCACAGAGCACTTGCAACACGTGGGATTGTGCTCTGTAACCGCAAACAAGAGGAACAAAAATCAGGGTTGGAAAACTAACACTGCAGGTGCAAGATAACACCTAGTATACGTAGATGTTGTTCCATTAATTGAACACTTCTGAGCATCTGTCAAACAGTTCAGCTATTTGAGCTCAAAAAGGATGTGAATGTGCATCTAATAATAATTGGAAACATTAGAATTGTTAAACATTTTAACAGAGCAGAATCTAAATACCTTTATAGCTTGGAAAAATGGGAGTACTGTTTCCCTTGTGGCACAGAACCCACTTTCAATAAGTCCAGGCTTTTCTGTGACAAATTGGACCTGAGTGGACTGCTCCAGTGGGCTGTAGATAGTCAGCTGGGGATAGCAAGACAACAGTCAGTGTGTCATTGTAAAACACAGCAGTGAAACTAACAGCCACATGTTGTGGTTGACTCAATCTTAACTTGTGTGAACAGAATTACCTTTTCTCGAGTAACACCATCAGCAGGTGCATCCCTGACTCTGTAAACACGGATGGAGGCGACACCCAGCACCGTCGGGACGGCCACCATCACCACCTAACACACAATATGAGAACATGACACCTTGGATGAATGCAGCAAAATTTTAATCTAACAATCTTTTTTACATGAAAAACAAAACAATGACGCACATACAGCTTTTAATTATTTTTACAGTTATACCATACACATGGGGAAAAAAATGGTTTAGTAATAATTTAGCACATTTGATTTAAATACTTTCACAAGATGTGCCACATTTAATATTCTCTTTTGTGTACATGATAGTTAATAATAGATGTCAAATGTATGAAAAATTAAAGAGATCTAAATAAATTTCCATAAACACTGCAATGTAGTTTTCTTTCAGTTAACTTTCTAAATGAAATCTGTCGGCATTAATGCCATCACGAAGCGTTTCTATTTTCATTCATTTTAATTCAGGTTAATTTATATTAAAAGTCTTTTACTTTTCAGTTGCTGTATCATGTGCAGCTCTTCACATCATGTTTCAAAACTCATGTGGATTTTGTAACTATATTTAATGAAGTACCATAGTACTACCAAGACTTTACATACTTGGGTAATAGATAATACTTAACTAGCCAACATGGTCAATATATAAAATGCTAACGTAAACGCTATCGTTAGCTCAGTTACAACGTGCATTGAAACAATACGTATGAACGTCAGTGTAGGTAAGTTTAAGTACCGCACAACTGTACAGGTTTAACAGCTTATAATCTGTGGACTGTGATTCAACTGCTGGGAGCTAATGTAGCCGCTCGGTGAAACCAGTTAGCATGAACTCATTTAGCAAAGCTAACACTGTAGACGTGGTTGGCGTTTCTGTGACCCTGTACAGTCTCCTGAATGGTGACAATCGGTTCATGTTTACTTTAACGTTTCCTAGACTCTCGAGCTTTACACTTCGCCCATGCTTTCACCGAAAACATATATATACAATGCAAAAAACTTTGCCGAAAACGAAAAGTCAAGCGTTCACCTTGGCCGCCATGACAGCGCTGCTTCTTCTTCGTCTGGTTCTGTGCTTCGGCTGCACGGTCTGACACTGCCCCCCAGCGGACACACAGGCAGCTGCACCGGCCTGAGTCAGGGTGATGTCATTCATGAAGGATGCTAGAGCAAAAAAAAAACAAAAACAAACAAACTGTATATTCTTAATCTCATTTCTTTGTTAACCAAATTCCCTATACACTCTAGTAAATTTGACAATCAGAAATCTATTTTTGTAGTCTTTAAGTCCTATTTAAAATGATTCCTGGACACTATAAAATTTTGCACAAATTCTAAAGCTGTGAAAACTGAAGCCTTATTTGATGAATTTAAGTTGTAACTCCTATATTATTACTATTATTAGTCTACCTATATTTTCATTTCATTAATTTTTTCTCTTCTTGTTTATTCTTTAACTTACTGACATATTGATTTGCCTGTCTTTGCTTGTTTTTGTGTTTGTATTTATGTCCTCCCTTTCTTCCCTCGAGGATTGTGCATTACTTGTTATTTGTTGCTATTGTTAATTGTTGTTGATGACATTGTGTAAATAAAGTTTATTTAAAGGTTAAGGTTAAAGCAGGGGGGGGTTAACTAATTTTAGTTCAGGGGCTGTATATGATCTGAGGTGGGCCGCACCAGTAAAATAATAAAACATAAATAATGTCAACTCCATACATTCTCTGTTTTAGAGTGAAATTACATTAGGAAAACTTTACATTGACAAAATATTATTTAAATAAATGTGTTGTTATGTTAAAAATATTCTGCCTCA
>JAPSES010000002.1:1688217-1702852 GCA_029822895.1 Maxillicosta whitleyi
AAACTCTGATCGCGATTAAAAAAATATTCGCGATCACAATTTACATTAATCTAATCGCGATTAATGCGTTAATATTCCCTAATATCCTAATATATATAAATATAAAGTATCTATCTATCTATCTAATACCTGGGATGGAGTCCAGCGTCCCCCTCATGAGGATAAAGTGAGTTCAGATGATTAATGAATTTATTGAAAAGTGAAAAGTTGAGTATAGATTGTAGTTAAAACAGCAGTAACCAGGCGTTAAAATATTATTGGTTGATATCATATAGGAGTTGAAATGATTAGCCTTTTCTGTGAGTAGGCAATAAGAGGAAGCCTGTAGAAACCTGAATGAAGAATTGGCAAAAAGGTTACAAATAAATTCATAGCTACTGTTTTGTGTTTCATAATTAAGAATTAGCACATCTTTCACACAAATCCACATCATCCAATCAAGTGAAGTGTCATCAGCTTCATTATTAAGTCGATCATTTTCCTCTTTCTGACACAAATCAGACCAGGATACCGGTATGTTAAAGAGTCGTTTATTGTTCCAAGAACAATCTCCCAGTTCAATAAGAATAAACACGATAAAAGTCACTCAAAGGAACAACACTGTGTCCACAGGGAATCGGTTCCAGGGAACAGGCAGAATCTGTGGTCGGTCCGGGGTCATACACGGAGAATCCAATGAGGAGGCGTGGTCAAACACTGGGGAAGGCACAGCAGAACGGATGGACAGGCAGGGGTCAAACCAGAAGGGCAATCCAAGGGTCAGTCGGGCAAGCAGGGGTCGAAACGTCAGGCGGCAGGTAGACAGGTCCAAAACACGAAAACTGGTCCAAACACTGGAACCGACTAAAGTGAGAGGTACGCTGAAGGTTGAGCAAGAAATAATGTTCTGGCAAAGACACAAAGGGAACAACAGGCAGATACAGTGTCTGTTTGATTAGAGACAGCTGTTTTCTAATCAAACGGCAGGGAAGGACTGAAAGGTCAAAGGTCAAAGAGCGAAAGAGAGAGAGAGAGAGAGAAAACCACAGACATGACACTTTCCCTCTGATGTTTTTTCTTGTCAGTTTAGTAAATAGAGATTGGTTTTCTGGCTTTGGGAAGTCCTGTCCTTGGTGCCTCAGTCTGTGTTCACCTTCAGTTTTCCAGTTTTCCTGTACATTCAGATTCACCATTGAAGGTGGACTGACCTTAACATGGCCTTTGTGTCGGGAAACCTCCATATCAGGGGCGGATCTAGGAGGGGGGGCACCTGCCCAAAAAAAAATATATATGTGAAAAACGTCACTACTAGGCTCCCTACACTTTCCTGGACATGTGTTATTATTATCATTATTATTATTATTATTATTATATTATTGCCATACATTTTATGGCAATAATTATAATGGGGAATTCTATTTATATGGATCATGACGATCCGCCCAGACTCCAACCCCCCCTTGAAATTTACCTAGATCCGCCCCTGATACACCACACAACGATAATGTGACTGTGACATGAACCCTGTTAGATTTGTCAATACCACTATTAGTCCTTGTGTAAAACCCAGGAAACAGATGTGAGAGGAAACGATATGCATGTCCATTGTCCAGCGTCCTAGAGTACTCACAGGCAAAGCATCAGGTGGTTGGTCTAGGCGCAGGGTAGAGGATAGCATGGAGGGGCTGATGGGAAAGCTAGGGCTGCTGGGATTGCGGCTCTTGCGCCGAGAGCGTCTGGTGGAATCCCGCCGGCTTTCTCTCCCCGGACCCTCGGGTTCCTCCTCGATCACCAGGATCTTGTCGTCGCTGAGGTAACGCAGCAGGGAGTTATCTGAGTCTGTAGGGGTGGGAGTGGGTGTGGGGGGGGAGACGGAGCAGTCAGAGGATGGACAGTCTCAACAGAAGGGGAGGACAGACATGAAGAAGAAAGGCAAGAAGGAGTCGAGGGAGAATCCCAGAGTCGAAGATGAGGCTGAATAGACCCTTAGAGATAAAAACCCAACAGAAAGGGATAAAAGAGCCTTAGAGCTGGAGTATCTGATATGGATCCACAGCTGGGACGTACAGCTAATCTGTTTGCAGTGATTATGCTGATTTGGAGGGCATGACTGCTGAATCTTGTCACTCAGATAAAGTTTTAGCCCACTTTAGCTGTGGAGAGAGAAAAAGCTTCTTACCTAATTTGTTTATTATCCATATACTTTAATGTAAAACACAAAAAAAAAATGACAGAGGGAGAGAGAGAGAGGGGAGCAGAAGGAGCGAGGTGGACCCCCGACACTAGTATTGTGCTTTAATGTTATTCATAGACTTTCTGATGGTAGAGTGGAGGATCCTCGGTTGAATACAGATGGAGTCTCGCCGCAAAACAGTTGAGCTGGTTAGAATTGGTCACAAAGAAATACCTACATTTCCAGACCTGCTGTATAAATGCAATTTCCTTGCATTTATGTTTATTTGTCGCTCTGTCAGATACATACCTGGCAGATATGTATCCTTACACAACCACAGCACCATGAATAATCAGAGATGAGCTGAAATGTGTTGAGCTGAGTATGGAGCAAAGCATGGGAACCAGTCTGACCTGTCTGTGTGTGTGTTTGTGTTTAGTGTGTGTGTGTGTGTGTGTGTGTGTGTGTGTACCTCGGCTCCCTCTCTTGCCCATGCTGGGTTCCTTGGGCTCGGCCATCCAGTTATATTCGGGAGGCATGGAAACAGGTCTGAGGTCACCTGGAACGACCAATCAGCAATCAGAGAGTCTGCTACGGGGGCGGGAGGGGTGGGTGTCACGGGAAAGGTGGTGACCAAGAGACAGCGTGGGAGACAACTGGAAGGGTGGACAGGTGACAGGGAGAGGAAGTGTGTGCAGGTGAGGGGGGAGGAGACTCTCAAGGACTGGTACAAAGTGCACGGAGGGGGTTATGTGGCCAAATGTTCAGCTCACACATATGAATGGTAAACAGGTAGCAGTTGTATGTTAGCAAGCTAGGAGAATGTGTACTACTGCTAACCTGGTACTGAACACTGTTTTATATAGATGTTCATGTGGTTACAGTTTATAGAAACAATTACACCCTTCTATTGTGGAGGTTGTATCTTCTTTTATTTCTCTTTTCATTATACTTCTTGGCACTACTTTTCTTTCTTTCTTTTTTTTTTTTTTTCTTTTTTAACTTGCCTTGCCCAGCATCATAACAGCACAATGATAGTCTGGCTGCCTTTTGGTGCTGAAAATTTAGTTTGACAATGTCGTATGTTATCTGATGATTTTACAAAATAAAACTAAACTAGCTAACTAGCTAACAAACAGTATCATTTTTGCAAGAACACTGATAAAAATGAGTTAGCAATTGGTTGGTCATATTTACACATTCAGTTTTCATTTGAAATTTTTTCCTGGCATTGCTATAAAAAACAAACAAAAACAAACAAACTAATGGGATACAATAAAACATGGAGACACTTTGACATAGGAATTTGAGTTTTGCTGTTGCTGTCTTGACTCTTTGGAGCCAAACAGACAATTTGAATAAAGCAATATCACACTTATTACAGGGTCAAAATAAAATAAATAAGCCCAGAATGACTCTTGAGAAAAGTAGTTCGTTAAGGCCAGAAATGATCAAAAGGGCAGAGCCGCAAGAACATGAGGGGTGATGGTTGAGCCCAGGTTAAATGACCACTTACTGACACTGACGTCAAAGTTTGCATAGCAAAGACATTTCATGGTGTGGTTAGTGTAAGTTATGAAACACATTTACAGTTGAGCTGTCTGTCAGGTGTAAAATATGCTTCATTCATTATTAAAAAGACTTAAAATTCAACTCAGTAGGTGAGTAAACTGTCAAACATGCCTGTCAATCAAAGCCTCACATGGTACATACCCAAACCTTTTCTTTGACCTCAAACCTTGTGATCACAGCAACAAAAAAAAAAAAAAAAAATTGATGAACCAACAACTTACTTAATAACACCACCAGATAAAATGAATTAGACCATTATACTGATTGGGTTGAGGCTAAATCTGTGTGAGAAGAGCATCTCCAGAGCATCTAGTATTTGTGAGTGCTATTACAGTTTAAAACACCTCTACACTTTATGAGACTGATGAAGTGAAATCATATATAAAACATGTTTAAGAATTTACTTTTTGTAATTGATTTCTTCACTTTGCTGACTAACACTAACTGTTATATGTATGTGGACTGAACATGAGTTTGGACAGCAATGCCATAAGCCCAAAATATATACTATCTATTACTTTACCTCGGTATTGGTCCTTGATTGGAATTATATTAAAGCTATGTACGATGCAC
Organism: Maxillicosta whitleyi; assembly: GCA_029822895.1. Lineage (NCBI taxonomy): Eukaryota > Metazoa > Chordata > Actinopteri > Perciformes > Neosebastidae > Maxillicosta > Maxillicosta whitleyi. Next base: position 1,692,515 of record JAPSES010000002.1, read on the forward strand.
AGACTTTTTCTCACATTTCAAAATGAGCCTCAGAATTCTTAGGTTTGGGAGTGGTTGTTTTCCTAAATTTCAAGGGCATAGATATCTTTCTCCAGTGATGAGCCCTTAATAGTACAGCAAATTAAAGGGTAACTGGAGTGAATTTTCATTGGTAGCTGTTTCAAGAAATAGAGAATCTTTATTGTCATTGTACAAGGCACAACGGAATTTAGTTTGGTAGCTCTCAGCTTAAGGCAATATTTCAAAAGATCATGTGTAATACTAGTGGTTCCAACAGGTAACTTACATTATAGACTGTTGTCAAATATGCACGAGTACTAAGTCACTACTCTGTCAGTCAGGCATGATCAGCGACATCTTCACGGGCTGTTTCAAAACCGGTAGAGATGCACTAACATTGTATTCTTCAATTACGTGAGCCGTGATGGACTCGTCACTGACCCCATGTGGCAGACTCTAGTCTAATATGACACATTATCAGTCATCACCAGTCCTGGGTCACATCTCTAGGGTGATGATGGAGGGCAAAAGCTTATGGCTGCACAAACAATAAGCGGGGACACTCAGTCTTGCTCACTGACATCTGCCTTTTTACTTGCACTGATCACACAGAATCAACGTGGGTGTGTGATAGAAAAATTCCATCAATTCTGGCTGGCAATGGCTGCTCCCCATAGGTTCTGCCCTGTGTGATTCATGTAATAAAAAGGTCCAGTGTGGTGATTTTTTTTTACTTAATTAGCACCTCTCTTGCTCATAAGTACACAAAGCACAATTAATGTTGTAAGCATCAGTAGTACAGGTACACTTTAAGTAGTAACACCACACTGCAGCCTTCAGAGACCTCCATTTGCCACATAAGTTTATCAGTCACATGAGAGTCTCCCAAAGAACGCAGAGGATGTCTCGGTGGCTGTTTGGGACAGTGGGGTACACAGGTGGTTGGGCATACAGGGAGCTGGAAAGTCTTTTTGACGGACTGTGTGGCATGTGATCAGTGTATCTGGGATGTGTGTACGTGAAGTACAGACATGAAAAAGCAGAGCCATGAAGCAAGTGATGAACATGTATGTAGGAGTTCTGAGAAAAAGGTGAAAGATGAAGTGAAACACTGGTGAAAGAACACATGCTCCTCTGCTAAACAGACACAGGGCCGGAGCCTTTCCTGCCCCACTTCAACAGCTTTTATCTTCTTACCATGAGTAGGGGTCTTGTCTCGTCGGCGAACCCCTGTATTGCGGCCCCTGTCGTAATCAGGCCCTGGGGGTCCATCTCCCTCCAGCAGAGAGAAATACTGACCACTGTCCTGGTCCAGGTAGTAGCTGACCGCCTCTGAACCTTTGGAGCCGGACTGGGAGCTCACACTGTAGCGGCTGATGTCATCACATGACATCAAACCCAGCTCCTCCCTGAGGAGAGTTGTTATCATCACTGTTATCATGACTGTCATCAGCACCATCAGCAGGATCATAATCATCAGTGGAATCACCATCATCAAACATCTGCCTGTGAGAGTGCCTGACCTGGTGCTGTAGAGTCCAGAGACAGGAGAGAGGATGTAGACGTCCTGCATGCTGGGGGCGTCCATTTTGGACATTCCCAGGGTTCCACCAGGTGTAGGGGAGGTGCTGGTGGGGCTGGTGGGGATGGGCTGAAATGGGATAAACAGGGAGGAAGAGAGGAGAGAGAGGAAGGATGAGTATTTCTGCACCTCTTTGTTGAGACGTACATGGACGATGGTGTTGCCTTGAAACACAACCTGCTGAAAGTGAGTATAAGATCTGCTCCTGCACCACCCCTGCCTCACAGAAAAACAAACAAGAGCACAGTTTATGGCACTACAACGGAAGATAACCTTGTGTTTGTGATGCTGCAGCCAGTGTTTGTCTAAAGACAGAAACAAACACATGGAAAGTTATTTCCAGAGAACTGCTGTGTTTGTATGAAGTGACAATCTACGACTTTCCTGCTACAACTAGTGGTCGTCACAATAATGTAGTTTATGAAATAGTTTCTGTTGAGATTAGTAGTAACACATAGTAGTAGCAATTACGAACAACAAATAAGAGAAGGACCCATAAAGACCCAAACATCCATTGGCGACCAAAACCATTCACTGATATAAAATGTTTAACACCTGTTGATCCACTAATCCTATTAATTCATCTAAATAATTGGTGTCAAATACAGTTTATCATCTTTTCATGGTCATCAGATATGACCCATTTGGATGTTCAGAGGGTCTGTAGTTACCATGGAAACACTGTCATCTTCTACAACATTGATTCAGCAGTAAAACCCATGGAGTTGGATCAATGACAGTGGATGGAAATACTTTGATTTAGTTAATGGCATATTTTCTTTGTTTTAGATATCACAACATTCAACTTTAATCTGAGCTTTAATGAACATCTACATAATCAGTACTTTAGATATAGGAAAATTGCTGATTATCACTTTAAAAATGCAAAATACAGTGTGATATTAGAAGGAATTCTGATAAGTTATTTAAGGAAGGTTAAAAATAAAGAAAAAATCATTTGGGAAGTGACACCATATTAGGACTGGATCTTTATGGAATATGGGGAAGTTCCACCTTTTGAGACACATAGGCATAGTTTGTCAAGTTTGGACCTGCGAACTCGGTGAGTACGGTCTTGGTAAGAACAGTCCCAGAGAATAGACTTCCTAAGAACGCAAGTGCAATTGAAAAAGTTGCATCCTTGTGATTTTTCTCCCTGGCTCTTCAGAATTTCCACCCTTGGATCACTAATGTATTCCCACAACCCACCACAATATATGGCTTTATTTGACTCCAATACATTTGTACTTTTTACATGTCATTCATATTTTTCATACATTTTGTACATTCTTCAAAACTGTGTAGACATGTCGTTATGGTAATACAGATGTATTTTTCAGTATTCTGCCTCTCGCACGTGATACATCATCTGATGACGAACATCTACTCAATAATACATTTCTGAGGTAAGTTGGCAGAGAAGCTGCCGTTCTCTTCGAGAGTAGTTTGAAATACATCTCGTGGTATTTATCAGCCGTGTCCACATGAGTCACCAACCTGTGCATCCTCAGTTTAAGCTAACAGACAACACCAACATCTGAGTATTCCATCTGGTCTTGGTTTGTATCAACTTTTAAATGGAACAGTACTTGGGCTGCGAGTAATGGCATTTAACGAGAAGAACAGAAAAGAAAATATACTGAGAAACGTCTACTGTGTTGTGTAAACTTTTGCAGCCATCGGGGGCCTCGTAACATCTTAGGACCCCAAACAGTTGCCTGTCCACCAACTGTGCATCTGTTTGTACACTGTTCCTTATGTATATTTGTCTCCCATGTTAAAACGCTTCATTATCCTGTCTTCTCTGTCTCAAGCCTCTTCACTCGTACACGGCTCTCCATGTCTGTTCCCATGACAACCCCTCCTCTTCACTCTCTTCCTCTCTCTTAAGCCCCCCCCCCCAAACCTTCACACTGCAAAAGAAGACGAGGACAGAGGAAAGCTAGCGTGGCATCCTAACTGAGCTCTACGCGTGGATTCATGTGTCATCAGGTCCTCTGTGAGGATGGGACGCCTTATGTCTGATGTCATAGGAGCTCAGTCCAAATTTTAAATGAATTAGATTTATTCTTTGCTGGAACACCTGGGGTGACAATGTCATTCTGTCAATTTGCCCCAGAGGGTTAGGTTTCCAGATTTTGAAAAATGGAGCATTTTATTGTATGTCGGAGGAATACGCTTCACTTCAGAGAGGAGGTGTGTGTGTGTGTGTGTGTGTGTGTGTGTGTGTGAACAGAATGGATAAACAGACAGAGGCTGAGCGATGCGGAAGCAGGCAGCGTTCTCATTAAGGAACCCCAGTGTTTCATCATTTCATCAGCGGTGCATTAGGCGTTCATTTCATATTCCAAACTTTCCATCCTCAACCCCCCCCCCCAGCCCACCTCCCTCTGCCTCCACCCCCAGTCCCTGTCTCTATCTCGCACAGTCTTCCCCTTGTGAAGGGAGCTTACTGTAAGACGGCCTCACAATAAATAATGAAGACGGGGTGGAAAGACAGGAGACGAGGAAGAGAGAGTAAAGCAGAGGAAATGGGACAAAGACAGAGACAGAAAGGAAGAGTGCAGGAGAGGGAGAGTAAGACAGGGGAGCTGTGCAGTGTGGTGACTAGAGCTGAGACTGAAAACAGTAATTTAGTGATTACAGCCCACTGCTGCCGGCATGAAAAAAAGGGGGGTTGGAGGGCTACAAGTAGAGAGAGATGGGACTTCCACAGCAGGCGCTATTTCAGTCCGTTAAAACAGCACTTAAATCATTTGGCCCCTGCTGTGTCCACTTTAAACTACCTAAAAATCTGCTACTCATATCTTCTCCAGACCAGTACTCCCCCTTTCACCTCTACTACATGTGCACATGCTAGCACATTAACTTGGACACATACACTAATATTATACATTTAATATTTTGACCGTGTAAAGGACACAAAGTAGAATAAATAGGGATAATATAAACTGTGCAGTTGGACTGGATGAATGCATTACCTCTTACTGACCTATATGTGTTCTCATTTGTTCACTATAAATAATACATACAAACAACGCAAATGTTCTCAACTGCAATCTGACCAGTACTGGATTTATGTATTTTCACATTTATATTTAAATAACAGCATATGCATACTCCCCCCCCCCCCCTATGATTATAAACAGTAGGCAGCACACAAGCCAATTTGGGTGCCACCTAAAACAACTGAGTGTTAAATCAGTGTGGAGAGCATCTAAACAAACTAAATATAATGGTTCCATCTGGTCCCCAGTGGATGTCTTAACAAGTACTTTTTTTTATACACTGTTATGGTATAGTCATAAGGGTCCAAAATGGTGTGAATTTCTATATTTTATTGAAACAAACTAATGCTAAAACACCGGAAATAGTATGAAACACTCTCGTATACATATGTTTGACTGTGTGAGTAATAATGTAAGATAATCCTTAAAGAATAGGAATGTTATAATATGATGGTATTTACTGCAAAGGCCAATTTAATTCTGAATTTTAAATGAAGCTGAGCAGCTAATGATGTATTGCTCGATATCCAAACAACCAATTAGCCCAGAGTGCAGTGTTTAAATGTGAAGATTTAACGCATTTCTTTGTCACATCGTATCTAATTTGTACTGCAGGCAGCTTTAACATTCTGTATATTTGATTGTTAAAACAGCTACCTGCAGCCGTAATGAAAGTTATGACTAAAATAATACATATAAAACAATTTAGGTGTTATCATCCACATAAATTTCATGCTCCAGGTCTAATAAAACTGAGCATTCAATGACTTTGTAATTAATATTTAGCCCAAAGTCGGGTCCAGATGTTGGCATCCTTAATACAATAAATATAATATTAATACAGAAAAAACATGTATGAGAAGTCAACTGAAAGGATTGATATAATCGACAAATGATCGATAAATTAGCATGCTATGGATTAGCAGAATTAAAACGATATTTTCAGGACATGTGTAATATCTTACATTATTATAACTTGTGTGATGACAAATGTGCATTATATAGAGAGTATTTTACATAATTCAGATGTTTTTGAGTCGCACTTGTATGTTGTTAACTTATGTTAAAGGTACGATGTGTAACTTCCCTACCCTAGGCGGCAGCAAATACCTGAATCAATGAAAAAACAGCCTAATCTCTGTTCTGGTGTTGCTTTTACCTAAGGGTTGGCATTTCGCTGTATCTTTCACGATTTCCAAATACTTCATTTCCACAACCAAATGCCAAAATGGCGAGCGCCTATTCTCTGTCATCACTTCCAACAACCTGGTCTCACAGAATTCCATGTAATGACATCATCAAAAATACATGATGCAGGGCTCTACAAATAAAATTGAATTGAATTAATGTCATGTAATGACCACAGACCCCTACCTTAAAATCTGTGGCAGTATCACAGAACCACTGACAAATTCCGTGATGAGCCTACAGAAGTGATACCAATGTAATGGCGTTTTTCCACTTACATGGGACAAGCTCGTCTAAGCTCGACTCGTTACTCTACAGCGCGTTACTTCCGTGTCGTCTGCTCAGAGAGTCGCCGAAAAATCGCTTGTTGCGTATTTTCTCGTCTGATTTTAATGTCCGCCACCAAAGACTGAATCTACATGACCGTCTATGGTGTAGTTTTGTTCTGTCATCATGTGGATTCATGGATCACTATTCACTGTCTACTTCTGCGTCTGATTTTTGTAAATCGGTCACAGAGAAAACTGTCTGACCAATTAGTGTCTGCAGTGTTGTGACGTCACGTTTTGGAACCTTGGCTGAGGTGGTACTAAAAAAACTAGTATCAAGTCCCAGATTCTAGGTCCTTTTTCGTAATGGAAAAGCGAAAGAGCCGTGTAGAGTTGAGTCGAGCCGGTACCGTAGAGTGGAAAAGCCCTTTTTTCAAATATAACTGCATCTGGATCACTCATGCAGTCCATGCACTGTAAGATGACTGATCCCAGTGCACTTCTATTTGAGGGAGATCTGTGCATGGACCACACCGACTTACAATGACATCACCTCCGTGGGCCCAACCCAGTTTGGCGATTAAAATATGGAGACCCCCACCCCATTCTACATGGATTTTTGTCCTCTGTACACTCATGCATGGCGTAGATAATGGCGGCGCCCAACAAGCAGTAGCCACACTATGTATATTTAAACAGCTTTTTCTAGGGTAAAGGTAATCAAACGATTTTTTTTAACTGATCGAGCACTAGTTTTCAATTATAACCAATAATTACACTGATTATTAGAAAGAACACTATAAAAATCCTCCACACTGTACCTTTAAAAATACTGTATCTCTAAGATAAACATGGAGCTTTACTCGTGTATTAATTTTCATGAGTGCAGTGGTTGTGAAATCAATTACAAGGTTCATGGTCATTTATTATAAATGTTTAGAGACATAAACACACGGAATTAATGAAGAAAACCAAACATTAAATCTTTGTAGGTATTTTTACTGATGGCACCTGGCATTTTCTATGTTAGTAACTCATTATTGAACAGTGATATCTTCTACATTTCCGTTATTTCCTTTCCTTCTATATATCCTCTCTTGTATGTAATATATTGTAGTAACTTTATTAATAAGTGGTTGAAGAAAGCTAAGCAGCAAGCAAGATTTGAGTTTTAACAGTATCAACCTTGCCAAATAGAACGACCCATTGTATAAAAACTGCCATGAGTTATTTATTAATGTTTTATTCAACCTATATAATGACCTAATTATGGACCAGTCCTATAAATGGGCACATCTGTCATAAAGACAACTACATTGTATTAATTTTGAAAGGGATTTTAATTCACCATCTCTCCAAAACTCTATAATAAACACAACAAAAATCCACAAAATGCACCATAACACCATTTTACATAGCGTAACCCCTCACCCATTTACATGGACCATCAATAATGCATAACCAGCCAACACATGTTGCCTAAAATAGCAACCATTCACAAACAGTAATAATTTATGTCCCTAAATATGAAACACATATATGAAAACAAGGCCACGGACAATGTGCAGCACACACGTGACCGTACAGTATGACCTGAGATGGGGATGCTGATGTAGCCTTCAGCGACACAAATGTATACACAAACAAACATACATGGAATATTTATAATCAAAATAACACAACGTCTTTGTCAAAATCCTTGGCTTCATTGTTGCAATTACAGTGGATCATTGGAACGCTCCTCCTTACTAGATTACACACACATGCTAACACATCGAGGAAGAGACAGAGAGAAATGTGTAGTATTTAGAAGACATAAAAGAGGTTGCCATGGAAGGATTTGGACCTGGAATCACATGATAATTTGCAGAGATAAATTGTTTCCTTTGTGGATTCAGTAATAATCCATCTGAATATCTGCCACATTTGGGCTAAACTTCACAGCAGTGCAATTCATCCTCCAAAAAAAAACAAGCTTAGAGGTACGAGCGTGCGTGTGATTATGTTGGTGTTTGTTTGCGACTGTACAGTATGTATCCAAAGCCAAGTGAACAGAGTGCAGTGACCCAGTTCCTTCCTTTCTCAAAAGAGCAAAAGAGCTCATAATGGATACATCTCTCCACAAGAAACACACTTGCTTGTGCACGTACAGATGGACAGGATAGGAATGTGTGTGCACCCACGTCGAGCGCACACACATACAGGCTGTTTAGCAGGATATTTTGGATTCAGTGAATTATCTCCAGTATTTGCTGAGTAGCGGCTCTTGTTTCAGAGCCAGTGGAGCTGCCTGTAGTTGCTTATGAATAATTAAGAGCTCCAGTCTTTCTGAGAGAGAACAAATCTAAAACACTCCTTTCTTCTCTTCTCCCACAGATATCGCTGTGCTCTGATCCGAGCCCTCACGGTGCATTTGTGTCTTAGCAGATCATCAGGGTAGAACACTCATGGCGCGCAAAGAAAAGGAACAAAAAAAAAAAAAAAAAACATTCCCACTATTCTTCATTGTTTCACACAGTAAGATCATAGTGCTAACAAGCCATGATCTAACATGACATCAACCTGAAAGAAGAGAAGGGTTAGTTTAAGATAGAGACGCTGATGAGGGAGGGTGTCGAAAAAGGCACCACAGCGGCTGAATTTCTTATATTTACATTATGTCTTTACAGTACACTCAAAGATGTAGAGGCTGCAAAGAACAGAAAGAGAATGAAAGGGAAACAGATGGTGAAAAACAGGGAATAGGAAAGACCCAGAGAGAAAAAAAATTAAGCAGAGAGAGAAAGCCAAAGAGCGACCAAACCTTGTGCAGAGATCAAAGCATGCGCGTAGCATGTAAATGAATTAGCCTGATGTGGGGTTAAAAATAGCAGCCGTAGAACACAGGCTCTGACAAGACAGTCGCTGCTTCACAAAGCACTCAGGCAGGCGTCAGACGATAACCTTCACCTCACCCCTTCGCCCGTCTCAACACGACTCACTCTTTTCTAAAATTGCCGAGTGATATTTTCTGGCTACCTCTGAATGAGTGACAGATTTACAAAGTATTTGCTCTCAAGTGAAATGGGCTCTGAGCCTTGAAAAATGGGCATTTCATGCATTAAGCCTTACGCATTTAAAAAGAAGATGTCCTTCGGGGGCAAAGGTTGAACAAATCGAGACCTCGCAAACATGAACATAAAGGGGGAACCTTTAGCGACCTTGTGTTGCCACAGACCAGCCCTTGGCCGAAAGTTCAACCCCTATTATTATATCTGGATCAATTGACAGAGCTCAGAATTGAAGGGATATGATTTCTTGCAATGCAGGGTTTTCATTTTCCTCCGATTTCAGTTGTAGCTCACTTCCCATCTCAAGATATCTCTATCTAAAAAAAAAAAGTCTGGCAGGCATAAATTCCCTGAAGGTGTAAGTTCAGCTATCAATGCATTTGTGAAGTGCTGGCAGTACAGCAGGCTGTGAAAATAAAAGATATGTTAAAACTCACAAAAGATGGACTGATGCAAGGTCACAACAGTGGACCAGTTCCCTTTGGAAATAATTCTTTAAAATGCCAGTAGGAGAAATCAGAGTGTGGGCAGAAAAAAGGGAAGAAGAAAAAGTTAAAGCCAGAGGTGTACGAAAGCTCGCTGTACATAGCGTTAAATTATGCTTCCAACAATCATAACTGTACCAAAAGTGTGCAGATGTACAGTGTGTGTCTATGTAAAGGAAGGGAATGAGGTCAAAATTCGATTTCTCGCATCCTTGTTAAGTTTCAAATACAGCGATGCTTGAAGAGCAGCGTATCATCAAGTGAGTTTAGGATTTTCAGGTCAGAGAGCGGGAAATATCCTGCTGTGAATAAAGCAGGTGTTTTAGTTTTTAAGGGGGGGGGGGTGCTGTTTTACCTGCAGGCCGAGTGGTTTCCAGCGGACGTTCCTGAGCAGAGCGGGCGTGGAGCTCAGGGTGTTCTGGGGCCTTTTCTTCAGCGTGAGGATGACTCCGCACGGGTCCTCTCTCAGAGCATTGACCAGGTTCTTCAGCTGCCAGCCCACCTGAGGACAAATACACCGGTGCTACCACAAAAAACTGCTGCAGTCCACTGAGCATGCATGTTGGAAAGAACACACCACCGAGGAAAACCACCACGCACACATAGGGATTCAGGTGCCCCCTGTCCAAACTAACAAACGCTGAAGGATGTCAAAAACATCAGAAGATTTCAACAGTTAATAAATATTAGTCCCTCATTTATTTGGACAGCATTTTAAGATTCTGAAGTCCATGGACTATATGAGAAAACATGAGT
>JAPSES010000002.1:1724524-1735614 GCA_029822895.1 Maxillicosta whitleyi
ATATAATCAACCATAATAAAGCAAAAAACATCAGAGACACAGAAACAGTCGGGAATGTCAATTGCATTGATAGAGCAGAAATGATTAATCAATTTATTAACTGTCAATTTTATTAATTGCCAAAACGCTAAATAACAAGTGGTTCCAGGTACAACAAACCCTGCCCCTCACATGTATTGTAGCTTATTTTGGCATTGATCCAGCTGATGTTATCTTGTCTGTGTGTGGTGATGTCAGCATATCAACTGCCTCTATATATGCAATAAGTTTGAAGTAAATTGAAACAAAATGAATGTTTTTATAGAATTTATATTGATATTTTGTCCATTAGAGGTAAATGAAAAAAAAAAAGTCATAAATATTTTAACTTCAACATTGTTTTTCCCAAAATGCAACCACATCTACTCTGGGTCACTGGCAATCTATAAAGCCAATTTGGTATAATTTAACCAATAGTTTTGCTTTTTGAGTGTTAACAAACAAAGAAACAAACCAACTGAATCAAAAACAATATCCCTAGTCTCCCATTCATGGAGCGAGGTAATAAAACAAACATTTGGAGTAATTTTGTGGATAAAAAGTAAGCCTTTTCTGTGTCCAAACTTTGGAATTCCTATGTTTTATGGTTTCTTTCCTTCTCTATGACATTGAGCTGAACATCTACAGGAAACAATTGTCTCATTTCTCACAATTTGCTGATTCTGACTTTATAAACCCAACAATTAAATGATTAATTGACAAAATAACAGATGTATGATCAACAGTGGAAACAACAGATTTTTGCCACCCTAATTGCATTAAAATCAGTGAGTGATTCACACCAACAGGGAAACAACCCAGAGTTCAAGCTAAAAAGTGCAGGTGTGAAAACCACATAATATCCCACATAGCAATACAGAAAAAAAACCAACACAGAGGATATGAGACGGTGAATGACTGCAAATGGAACGCTGACTCATCTGTGTAACAGAGTAGGGTCTAAAGGCTTGGATGACATTGGTGAAACAGATATCCATTGTATCCATTTAACCCCAATATTTACAGTTTCAGGACAATGTTTCACAGGCAAAATTATTTAGTTTTCAGCATTTTTGATTTAAAGTTAAAATGCTCGTGCATTGTTCCACATACAGACCAACAAGATGCAGATACTTTGGTTTCACACATATCTAATATAAGAATGAAATAACAAAAATAAAACGAACATGACTACACCATGCACTGCATTTCTTACACAGACATGGATGATATTTATTGTTGTATTGCAGTTTTGAAGCAAAAAGTGTAGTTTTTCAATATTGGCTTTTTGGTGACCAAATACAGACCAAACTGTGAAGCCGCAAGAGTGCAAGGTATGTTTTCTGAGCTAATGTTAAATGCTGGCCCTCAAAACACTTGTTTAACAAAGTCAAATGACAGATTTATTTTTGTTTTAATCATCTGAGCTCAGCCAGGGGGGAAAAAATGCTTTTTATTCAGTGAACTGAACCTCTGAATGTCTAATGTGGGAAGTAAAGGAAGTATCAATCACACATGTCAATGTAACCCTTCTATTAGCCTTTAAATCTTATTAAAGGATGAATAATTTAAAGATGGACTACCTCAATTTAAAAAATGAAGGAAACCAGAATGACTGCTAAAAAGCAATTTCTATCTTACTATTTTTTGGCAAGAATGTAAGGCTATAGAAGAGATTTTTTTTTTTTTTTTTTTGGAATTAACATACAGTGATTGTCAAAGATAATACATTTTCTAATACTAAAACATTTGCTTCACACAGTCCTTGCCTCTTTATTTCTTATTATTGATATTCAGCTGTATGTGAGAACTTCACAGGAGATAGTGTAACAATAAGACAAACAAAAGACCATACATAGAGACTACAGTGATAGGAGACCCATAGTAGCGCCCTGAGGTACACCAAGAGGTTGACCACGACACAAGACACAAAGGGGTAAAAATCATGGTATTTTAAGGGATTTTCTATCTAATTCCTTATAAAGTACATTCATATATTTAATTAATATATATTTTGAGTCCTGTTATACTTTGTTTGCATAAAGCCTCTACTCTTTCACTTTAGTAAATGATGTGATCATGTGCTGTATGTAAATCTGACAATTCACATTTTGGGATGAGCACTCAGTCCATTCTTGAATAATGGCTGTTCGTCAGCATATCTTGTTAAAAATCCGCTACACACAGAGAAATCTATTTAGCATAGTTGCTAGGGGGCAAAACTCGATTACATACGCATAAAAGAGGGGACTTTTCCACATTTACAGTGAGACTGAAAGCTCAGTCAGCACCTGAAACTTGCATTGATCCAGGTTCACAGAAGCCTCAGGTTTTACTGCGGGAAGACTAGAAAGTCATAACAGTTGAGCCAAGGGAACCAAGTTTTGCTTTCCTTATAATGGATTATACTGCTGACGACTGTGAATCTCCTTTTATTATCCAAACAGTGCGTACAGGTAGAGATGAAAAGTATGTGCTCTTGCTACCTGGGGAGAACAGACGATATAGGATAGAGGGGCCAGCTCATCATTATATTACAATTTAGCCTTTATTTACCTAATTTAATTGAGCTTTTGGTCATTGATTCTAATAATATTTTACTGTTCTCTAATTACATGCTGAGATCATGCAACTGTTATACCACAAAAAAAAAAATCTGTAAAAGTTTAGACAGATTATAAAATACTGGTAAGAAGGCAGGAAATGTCAGCAGTTGTCTAAAGCAATGTGATGAAAGCTGAAACAGGAAGACGAAACACAAACAAAAAAACCTCTGTTCTCCTCCTCTAAAACACTAGGTTCACCTGGGGTTTTGTTAAAACCCAACTCCTCCAGATGTCACATATGTTCCCAGATCTCATAACTTGGTTGTGACAAGTACAAAAAAAAATTAAAAAATAAATAAATAAAACCAAAGTTGCATTAAGGTGGAATTATCCACAGAAATTATGCACAGAAGCACATTTTACTGATTCATCTTGTGGGCCTGGCATCTGTGAATGTATGTGTTTGTGAATGTGTGTGTAGTGTGTGTCCAGGTCCAGGACATATGGTGATTGCAGTTGTGGGACACTCATTCCCATGCTGGAACATCTGAATGAGAAGAGGTGCTGATTAGCGCACACAACCACATACACACACACACACTCTCACACACACATTCAGACAGCCCCAACTAATCCAGCCATGTGCGCCTGAGAGATAAGGTGCATCCTGCATACTCTTTCTACATACTCGCTCTCCTTCTCCTTCTCGCCTGTTCCCTCTTGCGCTCTCTTCCTCTATTTCTCTTTCTCTCTCTGGGAAAGTAGCACCTAATTCCCCCTAATTCCCTAATCCTGAGCAGGGCCAGTGCACATACAGTCAGCAGTGACCAAGGCACTACACACAAAGCACAGCCCCAGTGATGGAGGGCATTTTTTTTAGCCTCTTCTTAAGCCAATATCAATAACTGGTGAGAGAAAATAAACAACAACCCATATAGAAATCAGTCAGAATTTCTGTAACGCTTTTAGAATAAGAGTTGTACTTACATATAATGGTAATAATAATAATTCAAAAATGATATAATGTACACTTTTTTTCCCATAAATCCATTGTTTTTTCATTTAACCCATAAAGACCCAAACATTCACTGGTAAAATGTTTAATACCTGTTGATCCACTAATCCTATAAATCCATGTACATAATTGCAAAATGTAGTTTGTCATCATTTTATGGTCATTGGATATGACCCATTTAGACGTTCAGAGGCTCCATAGTGAACGTGGAAACGCCACCATCTTCTACAATATTGATTCACTAGTAAAACTCATGAACCGTGGATGGAGACAATTGGTTTATGTTCAGTTAATGGTATATTTTGCAGAAAATGATACTTTTCCCCCCCGTTTTCTCTATTTTTGATATAATAGCCGTCAACTTTAATCTGAGTTTTCATGAGTGTGTTCATGATCAGTAATCTAAAGATAGGAAAATATCTCATGTTCACACGGGTTGCACAATATACCAAAAAAATATCGTTATTGTGATAATGAAGTGTGCAAAGTCATATTCCAAAGACGTGCAATAATTTATTTTCTTTTTTCTTTGACTTTCTGTTTTACACAGCATGAGATACAAAAGGGGTTTATTCTATCACTCTAACATATTCATTTTGTGGCAAAAAAAACTGAACTAATGCCACTGCTGCTGGTTAAATACAAGTTTACATGTTATTAATGTTGAAAACATAGGAATATGTTCAGAGCACAACTTTGGGCAAAGCCTGAACAATTATATTTAAAGATTTTATTTTCATATGCTGTATTTACTAAACCAGACAAACATTGGAATAATGTTTGGTTAAAGCTCTTATATGGTGGTACTCTGATACTTTGGTTATTATGAAATACATCCATGTCATTTATATATATTATTATCTGTGAATAAAATATTTGACTATGTTTGTGTCTTAAGGTCTATAGTTGCAGCTTCACCAGGTTCTTGGATACAATTGTAGTAGTTCAGTATTTTGTCTTAAATTATAAATAATTGTGTGTGCACAGAAACAAGTGGCTCATTTTAACATTGATATGGACATTTTTTCTTAGTAGATGAAACTGATATTCAATTAGGTGAATGAGAAATATCGTAATATTATTGTTACCACAATGCTGTATGCCCATATCGCATATCACAAGTTTTGCCAATATCATGCAGCCTTAACTTATGTCATAATAAATGGTGATAAACCACTTAAGAAAAGTTAGATATAGAGTAAAAAATAGCTTTGGAACCTCCACCAAAGTAGCACTGGGTCTTTATGGGTGAAAGCAAATATGTTGTTTGTGATGTATTTGTGCATTAAAACAACCGCTTTTTGAATAACAAACGGCTCATGTTGTTTATAATAATCTCATAGAGGAACATATGTGACAGTGCTCCGACAATCCTCCAGAGATATAAGAGGTAACATGTGCAGAATGTGCATGTGCAGCAGACACAATCCAAGCTGACTGACCAGGGCACACAGCAGATCCACAGCTTCCAGGATGAGCTCCTGATGTCCTATCCTGGTGACACCCAGCTCCTCCAGCTCCTGATGGGTGATGTGTAGCAGCTGCTCTCCCCCCATCTGCTCCCGCTCAAAGCTCTTCACATACTGCTGGAGACAGTCGTCCAGACCTGAGGAGAAGACAGACACATGCGAATCACCCTGCCAATGCAAATCCACACAATCACAAGCAAATGCACACAAACCTGCTGCTGCCTGACAAAACTGAAACGTCCTGTCGTCTACATCGCACACTGAGACACAGTCCGTTTAGATCAGGGGTGTCAAACGTATGGCCCGCGGCCTAAAATCAGCCCCTGAAATGGCCCGATCTGGCCCGTGAGATAAATTTGACACTGATAACATTAAACATCAACGCGTTAAACTCATTTTGGTTTATTGTCACAAGTAAAATCCTAGCACAATAATTTATAAGTAATGACAACTTCAAATTTTCTCCATGGTTTAATGAGAAAACAGTTAAATTATATTATACAAATATTAAAGTTTTTAACAATGACATGTAAATATAACGCAAACCTTGCCATAAACCACATCCACTGTGTAACTGTTAACTTTGTTTTACATATGTGTAATGACAATAAAGGCATTCTATTCTATTCTATTTTTTGTATTGTGTTCTATTCTTTTCTATTCTATTCTATTCAACCTGTGGCATGATCAACATGTGCACAGCTGTAAATAGTATATAGCTTTTTTGATTTGTCTTTATTTTTGATTTTGCTCTTGTGTGCTTTTGTGCTTTGCTGCTGTAAATTTGGAATATCCCATTGTGGGACTAATAAAGACATATCTTATCTTATCTTATCTTGTATTATCTTCAACAAATAGGAAAATAATTTTATCAATATTCTACCTGTTAAGTGTTTTGTGCATTTGTAAATCCATTATGGTCTGTACTTTGTGTTAATAATAAGCCGAGATTGAAAATGCACTTTTTTTTCTGGACACATTTCAGGGTGTACATGGTAGTTCAGGTTTTTCACATTTTCATAATGTCATTTTTATTATTATTGTATATTATTATTTATTGGTTATTATGTTGTTATTTCAGTGGACCAGCCTACTTGAGATGGAACTGGGCTGTATGTGGCCTCTGAACTAAAATAAGTTTGACACCCCTGATTTAGATTGTATCCGTCCCAGCAAACACCCACAGTGACAGTGTGTTTTTTCCACCACGCAGAAAGTTAAGCACCAGCCTCGAGCCACGGATTCCTGCGTTACTTTACTGACAACTTACTGTCAGTTAGAAAACACAGCTGTTGGTGTTGATCACACACACACACACACACACACACACACACACACACACATAGAGGGTTTTAATCCAGTGAAGACAAGAGTTAAACTGGATCTGGTCAAGGTAAATGAAGGATGGAAATCTAAGACGCATTAATTTGCTCATGTTTTGGTCATATTTCTTTCGCTGTTTCCATTGTTTTTGTCATTTGCACCATTTTCATTTGTCACAACTTTCACTAATCATTTAAAACCACAAATGGAGTTTCTTCCACTTTCACAGGATGAAAATCTTCCGTTAAATTTGACTGAAATAAAAAAAAAAAATGCTAACTATCAGTACTGACTGATGTTTGTGGACATATCAGCCATTACTGGTTTACTGCACTAGAGATGAAAATATGATTTATTAGTGAGCGATATAAAACAGAAAAGAATAAAATGTCATACACATTTTGAGGATTTGTGGGTATATCCAAAATATACCTCAAAAGATGTGAGTAAAATATCGATGTGTGACTCTGGACTGTTAAGCCGTGGCTCGTTGCCGTGCAGAGAGCCAATCAGCTGTAGACGTGGTAGGTCCAGGATGCTATTGATCAGTAAGAGCCTCGGGCTTTGAACCAAACAAAGTCAGCAGAAAGCACGCCTCCCCACAGACCTAATGAACAAGCCCACTCGAAAATGAGCACACAGAAGGCAAAAAAAGAAAAAAAAATGCAGGACAGGAAGCGAATCTATGCACATGTGCACACAACAACAGAGAAAACACACACACACTGCCTCTGTGCAAACACACTTCAAACACAATCACACATATAAATACAATTACAACTGCTGTTGTTTTTCAGGGTCTTGACGCCACAGTGGAGGCATGTTGTTAAAGCTGCAAGGAAAACACTGATGCCCAAGGGAAGCAATACTGGCAGAGAGCAGACAGTGTGGTAGCACCTTAACACCGTCACCACACACACACACACACACACATGCACACGCACGACAAAGGATGAGCATGAGGCATCTTGCTCTTGGTATGCCATGGGACATAGCAGACAAAAAATAAACCTTGTGTTGTGCTGAGTGACACGGACAAACAATCTTGTTAGATTCAGCGCAGCAGAGCAATTTTAAACCTAACACAACGGTAAGAGGCTCCACACTGTAGCACCACAAGTAAAAATTGTTTAATGGAATGCATCCCCTGTGGACAAACCCACATTTCCCATGTTAGCGCACCTTTCAGAAAATTACATTATCTTATGCAAGGCTGTCGGAGTACGTACTGAAGTGGGTTACTGGAGGGAAACATGATGCATTGGTTTCATGAGAAGTGCATGCTAATGTCTCTTTCCGAATGATTATTTTTGGATTTTTAAAGAAAGCTCTGAAGAAAAAGTTCTGCGTTTTTATCAAGGCAAATGAATTGAAAAAACGAACAGTGCTCTTCGCTTTTCTCAGATAAGTATCACAGTGATAAATCTCACATAGATGGTGTTACATTCCAAGGAGCTGTTTTCTTTCCTGTGGATCTAAAATGTTTATAAAAATGGAGAAATAGCTTCCTGTCATCTAATAAATCATCACTGGCATCGGTAGAGATATGCACAACTGGACTGAAAATGCAGATTCCTGAATGTAGTTCACCGGCAGCTATAGGAGCAACGAGAGAGAAATGTGGAGAACATGGAGGCAGAGTGGAAATACAGAGCCCTGCAGCTGATAACTAGGACTTCTGAATATGTGATTCCTAGTCTTCAGTATGAAAGAGACCAGAGTAGAAGAAAAAGAGACATGACTATCTCTCAAAATGGAGGTTTTTTTGTCTGTCAGTTCCTTCCTCACAGAGCATACAATACAATACAATACAATACAATACAATACAATACAGTACAATACAATACAATAGCCTTTATTGTCATTGTGTGTCCAATAAAATTAGGAGTGCAAGTCAGTGCAGGAGTGCAGCAATATTTAAAAAAAAAAAAAAAAAAAAAGCACCAGTATTTTAGAAAATAGAAACAGAGCAAAGATAAAATTACAAAAACTGAAAATAAAATAAGAAAATAGAACATAAGTTTTACAGGTAGGTACTACCTTTGAATAACACTATATGTATCTACTAACAGGATAAACACTGTATTTATATCTATTAACAGTATTAACAGTATGTATATCTATTAATAGTATTAACAGTATGTATATCTAACAGTATTAACAGTATATATTTATATCTACTAACAGTATTAACAGTATGTATATCTATTAACAGTATTAATGGTATATCTAACAGTATTAACAGTATATATTTATATCTACTAACAGTATTAACAGTATGTATATCTATTAACAGTATTAATGGTATATCTAACAGTATTAACGGTATGCATTGAGTATAACAACAGTATGTATATCTATGAAACAGTGTGTATAACTTTAAACCATGTCTATATAAGAATAGTTCATTTATTTTTGATAAATATGGAATAAATATTGCATTGTTATTGCAGGACAGGATTACTGCAAAAAAAAAAAAAAAAAAAGGAGAAAAAACACCTCAACACTGCAAACAACAATAAAAACAAAAAATTACAAGGAAAACGAATTACAAAAAAGCCCAAACTGTCTATTTGTATAGTGTCAGTCTCAATCGCTGCTCTGTGTTTTGCCCCCCATTACACAGGTGATGTGGGGTGCACTGAGCATGCTCAGATGTCTATGGAAAGAACAAGGTCTATTGTATCAGGACGTATTGAAAATTTTCCTATTGAGCAAACAGTTGAATTTTTATAGTTATTTCTAATAAATCATACATTCAGAACACTCACCACACATGCGTCAGGACCTAAAGCTCATTTGGACACCACCAGTGTTGATGCTTTTGTAGTTGTTGATGGTCAGTGTATTAAACAGACCTAGTGTTGTTGCCTGCATTGTTTAATGTCAGTATTGTCTGACTAGTTGTATGCCTGCC
The DNA here is from genome assembly GCA_029822895.1 of Maxillicosta whitleyi. Classification (NCBI taxonomy): domain Eukaryota; kingdom Metazoa; phylum Chordata; class Actinopteri; order Perciformes; family Neosebastidae; genus Maxillicosta; species Maxillicosta whitleyi. The sequence continues at coordinate 1,733,813 of JAPSES010000002.1, forward strand.
CTTTGTGTCCAGTTGAGGTTAACAATAAGTCACAGGTCTCTCCGGTCAGTGCCAATATTCTTTAGCCATTCCATCATTAGCTCAAAGGCCTTCTCATAGACTATGGGACCATTTTCCACCGCTGATTCCAAAAATGACATCCATTTTTTTTCAATCAGGTCAGATTTTTTATACTAATTTGATTTTCAAAACTCCAATTTTGTCACAAATTTGATTACATTTTGGTGACATTATCAGTTCATGTTCAGTAATATTTCTCATCCAAAAGAGTTTTTAGGAGAATAAAAAAATAATTTTATAACAGTATGTTTTAATTAAATGTTACAAATTTCAATGACGTGAAAATACCCGTACATGTTCACAAAAATGTCACAAAAAACAAACAAACAAACAAAACACATATGTAGCTTAGTTCAGAAAATAGACCTGATTGAGCAAAACCAATGTGATTTTTGGATTCAGCACATCAAAATTACCCTAAATCTACTAAAACAAATTTTAAATAACTTTAAATAATAATACATTTAGTGTTTTAGACCATCAAAAGTCATCAAACACAATGGTGATATAATCATGTACTAACTCCTGTGTGTATCATGTGACTAAAACAGACAGAGAATAAAACATGGAATGCCTAAAAGCACTGTTTTTGTCAGTACAATGCCACAGATACTGAAGTAAGAATTATTTATTATTATAAAAAAAAAAGATGAAAAATGGCTAGATAACAGCTCTGAAATTAAACTATTATTATACTATTTTTGTTGTTATCATTATATTTGTCCAGACAAATACCTTTAGTTGTACCAGGCATTAAAATGAACAAGAAATAGAAGAAAACAAGGGGTGGTCTAATATTTTTTTCTGCAGCTGTATGTTGTACAGCGTCATGTTCTAATTCACGTCCTCTTTTTCCTCTGCTGCTCCTTCTCTCTCCCATTCATCCTTCTCCATTTACACCCCTGTTTCTCCCTCTTAAAGGTGCAAGCACTTTTTAATAGCAGCCATGACATACAATTTGGCACATTAAGGTTCATATCATCATAATGCAAATGCTATATCTGGCCATATTTGTGAAGTAATGACAGTATAATGTCTTCATTGCATGTTTAACATTCTGTGCCGGAGCAAAAAGTGGAATTACTTTCTCGTACTTATTATTCTAGTCGTGACTTTAGTTCACTCATTAACTGTCGCCCTTTTCCCCTCTCTTTCTTCCCTGTCTCTCTCTTCACCTACTGTGGTATATAAAGTATGAATTATATGATGAGGTGATGAATAAAGAATCAAAGAGTTCCAGGCCCCACTGACTCCTCTGAGGAAGTGTCATAGTATAACTATGTCCTACGTCTGCAGCACAGAGGAGGGCGGGCTTCTGTCAGAGCTGGGTGACATGAATAAAATTATTTTCACCATAAATAGAAAAATTATTGTGCTGCTGAGGAAAAGTAGAAGAAAACAGGTGGTAATTATGGTTTTAAATTATATGGAAAAGACGTAATACCAGTCGATGGTGGGAGCTTTCTGTGTGGAGTTTGCATGTTCTCCCCGTGTCTGCGTGGGTTCTGTCTGGGTACTTCCTCCCATCATCCAAACACATGCTCTGATAGGTTAATGGGTTGATCTAAATATTCAAAGGTGTGAATGTGAGAATGATTGTTTGTCTCTACATGTCAGCCATGTGATGTACTGGTGACCTGTCCAGGGTGTACCCCACCTTCACCCTTAAAGGTCAACTTCTATCATTATTTCCTTCCTACTGCTGTGTCTCCACTATGGTTGAATACATTGTGCATCATTTC
>JAPSES010000002.1:1759774-1770063 GCA_029822895.1 Maxillicosta whitleyi
GGATCAGAACTATTGGTGCAGTTAAATCCACTGAATGTCTCCTGGGATCAGAACCAAAGGTGGTGACGTCAAATATTGGATGTGTGGCTGTTTTTTGGCCGGGCTGTGTAATTATCTGTTAGTTATTGAAGGCATAATTTCACACAGGACTGAATGAATTCTCACTATAAAAAAGTGCTTTAGTGATGTGTTTGTCTTTGGGATCCATTTCTGTAATTTTAGATCTATGTCAAAAAACTGATCATGTTTAAGGTCATATTTATTCAATAAAAGAGTCTAGAAAAGATATTTGCACCAGTTATTTAATCTTCTGTGTGAAGTTGTTGCTTATTTACATTTCCGTACAGACCTAAAGCAGATAAATATGTCTGTAACAGTAATATTCATTCTCTTTTGAGCTCTACGTCCCTTTTCTAAGGATATGTGATCTTACATTGTGTTCCTGACAGAAGATCGAAGTGATTGATGAGGACGAGGAAGACGATGACGATGGTGAAATGGTGGCATCAGACCTAGAACAAATGCATAGCCTGCTGGAATTCAAGGTGAACACAGACACACTGTGACTCTTAACCAACCATCAACTTTTGGCTGCGGTTTATCATTTATTTAAACTGATTGGTTCCTGCTACTCTGTGTTTTGTGCGCGAGTGCCATAAATTCCCATCTGTGAAATGCTAAATGAAAAGCATAACATTCAAAGATGTGAAACTGTGGATTAACTTGAGTATTTTGCTCCTTTTTGGATTTCAATCTATTTCAGCATGAAGAAGTGCAGTTTCTGGAGACGGAGCTAGAGAACCAAAAACAGAAATACCAGGAGCTCGCCAGCTTCACTAAGAACCTGCTCATCGCTCTGAGGAATAATGACCTGGGGAAACAGCAGGTACATGTACAGTTATGTTCTTTTGCATATGTTTACATGCACACAAATACTCCAATATTATTTCATTCACATGACAGTGTTGTGAAATTAACAGGTGTCATAAAAAATGCATATTTAGTTGACACTTGAATTTCCCTTGGGATCAATAAAGTATCTATCTATCTAAATCTATATCTAATGTCTGGAATTTTGGCTGAAAGTCTTCATAAATTATGGGAAAAAGTTTCTTTCATAGTCACATTTTAGAGTATACTCAAAGGCACATAATGTTGTAAGGTAAGAATTACATGAGGAAAGAATCTAAAAAAAAAAAACTGATGTGATTTCACTAAATATACTGGAATTATTCTAATGAAATTTGCCTGTGTGATACCCGTGCACTTTTGTGCTTTTCATATGTTTTAAAAAATGTTTCTGTCAGTAAAACAGAATTCAGGGCAAATTATGCATTCATTCATAAATATATTAATGTATCCTAAACTTTTGTAAGACACATAACAGGTATAATCTCTACCAAAGTAGTATGCACGCAAGTATAAAAGTGGACGGTTGCAATTGGAAGGGAATTTCATTGCTCTGAATTATATGCAATAACAATTAAAGTCTATTCTGATTCTTCTGATTTTATAAAGTCAAGGTCTTGGGGGGGGGGGGGGGGACTAGCCATTTTCCAAAAGTCTGGAATTTTGATTTAAATAAAGAGCAAACACCCTGATATAACCATTTTTCGATGATTTTTCAACAGGGATTTAATGTTATCCACCAAATTTTGTGTTTTTCATTGAAAATCATATCTTTTCTTGTATTTAATTTAATGACCAAACAGATGTTCATTCAAGCTTAGAGGAATTTCAAGGGTTATTTCATTAGAACAGAAAAACTAGAGAAAAAGTGATGTTTTGAGTTAAATATCTCCTTGACTGAACATAAAAACTGTCATTTCTAAAACTCCATGGATTTTACTGGTGAGTCAATGTAGTGGAAGATGAATGTGTTTCCATGTTCACTCCGGAGCCTCTGATCATCCAATTGTGTCATACCTGATGACGATGAAAAGCTGAAAAACTGTATTTTACCTGAATTATTTACATGTATTGATGGGATTAGTGGTTCAGATGTTACTAAACATTTTAGATTAGTAGATGCTTTTGGTCACTAGTGGATGTTTAGGTCTTTGAGAGTTAATGAACACAGAATTTTCCAATTAAGACATATTGGATACACTGACATTATTGTAGTTATATGAAGATTATTTGGACTTGTGTACATCTTTTGGAATATATATCTCATTTATAGTTTTTATTGCTGGTTGTGATTGTTTTGCTTCAGCTGGTTCAGTAAAGATGGGGTCAGAAGGAACAATGTACTTACTTGTAAACACGATAAAAGTGGATATTTAGTAGATGTGGGATAGGTGCAAATATTGAAAAGGTCACATTTTCAAAAAGGTGCTTAGAGGAGTTGCAGAGGGAAAGCACAACTGCGTGTCAACAGGGATTATAATAGAGAAATTCATGTTCATACGGAATTCTGTCTTTTTCAGAACTGGTGCATGAAAACATAGGCAGTGACTTCTATTAAAACTGAATTGAAAATGAAATGCAACACATTTTATAAGTTTCTGTTCTGTTTTGTGTGTTGTATTAGGAACTCATGGCTAGTCTACCTCAGCCTTCAGACCAGGACTGGGACATGACCGTGGACAGAGAAGGCCAGCTCGCTGCCATGTCAGCAGACACTTCCTCCAACCACAGCAGATCCCCGATGGACGAGCGCCCGGCTGCCCCAGCAGACGAAGACCAAGTCTCACTGGCCACCACAAACAAAGACGGTTCAACAACTGACGTTACTGAACCCTCTGCATCAGAGGAGGAACTACAAGAAGCAGACGCAGATCAAAACTGACTCATGTTCATCAGCTCACACACTCACTCATAAGGATGTCCTCACACTCCGCACAGAAACCGGTCAAAAGAACGCACATGCACACACAAACACAGATTAAGTCATTCTCCACGCCCAGTGCCTGTGGATTAATGCTTCACTATGACTGTTGGGCTGTCAATGCCTTTTTTACTGCATATCATTCGCCTTGCTCTGGTTCAGTCCAGAGAGAACAATAAACGACCTCTAAGTTACCTCCTGTTTGTGGCTGTGTCTGTTTTCTTCAGTATGTTTGCAGGTAGTTTTTGATGCAATAAAATGCACAAAGCAAGTTTACACCTACTTATAATGCATTGTTTTGTCCAGAAAACAGTGCTTCTAATGGTGTGTACTGTATGTTTGGACTAGTCTGTGCTTTTGTATGGGAGAGAGAGTCAGAGCTGGAGGGAAAGTGGATGAGCCTTAAGCCTCTTATTTCCCCTTGGATAGGGATGGACAGGCTTATGAAACAGTGGCTTTAAAACATTCAACTTACACACTTAAGATCAGAGGCTTAAAGTCATGGTGGGCTGTTGTTCTCCACCAGAGGAGTAAGTTTTGCTTTTTTTTTTTTTTTTTTTTTGTTTATTTTTTTTTCTTTCGTCAAAAAAAACCCTTCGGCTGATAAAAAGCAGCGACTATTTCTGTCGCAAGCAAATGGCCCGTCACCCGGATGCATGTATGTCACAGACTATGACCCCCCGCCCCCTCCCTTCAATCCTACCTCATCCCCTCCCCACGCCACCACCAACACCACGTCCTGTGCCTCCTCTATCTTCAGATCCGTTGCTTTGCTTTGGACGGGGGAAATCCTTAACTGAATTGCGTCATAAATACGTCAATAAACTCTCATTCACTGACGATCAGGTACCACGGTAGCCGCCATATTCGCATCTATGGCAGGGTTGCGGTGCTGTCGGTGAACGTATGGTCCAGTCATCAACATCTGCTATTCCGGCACCAGTCCCCCCGATCCCATCCCGGTAGCGATCCGCAGCGGAACAGCTTGCGACTGATCGTCAAAGCAGAAGAGCCGGACTTCTACATAGGGGAAGATATGCAACGTGGAGCGGGGGTCTAGGTGGACTACGATGCCTTAGACTTAGTGGAAACCTGGCACAAGATGGAGGTAAACAGCGTTAGTAGTGAGGTGAGTATATAATTGCGTGTGTTGCGTGTTCATTTGCTTCAGATTGTTTTCGGTCGGTGGTGTCCCGCTAACTTAGCTTGGCCGGAGAGGCTGTGGAGAGCAGAAATTCACGTCACGACCTGCAGCGCACCGTGATGCATGCTAACACGCTAGCTAATGCTAACAGCTGGTTAGATGTTTATTTTTGTTGCACTACCAAGGTTTATTACTTAAATTCCCTGCCCGGACTTCTGCTGCAGCCCCTTAAACCGCATGGAGGTTAGGCTCTAAGTCTAATGTCACATGGCCTCTTCTCCTCCTTTGTTGTTATTTACACTTTTCAAGAGGAGTTTGCTTCATAGCTAGCATAGCGTATGTAGCATTAGCGTTAGCTTGCTAGCTGACAGCTTACTGACTTTAAACTTAGAGACAAGTTGTTGCTCAATCTGTAATGTCTAATAAATGAAAAGCAGAAATGTTCCTATATCTACATGCATTACATAAACCCCATATTCAGTCGTGTTGAATTTATGCTAACTAGAATATTGGCTAGTTTCTTTTATGTATAGTCGGGGGCTTGCACATCAGCACTTCAAGAGAATTTACTAACAGTGTTATTATTAGCGCAAAGCTTTGTTTTATAAATTGCGTATTAACAAAAACATTTTCCCGAATAACTGTCAGTATTTTTGAGGTGAACTTGTTGTTAAAGTGACCGGTACAAGCCCTCTCCATCAGGCTAAAAATAGCAAGTAAGGTAGCTAATCGTAGTCAAAGTAAAACCGTATGTGTTAATTATAGATGAAAATGGCATCTTCACACACACATACACACACACACACACACACCACATGAAGATACCTTGCCAGGACTTGATCCAATGCTGCTTTGAGGCCGGAAAGATTGAGTTTTCTTGTGCATGGGCCCTTTTGGAGATGTTTTTTTTGAATGTTTAGCTAAGTCAAGCTGATATCTTAAACCTCTCTATCTCTGGGATTCTTTCCACTCTTGCCTCTACACTATGTCTGCAGTGACAGCACATAATACACTGTTATAACTATGGTCAGCATGAGTTACAAGTTTTTTAAGATTGATCATTCATTAATTGTGCTCTAGGAGTTTCTGGACCAATCTGTTGAAAGACCTTGGTGTGTATTGATGGTATTGTATGTTCTAAATAGTACAATATACATATAAGGTTTAATTTCTTGTCATGAATAAGAAATAAGTAACCTGCTGTTTACTGAACCCTGTAGCTATTAAAGCTGCCAAGGTAACAGCTGCACAGAAGTAAACACAAAGCTTAGCTACTTAAAGTGGAGTAGTAGCCTTGGATGACATTATGAGGAAACTGCAGGGAAGAATGGTTTAGTATATGACGGTCAGGCATCTTTTGAAATGGCTGAAAAAGACTCTTGTTGGTTGTGCTGCAAGTGTAGGTTGCACTCTGTTACAAACAGTGATGAGCCACAGTAAAGGTGGGAGTGAAAATGTATGTGTGAATAATGACACAAGCACTGCCCTGGGTAGCCTAGATGTTCTGCAGCACAGATGGACTGGGGCTTACATTTTGCTGCACCAGTAAATTGCTTTAAAGTTTTACATCTGAGCTCATTTGAATGTTAATGTTATTGTGTTGATCTGAGATATTTGGAGCATGGTTTGCTGGCCTCTGTTCTGTGGATGTACGTGAGTGTATGCTGGTGGCTCCACCCACTGAGTGGGCTTGCGTAGCGCTATGACTCATCCCCCCTCTTCAGAGGCTTGATGGAATTCAACACACACAAACACGCTGGTCCAAATACATCATGCAGGCTAAGCTTTAGTATTGAGCTCAAATATTCAGAGCTGGATAATATTATAGTACATTTTACTGTCTTCCATACTTTCAAATGCTTGCAGATAATAAAATCAGTGTGTAAATGTTCACATAAACAAGAGAGATGCCAAACAGCTTCATAAATGTTACCCAGAGGTACGTGTCTCTGTGGTGATTTAGAAAAGCATCCTGACATTAACATCAGCCAGACCAGCACTAAAAGAATGGGGTCCTAGTTATTTCTCAAGAGGCTGAATGCTGACTGTAGCCCTTGCAAACATCAGACTCTCGGAGCCAGTCAGACATGTTGTTTTTGCTCTGGCTGGGGATTAAGCTAGAATGCTAATAATGAGGGGCTTTATAGTGGCAGGATGAGAACTGGACAGCTGGATGGGCTTAGAGTATGGACTCCATACTGTTTGGCAACAAATCGAGCTGAGTTGGAAAAGTGAGGGCGCGCTGTTTTTGCATGTGACTCATCGGTTTCATCTGTTGAATCTTCCATCATACATGTGGGCGTGCAGCGGCTGCAGTCACAGTCCTGTTGATTAGATGCGCAAGCTTTGTTAAAGTGCTTAGTGGTGCCGGCTCCTCTGATGAAAGTGTTTTTTTGATGCAGGTCAATGGACATCAGATCATGGATGAGCCCATGGAGGAGGGAGAGTCTTTCACGCACTGTGTAAGTACTGAAAACTGCCTTTGATTTAGAAGTGTTTGTGTACTCACTGTGACATAAATGCATCCTTGTGTGTGGTTGTTCACGCTTATACTGTGTGTGTGTAGGATGAGGGGACATATAAGGAGATTCCTATCACCCACCATGTGAAAGAGGGCTGCGAGAAAGCTGATCCATCTCAGTTTGAACTGCTCAAAGTCCTTGGCCAGGGCTCTTTTGGCAAGGTGAGAAAATGCATTACACCAAATCAAATGGTTTCGTCTCTGTGTTCACATCCATTTACATAATTGCAAAATCTCCCCTTGTACTCCCAGGTTTTCCTTGTCAGGAAAATTGTGGGTCCAGATGCTGGTCAGTTATATGCAATGAAAGTTCTAAAAAAGGCATCTTTGAAAGGTACCGCAGTTTTACTTCAGTTTTGCATGAAACATTGTTCAGTATGTTCCTTTTCGTGATCAACATGATTCCCCCATCCTTTTATGTGTTTCCAGTCAGGGACAGAGTTCGCACTAAGATGGAGAGAGACATTTTAGTGGAAGTCAATCATCCCTTCATAGTGAAATTGCACTACGGTAAGATAATGGGGAATAGAAGGAAAGTGATGGGATACATGAACATAAGTGTTTCTGCCCCGTTTAGGTCTTACCCACACTAATGCGGGTATTTTGTACAACGAACGCTTTCCTCTAATCGACACTCAAACGTTACTTGGGGCACTCAGAGTAAAGCACCATCCATAAAACTCTGATTTATGTTTATACTCACTGACATATTGAAGTTTGCACCAAACATTGATTCACTGATGCCCATTGTTTCTTTGTATAATAAACACACGCCTGAAGAAACAGTAGAAATATATTCACATTTGGTTTGTACTAGAGCTGACATCGACACACAAAAGCTTCAATATCTACAGTTTTGTTTTATCGCAAAGAAAATAAGCTCACTATGCATGCTTTTTATGTGCGTCTTCAACATGTCGTCGATAAAGAGTTTATCACTGCATACTGGCCTGGGATGCTTATTACAGCATTTTGAATAGATTATACATATACATTTTATATTTGAATTACATTTTTACATTTATTTTTAATGGACGAGGTAAATATCCATCTGTGTTACTGTGAACTAGATGCTTTAAGATTAATTTCAAATTAATTGGTCATGTTGATCTAAGCATTTCTTCTACTGAACACATAAATGAAAAGAATGGAGTTTGATGATGAAATCACCGTGTTTCTTTTACATAAGTTTGAGTATGATGCTTATGAAGGTATAAAGTTATTATGGGATATCTTTGCTGAGTTGCTTGTTTGTGGATCCACGGTTCAGACTAAACTGTGACAGTTCTGACCTTTTTTTTTTTTTAATGGTGATTCCGAACAGGTCTTTAGTGCAGCTATTGACACAAACACAAACCATACAGAAAACGCAGGTGATTTGTGTTTTTACTAGGGCTGTTTTCTGTGTCAGAACAGAGCTATAATGTAAACTATCAGCTGATGGAGCATGTGAAGATTATAAGACACTGTTATTGGAAACAGTTTTTGGTTGAGGAGGGAAACTTGATGATATGAGTAACATAATATAATACAGATTTTTGTAAAGAATGGGCTATATTTAGTGAGTGGTATAGTGTGTAGATGCAAAATATTGATCTTTTGGTGGTTTTGGTTGTTTTAGTGTGCTCTGGTAGGAGAATTCCCCTGGCTGATAAGATTTTTTGGAATATGAACATTATATAAAGAAATGTCCAAAGTGATGCAGGGCTCGCGACAGTTAATCATTGTTTTAATGTTAGAAAACTGATGAAGCTGCATATGTCAACATTTAACCCAAACATTTAAGTCTCCCTGTTTTGTCTGCATTCAGTGACCTTGGTGGTGAACCTCTGACTTGTTCCCTTTCCTCCTCAGCCTTTCAAACAGAAGGGAAACTGTATTTAATACTGGACTTTCTCAGGGGAGGGGATGTATTCACTCGCTTATCCAAAGAGGTAAGATGACATTCTGTTTCCTTACATCTCATTACCTTACTGTTTTAATCCCCAAGTGTTGTTTAAAAAAAGTCAAAATCAGCTCCACAATTTTTTTTTTTTCTATTTCTTTAATAAACCCTAAGGTATTTTTAAGATGACAGCTACAAATGCACAGGTGCAGATTGAGTGTGCAGGCCTTGTGTGTGCGTGTGTGTGTGTGTGTGTGTGTGTGCGTGTGTGTGTTATTTTAAAGGAGAATAAGTACTGCCAAGTCATTAGTCACTTCTGCTTTTGCGTTTTTTTTATTTTTTTATTTGAAATTCAAATCATGACTTGAAACCCTCACGGAGCGCTTTTCTTAGCATCTTTATTCGCTTTTAGATCATCAGTTGCCTGTCAGTTACAGGCTCAGATCAGTTTCTTTCTTCTGCTTTCTGGGAGCTCAAACAATGTCTGATTGTTCTCTAGATAGACCTTGTGTTGAAGGCATGTCTGAGAACCAAAGCGATTGCTACTGGCAATGTCAAATCAACAGCTTGCTGAATTGTGTAATCTATTTGAGATGTTGGTACTGTGACAATAATAATACTCTGTTTTCTCTGTTTGTGGTTATTGAAGGTTTTGGGTTTGTTTTTGTTTTGTTTTTTTTTGGGGGGGGGGGGGGTGGAAACTGATGCTGAATTTCTCTTATTCTTCGTCTGAGTTCAGATAGTAAATTTGTCCAGTTCTTATCAGGTTATTTTTACAGAGGAAGATGTGAAATTCTACCTTGCAGAGCTGGCCCTGGCCCTCGATCATCTGCACAACCTGGGCATAGTTTACAGAGATCTCAAGCCAGAGAAGTATGAACCTTCTCCTTTTGACCTCTGACCTTTTACACACTATCTCCAAATTGCACCTAAAGTACACACATCATCCCCTAGTGATGAAAAGTCCAGCATGGTTCCAGTTTCCTTTTTAGATCCTACAGTATGTGCAGACATCTGCTTAGATTATAGTTTAATTGCTGTGTTGGATTGTTCAGTGTTTATTTCCATTATATTTATTTATAATGAGATATGTAAATTTTTAAAGCTTTTATCATAAGCGATTCATAAGACTGAAGACATTTTGTGGAAATGATGTCATTCGCTGTGACCAGAGACATGTCCGTTGTGGTTATAAAATGCTTCAACAGTAACATTAGCAAGATATCCTGACAGTCAATGAAAGTGCATCACCAAATTTTATTTAGAATATTACCATATTATATGTCATATTATTATGTCTTTGCATTCATTAAGTCTTGACACGGTATTCTCAGCGCTCCAGTGGATTTCATGCTACAGTGATTTAGTGTTTATGAAAAGTCAAAGTATGCTGTTGTTTAGAATTGTTATTTGGTTAGAAACAAAGGATTGTTTTTATCTTCACATCTTCTCTATGTAAAGCCAAACCTAAATATACTGTATACCAGGGGTGTCAGACATGCGGCCCAAAGGTCAAAACTGTCCTGCCAAAGGGTCCGATTCAGTCTGCAGGTTGAATTTATGAAGTGTCAAAATTACACTGCAGATATAAACAGTCAAAGATGTTGAACTCATTTTAAGTCAGGTTCCACATACAGATCAGTGTGTTCTCAAGTAAAATAATTAGGGCTGGGAATATTAACTCATTAATCGCGATTAGATTAATGTAAATCGTGATCGCGAATATCGATCAGAGTTTGCCAGCATTTTCTGCACTTCTCCCATCCACATGCAGCTCCTCTGGTTGTATTAATTGAACTCATTGTCAGTTAAACGCACTATTTCGAGGTTTACTAGTCTTTTGTTCCTTCTACGCATCTGTAGGCAGCTCGAGCGGAAGCTTTCTTGTGTTCATTTATTTACAATTTCT
>JAPSES010000002.1:1798291-1810384 GCA_029822895.1 Maxillicosta whitleyi
CTCCCCCTCTCCCCCTCTCTCTCTCTCATTCTGTCTCCCCCACCCCCTCTCAGGACTGCAGACTGAGGAGATGCATAAATTCAGACGCATTAGTATTCCAGTCAGGCTCTCCATTTCAAGGCAAGGCCTAGCACCCTTCCGCCTCTCTCCTCTCCTTCTCCTCTCTCTACCTCTCTACCAGCTCTATTTTGGAGTCGTTTAAGCGGAGCTGCATCTATAGACCTACTTATTTCCAATCCATCCCCAAATTATTTTTAGGCATTATGATTTTTAGGAAAATAACTCTATTTTGCCCTTGCATGGCCAATTATGCGCAGCTGTAGTCTTTGAAATGAGATTCATCTGCTTCTGATTGTGTGTGTCTGAGTGTATATGTATATGAGTGTGTGTTCGTGTGTGTGTGTGCGTGTGTGTCATTGTGTTCTGCTGTCAGGCCCAGCGGCCCAGGCGATAAATCACGCATGTCTGATTGAGGAGGGCAGAGGGCCCGGACAATAACATTTCAGTGGAACCAGTGTGGAGAGCCTCTCAGTTTGCTGTGATCCGTATAGAACCTGCATTTCAAGACCTGCATCCAAGGTCCCAGCACTGAACCACTGGATGGATATTTTACAGCTGTTAGTGACATTCAAACACTTGGAAAGGCAACCCTTTTCTTTTCTTTTTTTCCCTCTGACATGACATTGAAGCTGAGTGAAGGTTATGCTGCTTAAGCTGTGCTGTGCTCATTGTATACAGAAAATCATTTTTTTCTTTACATAGAATTGATGAAAGTTTTGCTTGTAGCTCTGCACCTTCATACAAATAAAAAAAATATTCCATTATATATTTTAGTTATTGCTTTAAATATAGTATAATAATAATAATAATAATAATAATAATAATAATAATAATAATTTAATCCTAAGATGAATTTCGTTTTGGACAGTAAACAGTTGTAGCAAGAAATTGTTTATTACAACATACATAGTTTATTTCAAAACATAATACAAGCTTTATACTGAAAATAAATAATTACTTGAGCTGTCATCGAAATTTGGAATAAAACCGCCGAAACAGTTATCTTACTGAAAATATTGTTTTGTTTTTTTTACATTGCTAATTAAGTGCATGAATAACTAAGAGCATTTGTTTAAATTAATGACTTCAAAAGGGTAATATATAAAACTGTACAATATTCGAAAAAATACTTAAGAAATAAACCAATAACAGGAGTATTTAAGATTATAAAATTTTGATACTGAACGTACAATAAAATTATAGGCAGGTGTATAGCGTCGTCAACCCCTCTTTCTATTTCACGGCTCTGTTTTTTTTTTTTTTTTTTCAGAGTCCACACAGTTTATATGGTCGAAGATGATTGAAAACAGAATAGAAATTAAAAAAAAAAAAAGAAGAATTTATAAATAACTGTAACCGTATGTGACTTCATAAGCTACAGGCCATAAGGGAGGAAATTAATTTAGAAGAAAAAAAAAATCGAAAAATAAAACATCCTCCAAGTGCTATTATGTTGGTATCAATACCTCTACACGTGGAATGAGGGCCTATTTGCATATGCGGGAAAAAAAATAATTACAGATTTGCTACGAGTATGTTACAAAAATAATGAATGTAAATATGTTGAGAACTAAAGCGTTGTAAGCCCGAGGGAAGCATGAGGTGAAGTGTAAAATGGCCTCTGGTGTCCAAACACCGGCGCGACAAATCAATTAACAAAAGTGATAGAGCCACTGTTATTATTATTGTTTCACTCCACTGGTCGCACAACAGAAGCAAATAAGCAAAGTGTGTGAGAGAAGCCGAAACACTGGCAAAACAAATGAAAACAGAAAACCAGTCCCAGTTGGGTTCCTAACAGTATTTTAGAGCTGATGCGTAATGGTGACACAAACCAAAAGGCGCTGGCAGGTTATTAGGCACATTTTGTATTTATATCCTTGATGTAGAAAACGGGCTCCAAAGGTGATCTGAGATGTGATAATGCCCTCACGACAGTCAGAAAATGACGAAGGCTGAACAGGTATCTCTGTTATTGTTATTGTTTCAGTGCTGGAGGCATGTGGATGAGTCTTTCACGGGATAAGCGCGCGGGGGGCCCGGTAGCCTATTAAGGTGCCACCCGCGCGCACCCCTGTAAGCTCACGAGTCTCGTTTTTTTAATTTCTTTTTTTTATTTCTTTTTTTTGTAATTGCCGGGGATTTCTCTCCCGGTGCTTCGGTCAGAGATCGTGACACGACGAGGCGTCTCCCGCGCTCCCGCCGTGAGAATACGGTCCCTCGTGCGGCGGCGGCTCCCCCGGCGGCGTCATGCGCTTCTCCTTTTGCCTGCGGTTACAGAACCACACGCGCACCACCTCCTTCTCCAGCTGCAGCGAGTCCGCGAGCGAGGTGATCTCCTGGGCCGAGGGTTTGGGACACTTGAGAAAGTGCGTCTCCAGAACTCCCTTGACGCTGACCTCGATGGACGTCCTCTTCTTCCTCTTCCTCCCCTGAGCTGCTATCTTGTCTATACTGCTCGAGCTGCCTGTTGACGAGTCCGCCTCCTCCAGCCACTTATTGAGCAGCGGCTTAAGTTTGCACATGTTTTTAAAGCTCAGCTGCAGAGCCTCGAACCTGCAGATGGTGGTTTGGGAAAACACGTTACCGTACAGCGTGCCCAGTGCCAAACCCACGTCCGCCTGCGTGAAGCCCAGCTTGATTCTGCGCTGTTTAAACTGCTTGGCAAAATGCTCCAGCTCGTCCGAAGTCGGCGTCTCCTCGTCTGAGTGGTCGTGGCAGTGGTGCCCGCCGAGGTCGCTGTGCTCGGGGCTGAGTGTGTCCCTGAGGCCCGGGTGCATGCCTTGGCCCTGCGGGTTGGGTGGAGGTGTGAGCCCACCGTGGTCCAGCATGCCGTTGACAGAGAAGCCGGTCTGGGAGTAGATGTTGATCTGTTGTCCGCTGGTGATGGAGGAGTTGTGGGACACCGGAGTTCCCCACGCTCCAGGGTGGTTGCCATGGGTGTTGTGATGAGGGGAGTGATGCGCTACGTGCGGGGAGCGGTGATGGATGATGCCGAGCTGGAGGTCCTCTCGGCCTGGTTTGACGTCCTGCTGCTCCATGGAGGCCGACCAGGGGCTGCCCTCCGACAGACTGCTCGCCCACTGGTGCCCGAGTGGGTGTCCGTTGCTCTGGACGCTCTGCAGGTAGTCACTTTGGAGGAGTTTCTGGTGTCCTCTGTAGGGGCTAGCAGGCTGCATGGCCTGGCTGTCCGGGTGGATCATGGGACTGGAGGTGAGCAGGGTGTAGGGGCTGGAGGCAGCTGTGGCCATGCTGGCTGCTGAACCCCACTAGTGCTACTGAAGGGAGGGAGCAGCTCAGCCTCTGACATCTCCCTCTCTCTGGAGTCTCGGCATCAGTTTGGCAGTGACTGACAGCCTCCGCGGCCACTCACAACGCGGCGGAGCAGCGGTGACGACGCCCACCGACCAATAACGGCGCGCGCAATCGAACCTCCGCCTCTGCTCGCGGGGCCGCGGGGGGGAAAGGGTTACAGGCTGTCGAACCGGAAGTGAGTCGGAGTGCTGGTCCAGTGGGTCTGGCTGTGGAATGATGTGCGCGTGGAGCGCAGTTCCTGTTTATTAATTAAAGTTTCCAACTGATTTACGCACGAGTTTATTGCTGCTCCTGTCACCCTTGAGCGCGTGCGAAGGAGGAGATTAAAGCGCAATGGCATTTGTTAAACGTGCCAGCACTTAATTTAGAGGGATACAATCAAACCAGGAGCAGTTCTCACTGCTAATTATTAACTTTTACAGAATATTTCCTAAGGTGTTTATAGAATGACACGTCTCTAGATAGAGACCCAGGAGTATTTTACCCACGAGCAATCTTACATAAATATTCATTCCCCCTGAACAGACAAAATAATAAATGGCATGGATTTAAGTGTGTAATTTTAACTGTTTCAAATAAAACATTTTACGGGAAGTTTAACATTTTGCTGACAGACTAAACTCATGTTGTGATGCCCAGGAAACCCTGTTTATTACTTCAAACCCCTTTTACATTTGTTCAAAGGTGTAAATGCGGCCCTAGTCCTTGTTCCAGTCTTTAAGAATCTCGTCAGGTCCTCTCAGAATTGAAAAAAGCTCTATCTGCATATCTAAGAGCTAACTTAGCTGCGTAATTATATTTGCCATTAGAAGACCGCGTCCCGGACTCCTTATTGGTTTGAAATTCCATTAAATATATTGCTCCAGCTCCCAGGTTAAGCTTGATTTAAATTTGCATACATTTTCATACATTTAGGAGAAATAAAAGAAGGCTGCAGCCACCAGAAAGTCATTAAAGAGCGCTGAGCCGAGGAGCTGCTGTGGAGAGACGACAGGAGGAGAGGCCGGAGCAGGTGAGCTGACCGCGGGGCTGGTGCGCTGGACGCGGGTCCGCTGGGCTGGGAGGAGGAGGAGGGGGGGCCGGCGGTGGACCGGGCCTCGGGATCCGGGGGGAAGACAGGACTGCTGGATGTTATTCTCAGCAGTGTAGCCTATGGGCCTATAGATAGGAAATAATTCATGGGATGTATAGGATTGTTGTTTTGCTGTAATTCCCGTGTGGTGTTATGCGTAAATTCTTCATGTTTGAAACTCCAGCTTAAGCAGCTTCATATTTGATGTGAATGACAGTGTTGTTCCAGTGGCCTAGTTTGTTCAACTCGGTTATTGATTCGTTGGAGTCTCTGTGGTATGACATGCAAGGTAATATGTTAAAATTGTAGAAGTTGGTCTCACACTGGCAGCGGTTTTATAATTCCTGTTTTAACCAGGTGTCATATTAGCTAAACGACATAAGGAGAAAAAAAAAACACCTTTAAAACTCTATCTGATGAGGGTGTGAAGTATGTATTTTCGGACTATAAAATGCGCTCAGATGAATCCACACTGCGCCTACAGTTAAAAACGAGTCTATTATTTTTTTTTTATATCTTGTTAGAAAAATAAAGTGTGAATTTTTTTTGGAGGTGGGGGGGGGGGGTGAATTAGACAGGAGAGGGACTTGGAGAGGGGGTTGTATTGCTCTCGATAGTCTAAGTTTCTAAGTGTAACAGATGCTTCTCTAGAAACGCTCCTTGTGCCGATTCCTTTTATTCGCATCAACATTTTTCTGCCGTCGAGCGCGTTTCCATAGCGAGGCGAATAAAAGGCAAATCCCCGCTCCGCGCCTCCAATAAAGAGCCCATTCACAGATAACCCGAGCCAGCCCTGCTACACTTACACAGCCTTCTCTCCTACCAAGGTGCACTTTACTGAGAAATAACATCTAGAAAAAAAACAAAACAAAACAAAACAAAAAAAAAAACCCACCGATCATTTCAGTCATTTTCACAGTTTACGGTTCTTTATCGTGTTTGTTTTACAGCTTGTCTGTGTGTATTTATGGACTCCTGTTAATAATAAAGCCATATTTTCACAGGTTATTTACACAGGCAATAGAATAAACAGAGATTAGTAAACTATGACCTCTAGCAGCAGGTCGTCTTTATTTAATTTTTTTATAGCCTATTTATTTCTATTTTATATTTTACAAAAAATATTTTCACGTTTTGAGTTCTAACCGTTTTACTTTGAATGACAAATAAATGTACATATATAATTATTTTTGAGAAATATTTTCTTGACATAATGACATAATGGTTGTAAATACAAGATTTCTGCGTCAAATGGAAAACACAAATACACACGAAGGCGTTAGTTTGGACATTATGCTGCTATGTCAAACAACAAAACGACCACAAATACTTAAAATAAAATTATTATTCAATTAAAACTTTTTGCCAGAAGTAACATATTCATATTTAGGCCTATTCAATTTTAGCAGCTTTTATTTGTTAGAAATTACTTAATTGCTTTTTCGTGCGCAACCCTTATTACGCATGTCGTATTTTGTGAATCTTTCTTGCATTTATTTAACGTTAATTTAATATCCTTATTTTTCCATGATGGCTGAGCTGTCTGGTGTCCGTGCTTAGTGCCGCAGCCTTTATGGATAAATCAGATTCAGTCTGGTATTGAGACAGCTCTGGGCCTCAGGGCGGGACCTGTCACTTGGTGTCATGACCTCTCTGAAGCCTAAATCTCTGCTTGTGTGTGAGCCAAAATATGGCCCCGAGTTAAACATTTTACAACCGGAGCCGCTTAAACTGAGTTCCACCTCTACTCCTGCACATTTATCTATATGTTTATGCCTTTTAGATGTTTATTCACTGAAAATGGAGTGCGTTTGTGGCCTGCTTGGAAAGACACCAAATGAAAAATTATGCAGTTTATTTTTTTTATTTTTTTATTTTTTTTTATAAGAGGTGAATTTATCCAGCCTTTTGATGATCCGCTACAGCCACAAAACATCTCCTTAGTCTCCTTGTCACCTCTGGGTGTAAACTCAGTTGTTCTTATATCCTTGACATCTGCGACACACACTTCCCATGCTCCCAGACGCTCCAATCGATATTCCCATTAGCCCGAGACGTCGCTAATAAAGGACAGTGACACCGCGTTTACGCACGAAAAAAGAAATACACGAAATAATAAACGCAACTGATCTCGTGACAGGCTGTTTGTGTGCAAGATAAACCCAAACATACGCATCTGTGTCAGCCTTGGCACATTCTTTTTCTTCTACAAAAGCGCAGTTTTTATGTCCAGCTGTCAGTCACTCACCTCCTGTGTGTGTGTGTGTGTGTGTGTGTGTGTGTGTGTGTGTGTGTGTGTGTGTGTGTCCAGCAGGGGTTATAAGACGAGGAAATACATCGGTCACACCAGATGAGTGAATGTATATGAAGCTAAAGCTCATCCCCTGAGAGTCCACAAGTGTAAATGTACATTCATAAAACATGAACGAGTAGACGTGCGTTGGTTTTGGTTGAAGGAGTTCATGTGAACGTGTGTATGTGTGTATGTGTGTGTGCTGGAAATTAATTTCAGACGTGCATTGAAAGAGTTTCCGCCTTTCAACAAGTCTCAAATGAAGTCCTAAGATTTTTTTTTTTTTTTTTTACTTTAGTAAATTGCATTTCGTTCGAATTTGATAGTGGTTTTCCCCTCAGTGCTCAGATTTGACAGAAATGAGTCCATGGTTGAAATGTGTCCGTAAACGCATCACAAGAGGACAGAAAATGTTGGATTTATTTTGGATTTTTCTGGCCATTTCAACTCTCATTTCTTTGCGTGTAATATCTAGATTTTTCTCTCCCAACTTTTCTTTTTCTTAAAGGGAAACTAAAAGCTTCCCCAGCCTCTTTACTACTTTTTCTACAGATTTCAATCATCAGAGAAATGATGAAAACACACATAAAATGGAAAAAGTCGCAAACCCATTGGAAAAGTAGGATTTACACAGAACACGGTAATGTTTTCAACATGGTAACGCAACAATGAGACAAGGTTTAAAAACAACTTAAATTTGTCATTGGGTAAAAAGCAAATATATGTCATTAGATAAACAAAAATGAATGTAAACATGTGGCTATTGGCACCGCGTAAGAGCATTTTGACGCACTGGAACCTTTGCGCAAAGAGTTGGTTCAGTTAGTTTTCTGTTTGTTTTCGTTTGATTCAAAGCGTCATAAATTGTAATGAAATGTTTCAGGCCTTTCCTCATAATCTGAGCATTCCCTGTGTGTGTGTGTGTGTGTGTGTGTGTGTGTGTGTGTGTGTGTGTGTGTGTGTGTGTGATCCTCTGAACATTAGTATTCCACCTCACATGCAAATTCCAGCGTAAAATTATTTTGGTTTCTGGTTAATTAGAAAATGAATTCAGTCAAAACAGCACACAAGCCCGAGGTCAGAGAGTTTGTCAGTTCCTCTTCTTTATTTATTCATTTTTTATTTATTTACTCCTGAAAATGTGGAAACAACCCCCCACCCTCCTCCTTCCTCTCTATATACTAGGAGAACAAACACTCAACACAATTGTTCAATATTATTTTGTATTATCTGCTAGAATTTGAGACACCTGAACGAAAATGAAACTGTTTGTCCCTCTTGCTTCCACTCAAACAAAGGCAGTGTTTGTCAGAGAGATTATTCACTATTTGTGTGTGTGTGTGTGTGTGTGTTTGTGTTACAGGTGCTGTTTGCAGAGAGGCTAGTATATTGTCACCGGGTCAGTGAAGGAGCCACGGTTGGTAAAAATCTACATAAAATTACCATCTGTTAAAATTCAATCTGCTCAAACACAAAACATAAACATGCGTACACACACACACACACACACACACACACACACACACACACACACACACACACACACACACAGTGACTATCCTGAGCAGAAATGAGTGAAGTAGCTTAAAGAGAGTATAGAAATGTAATGTATGCTCTTCAGCTCCACTCCACCTCCACTTCCACACCTTCTTCTTCTACTCTTCTGCACTAAGAGCAGAGAGGAGCTGGAGGTCGAGGCCTCTGCTGGCACCACAGAGGAAGAAGAGAACAGACCCGGGATCAGAACCAGTACGAGGACTTCCTGAAACCCACTCCAGTTACATCGCATTCTTCTTGAGCTTGTGAAAAGCCCGGGTGAATTTCATGTAGAAAATCAGGAAGTTCTCTGCTACCACAGCTTAACAACCAACTAACATACTTTCCCCCTGTGGCCCGCAAAGCCCCCCCACCCCACTCCACTCTGGCGCACCCCACCCAACCCAACCCCACATCCACACACACACACACACACATACACATCCCTCTGAAGGAGCAGGCGGAGCCGGCAGTTGCACATCTGCATTTCAAACACAGACTCTCTGGGATTCATTATTAATTAGCCTGCTGAGCCCTGGAGGACTGGTGATGCTGCCGTCACACACACACACACACACACACACACACACACACACACACACACACACACACACACACACACACACACACCATGACCCCTTTGCCCCCTCTGCTCTACAGTTAGAGAGTCCTCACCAGAATACTGAGCCGAACAGGAGCACTGCATCCCCTCCCTCCAATCACATCACATCCCTTCCCCTGATTCCTGTCTTAATATACGGTAAAGGATGATGAATTACTGGAGTAGATGGTTTTATTAGACTGTAACTGTGTTCAAAACGTCATATTCCATTCGGCTGTTCAGCTAAATGACGTGAGTCAACCTGTGTGAGCAGGCCCGAGGAGCGGTACCGTTCTTGCATCATATAAATAAACCCTACAAAACTTCCCTCTGCCTTTATTTGCCTTATTAAAAACAATGGTTGTGTTTCGCTTAAGAGTTGCCTCTAATTGTGTGTGTTTGCATGCACGTGTGAGTCTGTGTTTTAACCTCCAGAAGCGGTAGAGGTAGATCAGAAAGACACACAGTGATTATGCATGTGGAAATGTCTCCAGGGTCCAGAGAAAGAGAGAGACATCAAACACACCGCAGCGAGAACACTCTGTCCACAACACACGTCCCACCACTGCGCAAAAAGTTGGCTGCGCAGTTTACAAAAATAAACACGATAAGAAGAAACACTGCTACAGTTTCAGTTTCCTATTGTGTTTCTTGTGCTCACGGTTAGTGCATTAGCATGCAGGGAGCCACGTTTGATGCAGCGTTCGTTCAAGAGCATCAGATCATGTGTGATTTTTATGACAGATTTGTGGCTGAGTGACACATTGGCTGTAAATGTTGGAAATACAATATTTTAAAGTGACTCTAGAGACCTAAAATGAGGAAGGTCTACCTTTAACCTGTTAACATCTACTGCTGATGAAGGGAGGCAGCGTTAGCCACATGCTAACGCTTAGGCCGCTTTTCAGGTATCTGCACGTGTCTTTTGAAATAGGGCCTTCACAGGTTTTTACTTTGACATTCTATATTTTTTGACAAAAATATTCACGTTTTCTACTCAAAATAGGCTCCTTATGTTAGTGTTAAGGTATTAAAGTGGAATCATTGATTGATTTTACTTTGCATTATTACAAAGAAATGGCAAATTTTGTTATATACATGTCACAATGATGATAAAAAATATTCTATTCTATTCTATTCTATTCTATTCTATTAGACATGAATGTATATGATGAAAACACAGAAAAAACAACCCAATGTTTGTGTATTTCACCAAACAAAACTCATGGGAAAGACCATGAAAAGGGAGAAAACACAACTCGTGCTTTAAAACAAAAACACATAAAGAATCTAAACAAGAGGAAAGCAGCACAATAGAGAAAGTAGAAGCAACAAAACAATTTAGCAGACGTAACTGGATTAAAATGCCAAAAAAAAGACACAATATGCAACAAGATTATGAAATGTACATTAAAGATTACGATCAAACTGAGACAAAAACCTTGTAAAAATAATTCAAAGATGTAAACGAGACTAAAAGACAGGATGAAAACACATGTGTAACCTCCAGTTTTACTGTCATTTCCCTCATGTCTGTTCTTAAGCATGTACTTTTGCATCTGGTAATACATCCACTTTGGACCGTAGACGTCTTCTAACTCGGAGGGTTATAATGTTCGATGAAAAGGGTGGATGTTAAAAGGCTTTCAAGGCTGTAATCTGCTCTCAGGTCAGTTTCTATCTGCAACATGTGTCTCCATCCATCCGTGCGTCCACCGTTATGGCTCAGATAATGTTACCATGGCCACTGGGGCTATAGGTGGGCAGTCTGTGATCTCTCAGCGCACATCAACACCTCACACTTACTGACTGGTTAGCTGAAGGCTATAACGTGGGCTGTGATAGGCCAAGAATCTCTGGCAGTAATTTGGACATAATTGCGTAATTGAGCAGGACGCGACCATCATCACCTTGGCTCCTCTGAAGTCGTCCATTTAGGCCCCACGGTGGCTGCTCAGCTGTCACCTTCTATCTCCATTCAATCTGATACATCTCTGCAAGGATCAGTGCCTCTTGAACCAATTGGACCTGATTCAGAAGCCGGCAGGTCGCTCTGCTCGCCGGACCTCCACGGAGAAAACACACACACATGCACACACACATATACGCACACACTTCCTGATTTTTGCAGAGAATGCTGGGTAGTCGTGTGGGGATATATTTGCAAAAGGGAAAAGACCACTTCTGGACGACACAGCACAGCCTTTGTTAGATGTGTAATGAAGAATCTATGGCGATGGAAGAATCTGCACAAATGTTGTTACAAGTTCTCGCTCGAAAGGGAATTCTCGTTCCCTTTTCAGAGCGTTCCCTCGGCCTACTCTTTCATTCAAAGGAATGTACATATGATTTTTGGTTTCATACCAATTCCACCTGGAGTCTCGAAGGGAAGAATAACAAATATGGGAAACATTTAATCCAGAATAATATGTTTATTCAAAGACCTGTGGACTTGGGAGGAATGGACCCCCTCTGATGTGGTCTGCTGCCAGTGTGTGTGTGTGTGTGTGTGTGTGTGTGTGTGTTTGGGTTGGATGTGTCAGACGGGTGAAGAGACCCTCCACCCCCTGGGGCCAGGAACTGTGGGTGAAGAGGAAGAGGTGTCCAACGCATATTTCTCATATTTCTAAAGTGTGTTTGTGTGGATGGGTTCAGTACAGACACAGGATGTGACAAAAGTGAAACAACGCATATTCTGAAGTCGTCGGGTTTGCAACAAAAACACAAACCCTCTCAGTTAAGGTGTCACTTCATGCAAAAATATGAGAACTTAATTTTCTACGATCTTCCTGTCCTTGTACAAATAGGAGTATTTATACAGAAAACACTTCTAAGGATAGATATAACCCCAGTTCTGATAATATTGTCCTCAAACATCATTTCTGAGGCCTGGCAGTGGAGTGGGCCCTGGAAATATGTGCATGTTGGACATTTGGCATCATTTTCAGTCAGTGCTAACATCCAGTGCCAGGGCAGGAAGCATTAACTGTTAATGTAACAGAGCAAGAGATACACATTGGATGGGTATAGGGATACGATGTGAGATCGTTTATTGATCACCTTAGGAGGAAATTCAAATGTACAGCAGCACAAGACAATAAACATCAAATACAACAGAAAAATTAAAATAAAATATATTAAAAACTAGAAAAGCACTCAGAGAGCACAAACCTCCGCCAAGCAGCACAGTTCCCCCACATATTGTGACTGACACCC
>JAPSES010000002.1:1848895-1865166 GCA_029822895.1 Maxillicosta whitleyi
CTGTCAATCAAAACAGGATTCAGCCTTTTGACTGATCCTCCAATCATCATGCGGAAGTCCAGTGTCCAGACCAGCCTAACCCCGCCCACAGCTCCATTCAACCCCAGAGACACTGAATGTCCGGGGGCGGGACATAATAGTGACATTTATCCAATGACCGTTGAGTTTCGAGGCAATGAAAAAAAACTGTCCCTTTGAAGCTCATGGACAAATGCTCTGGTTCATATCACAGTACAGACACTAGGGGGCGCAAATGTCTGAACTGCTGAGCACCACACTGTTAAAACACACGAAGAAGTAGTTCTGTGGGCAAATTAAATGCAATGACAATGAAAACAGCGCAATGGGAAGGTATGAGAAGTTAACATTGACTCAGTAGATGATTCTGAATGAACTCGTCTTCAACATGAACATGTTCTAACACTTTTGTAATCAATGAAATGTTAAAAACCCACTAAATACCCACTTGAATCTGTTGAAAAATGCATCGTTCCGAAGCACGAAAAGCATTTTAACTGAAAAAAAGCTGACTTCAACACAGATGTGGCACAAATACAACTACTGCTGCAACGAACAATTATTTTCACTGTTGAATTGGAAATAAAGGTTTGGTCCATAAAATGACAAAAAAAAAAGGAAGAATAGTGTGTCCTCAAACTCAACATGACGATAACTGATGTCCTCAGATGTGTTTGGTCACACACAGGGTTAGATCTGAGTCCTGTGGTCCTGGACTCTGCAATATCTAATAATTTATTTTGTTCTTTGTCAAAACATGCAATCAATCCATAGATCATCCAGAAGGGATCTTAAAAGTGTTTTATTCTTCTACTCCACCACATCTTATATGCAATTGCAGTATTTTTTTTTTTTTTTTTAGAGAAAAACTGTACTTTTAGTCAAATCTTTTCATTTTACTATTCCTACTTGCAGTTTTATTTGTCTGAACATCATTTCTTATTTCTGTGGTGTTGATACAGCGCATGACACAATAATCAAGGTGGTTTTTTTTATTGATGTTTGTTGAATCCATAGGTTTTTCCATGTACTGTACCAACCTCATGTAAAATGTTCTAGATCTTCAGGAGTTAAAAGAACCCATAAAGCCCCGGGAAGCTAGGAACACACACCCAGGTCTGATCAGCCTGTGGTGGGCCTGCCACAGAGGAGGGTGTATTGTATGTAAAAAGGCTGAAACACCCAATGACGCTCGGGACTACAACTGAGGATTTGTCCCTGCTTCCTGCATGATGGAGACCATCTGGGGTAATTTCCTGTGCAGGCCACTTTGCATATTTCGGGATACTTACCATCTTGTCCTTTCAAAAATCAACATTTGAGAGGAGAGAATATGGAAATTATTTGTTTTTCATCTTTAAAAATGACCAAATTTCACTATCAATTATCAAAACACTGACAACAGTAAGTGACAAGTAATCAATGAATCATCACAGGTCTTGAAGTAACATATACATTAATTTTAAAAAAATCACAGAAATGGACTGACATGGACTGGTTTATAGTACATTTTTTATACTTAATAAAGCCTAAATAATTAACTAAAATTAAAAAAAGGGTTTTACATAATAATAATAAACATTTTATTTATATAGCGCTTTTGATCAAAGTGCTTTACAACACAGCAATAATAAAACAGTAAAAGCACAGTAAAAAAGGTTGAACAAGTGGTGACAGACACAACAAACCCCGCCCCTTTCACATATTGTAGTTTATTTTGGCATCGATCCAACTGATGTCATCCTTTCCATCTGTGTGCTGATGTCAGCATAAACAAACTTTGGCCATTATAAGTATGTTACTTGACCTACTTTTCCCATAATCACATGTATTTTGGGTCACTAGGAATCTACAAACCCAATTTATTACGAATTCAACCAACAGTTTTGCTGCTAAAATGTTAACAAAGAAACAAACCAAACCAAAAACAATACCTCTTACATCCCCTCTGGGTGGTGGGTTAAATAAAATAAAGTGAAATGAAATTAAAATCTAAATGAATGCAATACCAGCAAAAGAACAAGCTAAGACCAGAGTAACATATTATATATTATAGTACTAATCTGTGTTTTTACAGCTTTTTTTGTTGTTTGGATCCAGGATTTATAGGCTTAAATGCTTGTTTGTTTTTTAATTATAAAGCATTACATTGTTTGGCAACTGGTTAAACTGGTGTCAATTAACCTGGTCTGGACCATTGAAAGTTCTCCTTGAAAAGTTAAGACCAAGACAGACTGGCATCAGCTGTTTTATCCGTGTTTGAATCGACCTGTTCGTCTTCACAACATCCATAACATGATGGAAGTTTAGTCAGTGAGTTGAGTGTCTGTTAACGTCTTTGGATTATTTTATTTGTCAATGCACCCATTTAAAATTAGTAACAAAGCAGCCAGTGACAGATAATCCTACTCTTGAGTTATGTTCATCCTCACAACAAACATGATGGAGTAATGCATTAAATCCATGTAACACAAACCTGACTGTGTTGGACAATTAAAATAACAAAACCTAAATGGAAATGTCACAAAATCATCCAATGATCAGAAATGTGGCAACACTGAACCTCCTTAAGTTCAAGCTTAGATTCATAAAATAAAATAGAATGTTTTTATTGTCATTGTATAACACAATGAAATCTGTGCTGAGGTTTAATCTATTTTTTTTTTCATTTTAAGTTTGTTTTAAAGTTTTCTTCAATATAATTTAACATTAAACCATGACTTAATCGGATGAATATTTTAATCCCCGCTTTCTACCAGGATTAAAGTGATGATATCTGTTCCTCTGCTGCCGTGGTTCTGACCATCATCTACCTCTCCAAAGTTCAACAAATCATTCCAGCTATGACACAGAACAACCGTAGTGTCTTTAAATACTGTAAAGCATAACACGCACACCTCTGAGCAGATGATCAGGTTTCATCAGGACACGCACTGGGCTTCTTGTATTTATAGCATGTGATGTTTCAGGGATGGAAAAGCTTTTTTTTTTTTTTTTATATATATATTTTCACACATACTGGTTTCCAGTTACCAGTGAAGTTTGCATTTACCTCAGTCCCATTGGCATCTTTGTCCACTCTCAGCACCGTCTCAGTTTGTCCACAGTTGTCGCTGGCCACCAGCCAGTAGTCTGTACCAAAAGCCAGGAAGAAACACAAGGCCCCCACTGCCCCAAATATCCCCCCGGCCAAGGCTGCAGCGCCCACCCTCATAACTCCAGTCCAAAATCTGCCTTCACGTCCTTCTCCTCAGACTCGAGTCCTCAGGTTTGTCAGTCGTACAGGTCTTCACTGGTGTCCACTCTATAGTGCTCTGCCCAACCCCAGTCCTAAAGAAAACAGTCTGGCTCCCCCAGACCACTCCCCGGCATGCTGGGAGCTCTGGGCAAATGCAGCTTCAGTAACTGAGGAGGTCAGGCAGGGGGACAGGAGTTATTTTAGGAAACTGTAAGCCTGTCCTCGTCAAATTACCACGGCTGTGTTGCACATTTATGCAGGGCCCAGGGAGGGGCAGGACTCCTGTTAGCGTGTGTGTGTTTATAACATGGACGACACCTTCGAGCATTTATGACTGGAAGGTATTTGGAAGCTAGGTGCTACTCTTGGAGCGCCTCTTTGAAAATGAATTAGACTGAAGATGCAAATGACCCTCAAACCTCCAGTGGAGCTCAGGGAAGTTTTATTGGTGCTGGCAAACATTCAGAAACATAAAAGCAGAAGGTGAGTTATTTGACCCGTTTGAGTAGATTTAATTTATGTTCATGAAATTACCTTTTATCACCCTCACTTTGTCCTCACAACTGCACAGCTAATAGAAGCACTTTATGGAGTCATTTTATCACCGCGGTGACTTCACTTTACATTTCCCTCCGTCTGTATTCACTTCTTCTCACTCTCCAAATCGAAACTGAGCTGTTTCTTAGGGCCTCGTCCCCCTGGGGTCTGGGGCTGTGGTGAGACCCTGTCCGCTGTAGCCGATGAGGATCTTGGATCAGCTGGTGCCGTCTGAGCTGTGGACACTGGGACAGACGTGTCTTGGAGGACATGTCTCGGGCTTATTGAGCACACTGGGCAGAGAAGGAGGACGAAAATGAGTGTGGAAATAACACCGTGGTAGAGGACCAGTGTCCTTGGACTGTACCTGTGTGAGACCGGCTCAGTCCAGCTCTCAGTTTGTGTGATCCATTGAACTCCGCATCCTCCACCTGTAAAAACATGAAATGCACAGATGGAGACAATACGTAGGCTATGTTTTGTTATAACACACAAGGCGTCTTTACATCCTCAATAATGGGCTCATGAATAGAACTGGTATGACTTTGTTTTTTAATGCCCGTTAAGGACCTCATAAACATCTGGTTTGATCTGGTGGTGATTATGGAATGACCTATAAATCATAAATGTGGCCAAACCATCATAAATTAGAAAAAAGCCAATTAGAAAATAAAAAGTGGTATAAAATCTGAAATAATAGTAATAATATAATACTGTGTATGTTTCTTGCCAATAAAAGTAGGGCAGGTTGATAAAACAATCATGATAATTCTAAATTAATAATTATAGTTATGTAATAATTCTATAAATAGAATGTATGGCATGTTTCAAAACTACTTTTTAGATCATATAAGATTTGTAATGTATTTTCATTCACAAAAAATGTAGTTGGTGCAGTACATTTTCTATCTTTATGGTTTATTTGTTAAATAATCCCAAAATTTTTCATTATGTTCAAAATGCAAAAATAAAAGAAGAGTGTCAAAAAAGACTTTCCTCTTTTTGTCTTTTCATTTATTCTGCCCCTATCATTGATAAGCACCAGATTTCTTCATTAATATCTACATTGTTTCCTTTCATTCTTGACTGCAACCGTAATGGTTGCAGTCATCTCAGTGGGTTTTTTTGTTTGTTTTTTAATCCAATATAAATTCTATGTGCTTGTGAAAAATATTTTTCATCTCTCTAAATAATTATGCCATTATTTCTTCAGATAACTTGTTTTTTTTATCTGTAAAAACAACAACAACATCTTTTTCATGTGGCCTTTTTCCTCTTAGACTGTGTGAATAACACTGGGTTACAAAACTTTTTTTTTTCTTTTGGGGGGGGGTCTATGTTTTTTCAACCGAATTAGGACCATTTTACATTGATGAATCCAAAAATTACATCAATCTTTCTCAATCAGGTCAGGTTTTTATGCAAATTAGATTTTGAAAAACCTAAACTTCTGACTAAATTGATAACATTTTTGCAACATTATCAGTTAATTTTCATTAATATTTCTCATCCAAAACCATTTTCAGGAGGGGAAACAAAATGTATTAATTAAATGTTACAAATTTAAATTTCTGTAAACTGCTATATTCCACTGATGCAGATACTTTAGCTTTGTCCTGGTTACCAAGTTTAAAACCAAAATAAGCATGATAAGCACATGAAACTTGTGACTACATTCCTATTAGGAACAATGATGTATTCACCACAGATGTAGCAGAATGTCAGGTTTATTTTTGAAAGATCTTCTAGTTGAAGCCATTTCATTCACTTGTGACATTAAAAAAAAACAAAAAAAACACTTAGTCATATATTGGCACATGCTAAATTTTCAGAGTTTGTTTATTGCAAGAAATATAATATAAGAATGTTGCATCATATGATGTGAAAATACTCATACATGTAAACAAAAACATAGATAAATATACATATAGCTTAGATCAGAAAGTTGACCTGATTGATCAAAACCAATATTATTTTTGGATTCAGCACATCAAAACTATTCTAAATCAGCTAAAAAAACTGTAAACAATAAATTTAGCGTTGACCAGTGTACTCAGATGTGTTTGTGTGTACACGGCTGTCGTACCTGTGGCCAGTGTGTTATTGTGTTATATGTGTATCTTTCTCCCAGACTCTGGTGTCTGTGAAGGGGTTTCCTGGTCCTGTCCATGGTGGCGTCCTGGTGCAGTGTGTGTCTGCTGTACGCCGGTGTCTGCTGCAGAGAGAAGCTGAAAAGTTAATGCTCAGCACAAAAAAATATATTTAAAAAAAAAGTATGGTGCGTAAAACCAGAGAGTGAATTTACCCTTTTGTTGAAGTTGTGAAGGTTCCTAGAGAGGATCCGCCTGATGCTGTCCATCTCCTCAGGCAGGAGTGGGCGACTGTTTGAGCGAGGGTCAACTCTAGAAGAGACAGTGGAAAGTTTACACTCATACAACCTGAAATCAGAATATTTGTCCAGTTTTCTGTGCAACAGGTAGAAAATGAGAGGATAAACAGGGGAACTTTGCAAGTTCTCACCACAAACAAAGCAGGTCATGAAGATTTTTTTAGCCGCTCAAAACAAAATGTAAATTGTACTTAAAGGGATAGTTGTGTATTTTTGACATGAATCTGTATTTCATCCACACTGACTTACCCCCGACAGTGTTCTGTGAGCCTGGTTCTGGTTTGCAGGGTTCACTAAATAAAACATTTTTCTTCTAAAAATGGTGAAAGAGTGATTTATTTGCAACAAACCAATGTCCACAAAAAGTCACACATCATAATCACTTGGTCCTACTTTCTCTCATTTCCTGTCATGCTGCCGACTGCTGTGCACTGGTCGACAACTTTTTTCAGCAGTGAAACAGGAAAAGAGAGAGAAAGTAGGGCCAAGTGACTACGATGTGTGACTTTTTGTGGACATTGGTTTGTGATTTTATTATAGTGACCCTGCAAAAACTTGCCAGACTACTTTCGTTTTGACGGAAACCGGACCAGAACTGGGCTCACAGGACACTGTCAGGGGTAAGTCAGTGTGGATGTACTACACTGATGACAGGGATAGAATACAGATTCATGTAAAAAAAAAAAAAAAAAAAAAAATCCCAAACTATCTCTTTAAATACAGAAATAAGGTACAAAAATGTGTCCTCACAGCGGTGGCGCCTCCTCGTCTCCTCTCTGCTCCCTCCTCTCCAGCTCCTGGTAGACTCTGAGGATGCTGGACCGTGCCTGGCGCTCTTCTCGGATCAGGAAACGACGCAGGTACTTTTTATTAAACTGTTCAAACCTCACACACAAGCACACAATGAACACATTAATGTACAAGTACAACCCAGACTAAGTATGTGATGAATACAGATACCAAACATTTGTAGGTGAAATGTATTTGAAGAAAAGATGCAAGTAGAAAAAAATGTGTGGAGGAACAAAGAAAAAAATTATAAAGGAGGGAAACTGAAACATCTGATTCAGTGTTGCATTCAAGTGCTGAGTTTTTCATGTAAATTCCTGCTTTATTCTCAGGTCTTAACAAAAGCATTTATATTTTCTGTGGGTTTTTTTTTCAACTATTTATAATACACACATCTTTTCTGCATATACAGAAATGCAATATAATAATACATATTGTTATCTTTTTTTACAGTTTCAGAAGGATTTACTTTTTTTTTTTGTTTTGAGCCATTTTGTTTTTTATTGCATGTCCACATATATACTTATCTGTTTCTTTCATCACTGGTAGGACATGTAAAACTCTATTACCTGTATTTATCCCATAAGGACCCTCTGTGACTATGGCAGTTCCCAAATGCCTTTTTCCTCTCCATTTATCCTTTCCTTAGTGATTTATCACTATTTGTTGTAAAATTATCCTCTGAAATTTATTTTTTTCAGTGAAAATCATCTATTTCCTTATGTTTAATCGACTAATTATGTAGATGTTCATAAGAGCTCAGAGTAAAGTCAAAGGTTATTATATTAAAACAAAAACTGAACAAAAAGTGACTTAAGGTGCAATCTATCATTAACTGAACACAAACCAAGTGTTTTCATTGATCAAACTCCATGGGTTTTTACTGGTGAATCAATGCTGTAGAAGATGATGGTGTTTCCATGTTCACTACAGAGCCTCTGAACGTCTAAATGGGTCATATCTGATGACCATGAAAAGATGAAAACTGTATTTTACACTAATTATTTACATGTATTGATAGAAGTAGTGGATCAACAGTTCAGATGGATTTTGTGTCTTTATGGGTTAAATCTGTACTGTTAATAAATACCCTTTAAAAAAAAAAAAATATATATATATATATATATATACACACACACACACACACACATCAGGAAATACTATAAATAATGTTCTTTTTTTTAAAAGCACTATTTAGGTATGTTATGTGCCTTTGTAGGTTGTAACTAATCATCTGCCTGCTATGCTGCCTCTTGGCTAGGTCGTCACTGTAAATGGGAACTGGTTGTCATTGGTTGACCGACCTGGTAAAATAAAGTGGTTCCAGGCACAACAAGCCCCGCCCCTTACACGTATTGTAGCTTACTTTGGCATCAATCAAGCTGATGTCATCACGTCTATACATGTGCTGATGTCAGCATATCAATTGCCTCTATATATGTGGCAAGATTAAAGCAAATTGAAACAAAATTGCTGTTTTTTTTCCCAGACATTTGAAATTTTGACCATTATAAGTATATAGGAGGGAAAAAAAGATTTTAAAAATTCATACAAATTTGAACTTTAACCTAGTTTTCTCAAAATGTAACCACATCTAGTCTGGGTCACTGGTAATCTATAAATCCAATTTGGTATGAATTTAGCCAATAGTTTTGTTACTACGGTGTTAACAAACAAACCAAAAACAACAGCCTTTGCCTCTCCTTTGAGGGCGGGTTAATAAATAAAAACTCCAAATATAAATTCAGTGTGAACATTATACAGTATTTTTGAGCCCATATCCTCCTGAGACTCAGTAAGTGAAAAGTGTTTTCACATTAAATATTAGCCTTGATTGAAAGAAAAAAATAAATAAATATTAGCCTTGATTGATAGAAAGAAAGAAAAATGAAATAAATAAATAAATATTAGCCTTGATTGAAAGAATAAATAAATAAATATTAGCCTTGATTGGAACCAGAATGATCCACCAGTTTTGTTTTCTATGAAGCTGTGAACCTCTTGTCCACTACAAAGGACAAAGATGCAGTGCTCAGGCTCATATGACCAGTCCCACATGTGAAACTGTGGTAGTTGCTGCCATCTACTGGTGCATTTGTTTTCTTTTTATGATGTGCACATGATATTGTAGAGGGATTTGGTGGGAAACGCAGACTCCAAACTAACTTGTCTTTCCAGTAGTGCTGTCCCCAGTAGCCAACCACGTCCTCAATCCCTGCCAGCAGGTGATCTATGAGCTGAGAACAAACTCAATGTCAACACATGACTCATACTTTTGTTTTATAGTCACTATTTCCTCTTATAGTATGACCTCTCACCACATTTAACCTATAAAGATCCAGAACTTTTTTTGTGGTGATGTCCAAATGATTTTCTTCCTACATATAAGCATTGCAAAGTGATTTATCACCATTTATTATAACACTGTCCTCTGCATTTTGCATGTTTTCAGTGAAAAATGAAGTATTTTCCTACATTTAATTTATTAGCCATGTAGGTTTTAATAAAACCTCCATATTTTCAAAGACTTTTATATCAAAGTGGAGAAAACTCAAGAATGCATGACCTTTTCAATAAAATATCATAATTCTACATAATAAGTGTCTACAACCATTTTCCTTCGTCAAACTAAATGGGCTTTACTGGTGAACTAATGTTGTAGAAGATAACAGTGTTCCCATGTTCACTCTAGAGACTATGGATGCATCCAAAACGACATTTTACCTGCATTATCTGAATGTACTGACAGGATTTTTGTTTCAAAAGTTATTAAATGTTTTATATCAGTAGACGCTTCTGGGTCTTTAAGGGTTAATGTGTGAACTGTTCTGTGTTGTCTTTACTTGCATATCCATATTCAACTATAAAATATGTAAAACTAACAGGTCACGAACAGGTCATACTCTGTGTTAAACTATGGTAATTTTCATTTTTATTCATGAACATTAGAAGCAGAAGCTTTCACATTAAGTCAAGGTGAAAGGATAATTACAAACAAAACCACCTGGAAAATTAAGGGCAGAAATTTCCATCCTTTCAAATACTTATAATTAACTGAAAAAAAAGCATCTACATACATTATTCTAAGGTAAATGTGATTAAATATACTCTATGTTTTCTGAGTAAACTGGTCTGTTGTGTAACCCCTGACAGGCCACTGAATGTTAAAAAAAATTAGACCTGACCACTACTGAAAAAAGACAGTCTGTGTTACTGCCTAGAATTGATCTATTAGAGTCTAAAAGGTGATGTTTATTTGTGTCTTTCTGCATATTTTGCTTCATGCTCCTGCATTTTGTCTGTCAGTCGGAGACCAGTGTGTTCAGACATGTACCAGGTTGAAATGTATAACAAAAACTGCCTTTGTGATTTGTACACAGAGGCACCATGGGTGTTCATTCAGACATGAATCTGTTATTCATTCATATATAATAAACTCTGCATGTGTCACCGTTTGTGGCAGAACTGAGAGCTGTGATGCCATGCAATGTTAAATTTACTACATTTCAAGATGCATTGGTGGATATGTTGGATAAACTATATAAAACAGTGCTTCGCTGCCTTTTGTGGCACATGACCACATTTTAATGTCACAAATTTCTGGCGACCCCAGACAGACAACATTTACATCGATAAAAGACCATAATGGCTGTGATTTCCATGATTTCTCACCCTACTGTGGATCTCCTCACTGACTGTGGGCAGAGCTCTTTTCTTCCTCTTGACATCCAGCAGCTCCACCAGTGGCTTTATGGTCATCCCCTGGAAACCAGACAAGATGGTGTGAGCGTTACCCTAAAAACCTCAAACTTGCGTGGAAAAAGGTTTCTGCTGTACCTGGACAAACACGGTGAAGAGGATGACCACAATGGTTGTTGTAATGAAGAGTCTTTTCTTGGGGAAATCATCGATCAGGAAAACCAGAGAGAAGCAGATTGCCCCTCTGAGGCCACCGTAGGCGATGATGAACTGATCTCTGAAGGTCACGGCATTCCTCCTGAGCTTGTTCACCACAGCAGTGAGAAGGAGAACACCTGGAGAACCACAGAGCAGAGCTGTCATCTAGCATGTAGTTTAATGGTGTAAGTAAAGTGTAGGACATGTTTTTGCAGCTACCTGTGGCCCTCCAGACCAGACAGAGCAGCAGGGTGGAGCAGACGAAGGGCCAGCTCCACATATGGACGTCCTGGATGGTAGATACACCGAGGAAGATGAAGATTAAAGTCTCACTGACACTGCTCCACATCTTCAGGAAGTACTGGATGCTGGTGTTGCTGCGCTCTGACACGTTAGCTTCAACATATTGTTTCATGGTTACAGCACACGTCACAATTCTGCAAGAAGAAAGGTGAATAAGCAATGGGAATAATGGACATTTTAAGATATTCACTGTTCTTTTCAAAATCTCATGTGCATTTCAATTAGTTTGGGACAGGTCAATGAGTTAAAAAGATGAGAAACAAATCTTGCATTATTTAGCAAAAAATTTAAAAGTCAGCTTCCAGGAATGTCTAATCCTTCAGGGACAAATAAGGGTCAAGAATCACCATCATCACTTCAAAGATCTGTGAAGTAACATATAAGGAGTAATAAACTTATTAATTTTATCTTCATTTATGTCTGTATGTACATACATATATACATACACACATATATATACACATACATAAAGTCATTAAAAAAATCAAAACTGAAAAAAATCTTGCATGATTTAGTAAAAAAAAAATAAATAAAAAAAAAAATCAGCTTTCACGAATGTCTAATCCTTCAGGGACAAACAAGGGCAGAGAATCACCAGTTCACCTTCACATATGTGTGAAGCTTCAAAAACAATGAGCCTCATGCATTGAAAGGTTAATGGTTACTTATCAGACGGGGGTAATCCCAGCTCTATATAGTAAAAGTCTTACCATGTATTTGTTCAAACCATTCACTGATCCAGCCCATTATGATGAGCACAACTCGTCATCCAGGTAGATAAAGGGATAATTATAGGAATCACATGTGTTAAATTAACAAGTAAAACTAATACATGGCAGGACTTTTACTCTATGGAGCTGGGATTACACTCCTCTGTTACTTTATTATTTCCATAAGGACATTCGCTCTGTGTATTTTTCCCATAATACACATTAACATTCTAGCATTTGCAATTAGCATTAGGATGTAGCACCCATAAGGAGCAATGAGCTGCTATTGAAGGAGTTTAGGGAATCATTTATTTGCAGGGATTTGATGTTTGAAGACTGGACAGGATTTGGACAGAATATATTTAAAGGTTGGAGCAGAAGATTCATGAGGAGTCGACAAGTATCTGCAGACAAAGCATTTGGTGGTGACATGAATTTTGTTTTGCACTTTGTCCCTTAGATACACAAAAGAAGAATTACAAATATCATCCAAGCAAAGAGCCTATTTGTGTCATTGGCAATACATTTGGATTAGTTTGACACAGTTCCATCCAGGAATGACAGAAACCTTTTATTATGCAAAACAAAGGCTTATGTTAAACAGTCAATCATGTGACATTTTGTAACATCTAGTGGGGATTGTGTAGATTACAACTAACTGAAATCTTTCCTGTGCTCACTCCTGTGTAGTTATATTAAAAAAAAGTAAAACCACCTTGTTGAAGCCAGAATTGTTTTTCTGCTTTTAGCTTTTTTTGTTAAGTGGATGTTAACTCCACAAGCACTTGATGAAACTGAGTCCAATGTAGTAGTAGTCAGTTATATAGTAGTTAGTTTTGAAACCAGTAGTTTTACAATTTTACTGGAGTAAAAAGGTTGAGTCGATGCTTCAACTTCTACAAAAGTCTGTTTAAACCCTGGTATCTATACTTCTACCTGAGGAATGATCGGAATACTTTTGACAGTTCTGCATCTACATGATCAGTAAATTAAATACAGGAAATTACATGAGTAAAGGTTAAATGGACAGAAACGTGTATTTGGGAATTGACACAAAACACTGGGTCTTTATGGATTAGCTCTACAATTAGAGACCTGAGTGCGTTCTGTTGGTATGTGCTGACTGGGATTGTATGTTTCATATTTTTAGTGAAGGAGGTTTCTAGGTTGATACTCACGCCATGATGCCAGAGAGGTGAAGCATCTCTGAAGTCAGGTAGGACAAGTAGGAGTAAAGGAAGACAAACAGAGGGGCAATAACCTGGGCTCTGGAGGTGAATCGTGAGGTGAGGGCCGCCACCAATCCAAAGAACAGACCCACAAACAAGCCCCCCAAGCCCACTACCACCACCCTGCATCCACCCAACAGCACATCCAGCCCTGAAACCGAAGGCAGGCGAAGGAAGGACTCAAACAACTTGTAAAGCACCTGAGAGGAAGACAAATGTTTTAATGTGAGAGATTTGTCTTTATGGTATCTGATCTGCACACACACACACACACACACTCTGTCCTTACCACAGTGACGGCATCATTGAGCAGTGACTCTCCAAACACCAAGATATGCAGCTGTTCATTGACGTGCATCTCCTGGAAGACGGAGAGCACAGCCACAGGGTCGACTGCTGCAATCAGAGAGCCGAAGAGCAGGCAGTGGAGCAGAGACACATCGCCCAGGGAGCTGTGGGCCAGAAGACATACCCCGTACAGAGACACACCGATGCCCAGAACGTTCCATAAGGTCCCCAACACCGCATACCTGGACAGAGGCAGCTGGATGAGCAATGTCCTGAAGGAGTATCATTCAACCCTGGAAGACCTACAGCTATGTTTATGATTTTCTCTACATCTGAGCTTCCATAACTCATTCATCACTATTTACCCCGCTCCCCTCCCGCAGATGAGGCGAGAGGCATTGTTTTTGGTTTGTTTGTTTGTTAAAATCCTATTGGTTGAATGCATACCAAATTGGGCTTAGAGATTGCCAGAGACCCAGAATAGATATGGCTACATTTTGGGAAAAGTAGGTCAAAGTCCAAATTTATAATGACATTTTTCAACCACACAAAAGAAAAGGGTGAATAATACAAAAATGAGTCTTCAAACACTGAGAACAGATGACACCTGAACTGACCAGAGGATGGTACCAAGGTTTTCAAAGAACAGCCTCCCTGGCAGGAAGTAGCCAGCGTCCAACACAATGGGAGGGAGCAGGAAGAGGAAAAAGGCCTCTGCGCTGAGTGTTGGGGGGGCAGAGTGGCGGACTCCATAGATGACCCCCCCGACCAGGAGCCCCACCATGATGAGGAGGCAGCTCTCTGGAACCACAGCGGGAACTCGACCTGACCAGTGGAAACCTAGACGTGACATTCACACACAACAAACATTTAGCAGAATGTCAAAGCAAAACCAGGGACACAGACTGTAAAAGTAAACATCTGCATCAGGTTTATTATTGGGTTTATTTTGTGTTACTGACATTGAACTCCATGGTCTACTACTGATGGTCTCTATAACAGCCTTCAGACCACTGAGTGCTCAGGACTACAGACTAGACTAAAACATCAACAGTTACCATCCTCTACTGGTGTCAAACATGCAGGCCATGGTCCAAAACCAGCCCACCAAAGGTTCCAATCCAGACCATAAGATGAGTTTATAAATGAAAAAAATACACTGAAGACATTAACAGTCAAAGGATGTCAGAGACATTTTAGTTCAGAGGTCACCTAAGCATTGTTTACACTACATGGTACTGGTTCAACTCGACTCAACTCAGGTACTGTACTCTTCCTGGAGACCATTTCCATCACAGGATCCTACTGAAATGCATGTTGCCCCTCTTCATTGGCCAAGGAAAGAAATGTCTGAACTTCCTCAACTGACCACAGTGTCGTTTTGCAGGCTGCCATCATGTCATACATCATCTGACATTGAACAGTACTAAAAAATACCCTAAACATTATTCTTTTATCCTGAAATTTGATGACTTTTCCTACATTTTGCCAAAATACACAAAAATGAAATATTTTAAAAATGTTATACTTTTGTACAGGTGCTACAGATTTTTGGACACTGAGGCTGGTTCAGATCAATTTTATATGTAAATCATACCGGCTTTTATGTTTTTAGTTGTTATGCAAAACAGGACATGATACTGTGTGATAGTAGATGTTTTTAACAAAAAATTAGTTTGTAAAACTTAAATAAATATGTTCTTCCTGCTCTGAAACATTATATTCATATATTATATATATTTATTAATATGGGATAGTCTATTTAGACATTGTAAATAAATCTGTATTCAATATTTGGTATAAACACTTACTATGAAGGAATTCTAGGTCTGGGTTAAATTTGACCTGAACCAAACTGTGAAGGTTATCACACACTGATGACACAATTATGCAGTGACAACTCTCTGACCTCACTGCAAAAAAACCCAACAAAATCTTACCAAGTGTGTTTTTCACATTTCTATTCAAAATATTTCATCACACTTAAAATAAGACATACTCTCCTAAAGAGTAACTTTTCAGTGAGATATAACAACTTGTTTTTAGACAACAGATCTTGAAAGTCTTATTTTAGGAAATCTTACCAAGATGATTTGATGACTTTTTTGCTTGAATTAAGTAAAAAATAAATGAATAAAAACCTGCCAGAGGAACAAGTGAAAATTATCTTGGTAAGGTTTCTTCTTACGTGAGTCTTTCAGTTCCACCTATAACACTGAATCCACTGGTTACGTAGCTGTAGGGGCACCAGGACCACCGAGGCTTACCCAGTTTGGCCAGTGAGGCCAGCATGATCCACAGGACGATCTCAAAGGGAGCCTGCACGTGGTGGTAGTCCACACTGAAGACCCTCAGAGCCATGGGCAGATCCACAGGCAGGCTGCCGTGGCTGCTGTTGGAGCCCAGCGCGGGGGGAAGGTTGTGGGGCTGAGGGAGCTGGGCCGGGGGAGTCAAGCCGGGGCATGCCAACGGGCAAGCAGAGAGGAGCAGACACAGAACCAGAGCGTCCATCCTGCTGCCATACTGGGACAGCAGGACACAGAGAAAGAGAGAATAGAACAGAGGCTGTGGAGATAAAGGGAGGGAGGAGAGGACACACACAAAAACAACCTGACCACAAGTCAGCCAGCGCTAATGTGCACAGGAATCCCTGAGCTAGCACTGATACCCACCCAGCAGCACAGAACACACACGTATTTGTACAATTGTGAGGACGCATGACCAGACCATCACTTGTGGGGTCCACCCTTTCTGCAGCTCAGACAGCACTGAACAAAATCAGGTAGCATCCTGGAGTGTAGGTCAACAGAGAAATCACTTCATATTATTAATTAGACAAAGTAGAGCTCTCTGACCTGTCTACACCATCACAT
>JAPSES010000002.1:1865266-1877575 GCA_029822895.1 Maxillicosta whitleyi
TGTAGGTCAACAGAGAAATCACTTCATATTATTAATTAGACAAAGTAGAGCTCTCTGACCTGTCTACACCATCACATTTTTCCTCTCATCCTGGGACTACCTTACACAAAACTCAGGCCAGACCTACATTGTGGAACCACTGAACACTTGTCAGTGCAGAAAAGGACCATATCTGTGTCTATCCAACCTGAATAGATCAGTCTGTCCCTCCTTACTGTCCAACCTGACGTACCAGTCATAAGCTCCTCGTTTGGCCTTTTACAC
The DNA here is from genome assembly GCA_029822895.1 of Maxillicosta whitleyi. Taxonomy (NCBI): domain Eukaryota; kingdom Metazoa; phylum Chordata; class Actinopteri; order Perciformes; family Neosebastidae; genus Maxillicosta; species Maxillicosta whitleyi. The sequence goes on from JAPSES010000002.1 coordinate 1,865,531, forward strand.
CTCAACTTTCACCTTACGCGGCTTCTCCCTGTACTCCTGTCTACTGTCTTCAGTCCTCTCAGTGTCCCACTTCTTCTTAGCTAATCTCTTTCTCTGTACACATTCCTGTACCTCCTCATTCCTCCACCAAGTCTCCTTATCTATTTTCCTTTCAGAGACACACCCAGTCCTTTCCTCTCCATCTCCCTGATCACATTAGCTGGAGTTGTCCAGTCATCTGGAAGCACCTCCTGTCCACCCACAGCACGTCTCAACTCCTTCCTAAAAGTCATGCAACACTCTTTCTTTTTCAGCTTCCACCATTTTGTCTTCTGCTCTGTGTTTGCCCTCTTCATCTTCTTCACTACCACAGTCATCCTCCACCCTATGCTGTCTGGCTACACTTTCACCTCCCACTACTTTGCAGTCACTGATCTCCTTCAGATTGCACCGTCTACATAAGATGTGTTCTACCTGTGTGCTCCTACTTCCACTCTTATAGGTCACCCTGTGTTCCTGCCTCTTCAGGAAGAAAGTATTAATTACAGACATTTCCATCCTTTGGACAAAGTCCACCACCATCTGCCCTTCTGCGTTCCTCTCCTGGACACCAAACTTGCCCATCACCTCCTCATCATCATTTCCTCGTTATGTTCTGCATCACTTCATCAAGGTCTAACCAGAATTTATCCTTCTCCTCTAACTTCCATCCTACCTGTGGAGCATACCCACTAACATTAAACATCTCACCTTCAGTTTCTAGCTTCAGACTTATCACTCTGGCACTCTTTTTACCTCCAGAACATTCTAATAAACTCCTCCTTCAGGATAACTCCTACTCCATTTCTCTTCCTATCTACACCATGATAGAAAAGCTTGAACCCTGCTCCTAAACTTCTGGCCTTGCTCACTTTCCACCTGGTCTCCTGGACACACAGTATGTCTACCTTTCTTCTTTGCATCATATCAACTAACTCTCTACCTTTTCCTGTCATAGTCCCTATTCTCACACTTGGCTTGAATGTGTATAGAATACAGTCTTGGCTTTGGTCTTCTCTCTCTTCCTGCGGACACACCTTCCTCCTCTCTTTCGACCAACAGTAATCAAATTTCCACCCTGTAGGTGAACAGCACCGATGGCTGTCATTAACCCAGGCCTCGACCGATCTGATATGGGAGTCTTAAGTTTAATTTGGCAAAGTTTTTACGTTGGATGCCCTTCATGACACAACCCTCTGTATTTATCCGGGCTTGGGACCGGCACAAGGAGACACTGGCTTGTTCCCCCTTGTGGCTACATTATGTCATTTGTTAACTGTCACGTTTTTTAACACAATAAGATTTACTACCAGTTGTTCTTTTAAAATAATCTACAGTAAACTTTTATTTTGGGGTAGGAAATTACTTATATTTCCAGGAAAATATATTTTGAAATGAGGAAAAATATTTTTTAGGCATTTTATGAGTGTGAATGTTGGTAAAGTGACAGTTTTTTTCATTCTGGTTAATTTTATAAACTCTCATAAATAAATTAAATGGATTCCAAATACATTCATATTTGACTATTGTATTATTTATGTCATAATCTAAAAACAGTGTTTAAAATTAACAAATGCATACATTTTTGCCAAATACATTTGAATATAAGGTTACTATTATATGTGTTGTAAATATTGCAAAAAATCTATCTCCTGTAGAAAAGTTGGAGGGATGATAACGATAAGAAAACAGGATGAGAAAAGGCTGCCATTATTGTATTTTTATTCACAATTATTGTAGTTAGTTTTGCTTCTCTCTATACTATTATTTAAAACCCTTTTGTGGTTTGTGGCTTCAGTATACTCATATCCTTTTATTACAGTTTGGCCCTCAAGAACAATTTGTGAAAAGCAAAAATTACACAAAGATATTTACAATGCTTTTAGTTCAGGTTCCACATTCAGACTAAATGAATCTGAAGTGGGCGGGACCAGTAAAATACTAACATAATAACACCTCCAAATTTTTCTGTGTTAATGTAAACAGTTTGTATTAACACCAAAACGAAGTATAATTTTTGCAAAAAAAATGTGAACAACATGAACAAATATGAACAACTTGAAATGTCTCAGGAGAGGTACGTACAACATAACACTTTCAGTTTGTTCATGTTATGCACATTGTTTGAAAGGATAGTTTGTAGATCTAAACATTTTGATGTAATTTTACCTTGTCCACTTTAAAACAGAGAATCCTTTAGAGAATCTTTAACCCTTTTTACTTATTAGACTGGCAATTTTGTTCCCATTCTCTCTTCTGTTTCCACCTGGATATGCACAACATGCAAAAAAAAAAAAAACGGAAAAAAAAAAAAAAAATCAAACACACTTGGAAATAACCCATTGTTTGCACCAATCTTTGTTTTGCTTAATGTCCATGTCTTATGGATTGTCATTTGTTTGTTTCTTTATTCGTTTCTTACACCTGTCACAATATCTTGTCAAGCACTAAATGAAAATAAATTAAATTAAACTGACATTTTTCCAATATTTTTTTTCCAAGCGAGTAATAAAGTCACACTGGACTCATAATTACAGCTGTCAGTCTTGTTTTTGAGCCCTACCTGTCTGAAAACACTTGCAATTACAGCCTTCATTCATTATTTTGATAGGTGTAGCGTAAAGCTGCCATCTTGAAGGTCGTGCTGACGTGACACATCCGTGACAAAATTAATAAGTTCTTTTTTTTTTTTTTTTCAGATCCGTAGATGAACATGTCAAAACAAAAGCTTCAAAGCAATGACAATGTAAGTTGCTTACAAGTCACTTTTATCCAAAGTGACTTACAAGGTATAGGCATATATATCGTAGAGGGCCTTGCCCAAGGGCCCACCTGGGATTCAAAGTGGCAACCTTCCACACCAAAGTCAGTGGTGTAAACCACTAAGCTAGTGGTGGTACAGATAGTGACAGACAGAGTGGTGGTACAGATAGTGACAGACAGTGGTGGTACGGTATGGTGACTGTGCGGCTTTGTGGTTTACGCCACTGACTTTGGTGCAGAAGGTTGCCAGTTTGAATCCCAGGTGGGCTCTTGGGCAAGGCCCTCTACGCTATACATGCCTATACCTTGTAAGTCACTTTGGATAAAAGCGTTAGCCAAATGTAATGTAATGGTACCGACAGTGGTGTAAACCACTAAGCTATCCAGTCACTACAGATAGTGTCAAGTTAGGTCGAGGACAAGAGCCATGACCATAAAAGGAAGACTTGAGAGAAGGTCTCAATAGGATACGATGAAACAGAACAGGATGTTCTTGACGGGATGTGACGAACCACAGCAGGATGTATCAAAAGCACTGATCCTTGCTGTTATTACCAAAAAAGGGTAAAAAACTGGAAAGTCAAAAACAGGAAACCAACAGGGTGTGACTCAGAAACGCCTAACTTTGGGTAAAAACTAAATTTGCTATTATAGTAATAGAAGAAGTACGAACCACGTGGTAGAGATCAGAGCTCTACTTTAACATGTAGAGAGAAATTACACTCCGAAAGCTGAGCTCTTTTAAGCCCAGAAAAGAACTTAGAAAATTGGCAGGAGATTGTTAATTTCACTTCCCCAAAAATGCTGGAGTTTTTCAGATAGAATAACTTTGTGTCAGACATTTGGTGGTCTAAATAAAACCAAAGACCTATTTCTACTGAAAACTATGGACCAAAGACTTTGTGAAACTGAAGAGGGTTTCATGAAGAATTACCATAGACTTCAAAAGGACATTTATCAGCAAATACCTGTTTGCCCAGATTTGCTGTAATTTGTCTCTGTTTTGGACCATACTGGACGAAAAAAAAAAAAAAGGATTTCTTTCATTTCTTGCTTTTTCTTCCTTTTACGCAGCATTAAGGACATTTTCATCAGTTTTGGTTTTTGGTTCCTGGATTTTGGATTAATTTTGCTTCTCTGAATTTTGGACAAATTTTGGAATTACCAATTTTCAGGATTACAAAAGACTTTCCTTCAAATTTCCCAAATCAATACAGACTTACACCATGTTTACGGAGGATTAGTTTTGGGGTTGGAAGCATAACAACACAGTATGGAATGAGGTATAGTAGAGTAAATAAATGGAATTATTTTGAGCAGCTTTTAAATGAATATGTAATCCCTTTTATACATGCTATGTTTTGCTAAATTTCCTACAATAAAGTTATTGAAAGTTAATCACAATACTTCATTGTATTATTCCCCATTGGTACATTATGCTTGTGAATGTAAAAGATTAAGTATTATGTGCTCAACATCAAAAATCCTAAAGATATCCTAGATCATTGTCTAATAACTTTGTAAAATAAGCTGCTTGCTAGCATAGCTATCTCTTCTTGTTGAAGGTTCAGTACTGGTTGGTTCTGGACTTTCAAACTTCCCACATCTCTTCATATATGTGGAATTTGCCCCGTTGTGTAGTCTCATACATTTGGTATTCGTTTGGCGTTTCAGGTAGGTTATGATGGCGGTCTCTGGTTTTCAGCTTCTTTTTTTGGTTTAACTGGGAAAAGCTGCCCATATAGCACATACCACATGATCAGGGGTAGGCTTGAGGTGATCTGCAGAAAGCAAAGTCCATTCAGGATGACCCATCCAGGTCACAGGCACAGCCACACCAACTGCTTCCCCCATCCGTCCTCCCAACGTCTTTGATCTCCATTCATCAGCAGGAACTGATATGACATCAACCCTACCATCACCAGTCCTATCATCACGTTTCCCCAGTAAACCACCTCAAACCAGATGGTGATCGAGTCCGTCAGAAACCAGATTAGAAAAACCACCAATCACACTATTCCCATTGGGCTGGTCTTGATCTTCAGCCTCCCGAACAAATAGGTGGCGAACCATTAAGTGGTGAACACAAATGTTTTCCTCCATATGTTTTCAACACTCATGTGGATGAGGCCCTTGAAAAAACTCAATACTCGTTGGCCTTAGTTAATGGTCCAACTCCCGGTACAGCAGTACAAAGCCCAGATAAACTCCAGGACGATAAATTCCACTAGTCCTGGGCAGGGGTCTTTTCCTTCTGTTGGTCACTCATGTTTAGGGTAAAGTTATCCATGCTGATTTCTTTGCTCATTATTCCACAGTTGTTAGTCAGTTAAGTTCTTTCCCATCTCCGACAATCCAAGTGACAAACCAACAGCATTTCCACTACCGACTCAGCCGCGCCCATGACCTCTCTTGGGACTTCCATGACCCTGTCTAACAGAGCCTTCCTGAAAAGCTCTGCTACTGAACAGTCATGTCCGTTACACTGCTCCCATGGTTCCTTACAGGTTGTGTTGTCGTACATTTTGTTTGGCCCAATCCATTCAAAGCCTTCGATTTCGTTCCCTTCATACACTTCTTGCCTGAAATCATGACCCTCCAGCCTGGTCATGTGAGCTTGGTTTATCGGAGGTATAACACTTCCAACAGGTTCTGTTGTCATGGTTCCCTTGAAGTTAGATTCGCAGCTCCTGAGCGAGTGTGACAACCTCTATATCCATCTCTTTTGCATCGGTCCACCTCTGGTCAAATTGCCTGTCGGCTTTTTGTTTGACAAAGTTTTCTGGAGGTTTTCAACCAGGGTCCAGCTGACTCCATGTTGGAATGATTCTGGCACCCCCCGGTACCATCTGTCGCAGGAATCCTTCCATTTTGCGAGCGGGATACAAAGTCTCCTTCCCAGTTCTATGCGACAGGTTGTTTTGTCCCGATTACACCTCATTTTCTGGGGGCGCAGTGACAGGGTTACCCTTGGTCTTATTCCCATCCAATCAAACCAGTCAACTATTCCATGTCCCACCAAGTAGACAGTTGCCACATATTGATATTTCACCCAGGAGTTCTCAGTCAGTTCCAGGCACGGGAGTACCCAGGCTTTCATCTCCACTTCCTGCAGTCCCCACCACAGACATGAAGTGTCCGGTTGTGCCCATGCCAATTGCTCCAAAACCCCCTTAAGAGTTCCTTCCTTCAGGGGTCTTGTGAAATTATAATTCCAACCTCCACTGCTCCAAGCGTCAACCTGCCAAATGTCACATCTTGGTGAAGCCCATCCGTATGATTTAGTGGGTTCAAACTCATCTTTACCGTGCAGCCCGTCATACATTTTCTGCACTGCACATTTATCCATTTTGCCAAAGTCATCCTTAGGGACCAACCACAGATCTTCTGGTTGGGGCTGTCTTTGAATATACATCCTTGTGCGAAAGGGGCCCTCCGTCCCGCCAGCCAAATTCCCAAGCCTAAAGTGGGTTACCTCTCATTCCCATACCCATGGAAGTGTAGCATTTAACTGGTCATCAATGTAGACTGCTCCCGAGTCTGCCAGTGTCATCTGGTGTTCCGGTGTCCGCTCGTCTACTTGACTTACAAGTAGATAATGCTGTCTGCTGCAGGTGACCGGGCCAAAGTTCCACAAACATGTGTCCAGCTGTCTTAGTTCGGTCCTGCATATTGCATGCATATTCTTTTGGGTCGCTTTGCACTAGCAGAACGGTTCCCAGCCAGGCTGGTAGAGTGCACCGCTCCTCCGTAGGCTTAGTTTCTGCAACAGGTAGGTTGTGTTGCTCCTTCTCTGATTTGGGCTTCTCGTTGCTCGGATTTTCTTCATCTTTTGCTTGCAATGTCTGCTTCTCAGGCACCAGAGGTTCACAGGTGAGATTTAACTCTCCCCAGAATGCTCCGTCCACCCGGATCAGCTTTTGGCAATGGTAGGGTGGTGATTCAGCAGGTCGCACCACATGCTCTTCCCAATAGGTAAGGTTCTTCTTCTGTACGATAGCTTAAAACATTTTTTTTTCCTTTCTCAACCACCAAACAGGTTGAGCTGAATCGGGTGGTTGAAACAAAAAAATCCTCTTGTGGGTTTCTCCAAACCGTTTTTTATGGTCCCAGTAGCTAAACGCAGCTACCAAACTCAGTCCTAAAAGTCACAGGAATTTCCGGTGCTGTCCTTTAAGGGCAGCCATCTCATCTGCTTCATACTCAAGTCTTTTCTCATTCTTTATGCACATAGTCCAATCCCATCACCTCTCCAGCTGCTCCTCCTTAGCAGTTTCCCTCCAGGGTTAAATGATCTCCAGGTCCTTCAGGAACCGGAGCCGGAGTTTTCTCTCCTTTGCTGCCTGATGATTGAGGTACATTTCCTCCAGCAGGTCCGGATTGGTAACCTGCACACTTTTCTTTGCCGAAACATTTCCAGAAATCCAAATCTCCACTAGGTGGTCTTTAACTTCTTCCCATGGGTCTCCCCAACAAATGTCATCATCTGTTATTTTTTTAAGTAACGTCCTGCCATCATACTTATTGCAGTTCTGTCGCATGTCATCAAAATCATCACATAGGTCGACTTTACCTTTTTCCCTTCTGTCTAATATCCCCTTTGGGCTATTAGGCCATATTGTACATTGGCCAAGTTTCATTTCCACATATGGACTGGATAACCTTTGTCCAGTGTCCTGTAGCTCTCTCAATGCTTACTTTATTAGTGGGGAGAGTATGTACTGCAAGTTGCCTCCCACATACCGTCCAAGTGAATTCAAAGATTGGTGTCAGCTTCATGAAATAATGCCTTGGAAACTTGATTCCATACCTTTGATTAAAGAGTTGGGTATTCACCCATGGTCACCCATGTTTGCAACCACGGGTGTATGCTTGTTATTCTCTCAAGCCATCTCTGTTGTTCATGTCTTCTTTTCTTTCAGGATAACCCTTTTAAGTAGGTTAAATCAGGAACAATAATTTTTTTTTCTTAACAGGAAAGTTAAATCCTTCAAACACTGTTGCCGTAGTCTCATCATCTCCATTTTCACAATATTTACAGTTCCTTCTCGTGTTGCCGTAACATTTTATTCCTTCTTCTGCCTTTTCAAGGCTATTCCCGCCAATCTTTGCCACAGGCTTTTCTTTTTCCCTTTGGCTTGGTCTCCTGGATCCTCTGCTACCCGTCATACAGTAGCACCAACTGAGTAAACACCCTTTAGTAATGCAATCATTGCGTGCACCGTCAGCTCCACTGTGACCATCTGCTCTGAGTCAGGTGTGATTACACTTGATCTCTTGTCACCTGAGCGCAGTGGAACTCTCCCTTCTTTCCAACCCTCTGGAGCAAGGCGGAACCTCTTTGCTCTGCCGTTTGCTAGAGAATCCCCATACTGGTCCAGCAACGTAGCCCAACACTGTAATCCGGTTCATCTCAGTCCATCTTCCCCTGGCGATTCCCCCAAGTTCTGACTTGGAATACTCATATCCTTGTAAATTACCTCTATGAGGTGACTGCAAGTAGTTAGGTCCAGTGGCCCACAGTTGGAGCTATCAGCCGCCTTTCCCCTGATGCTCCAGCTGTAGGTACATCACTCAGGGGACTAAAAGTCCCATTATGCTTCTGCGGCAGATTGTCGCAGGCGGTTTCCCTTTATGGTTGTGCAGGGAGGTGTTGTGTGCGCTGTTATTCACCACCACAACGCAAGGGGGCGAGAAGTCGCAGTTGCAAGGAGTAGTTTGTGCAGTGTTTATCTTCCGGCGGAGCAACACTGTACAGGTGTTCGTACTTCCTCACTTCTTCAATGAGATGCTCCTCTTTGTGATCCATCTTTGCAAGTATTTTAAAAATAGTGCTCATGAATATATATATTTTTTTGGCGCTCGTAGCAGAAGAAATACGTGTACAGTGGTTACAGCGGACCAATCACAGCCCTCTTGTCTGCGACGCTATCTGTGTCAAAATCAGAATTTTTGAAACCCTAAAAGCTGGGTAGACTGGTAAAGCCCCAGACTCAGGTTGGCCACAGGGTATATTCCATCCTGGACTCCAACTTTTGCGCATCATTCCTTCCCATCTCTTCCTCCGTTTTTTTACATTGGCTTCTTTTGGCTCCTGGTGTTTCTGGGAGAGTTGTTTTCGGTCACAGGCACTCAATCGAGTCCAAGAAACGCCTTACTTGCTATCCTTCAGCCTCCGCTGTCTGCTCGTTTCAAAAGTCTGCACTCTTTGCAGTCCAACACTCGATCTCTGTCCCACTGACAACTGCAGTAGGAATCTTCATTTTTAATCTCTCTCATCCACATGGCGATGAATTTAATCCTTGGTATCATTGTGATATAGCATAATCCACATACATATGCATCTAAAACCTTCACTGGTTTTGGGTTTAAACTTTTAAGTTCCCCTGGGTCTCCATGGAACCTCAGCAGTTTCTCTCTGCCCGTCCCATATTCCACATTACTCCATATTACTGTCAGTGTGGTTGGTCTTAAACACACAGCACATTGGTTTCTTAACTTAGTCCATTCTCTTTGCTCTGGTTGTTGTAAAAGCATAAACTTCTTTGCTTGTTTCAAAGTCTCTAGGGCTCTGCCTACAGAGAGCCCTCGGTTACTTCGCTTGGTGACAACCACCCCTTTAACAGTGGCCAATCTGACGAAGGGTGGTAGATCCTGTGTGCTATTAGCCACGGCTTTAATCCCCAATTTCCATTAGCCAGAAACTGGTTTCAGCTGCTCTACTCCCTGGATTACTGTCTTCTTTAGTTGTACTGTGTTTCTGTCTAAAATCTTGACTACTTTGTTGGTTTGGTCGTACTTGGCCTTGACTGTTGCCCAGGCTGGGTGACACTAAGCCTTGATCCACACCCGCTGTACACCACTGAATCTGCTGTTCTGGCCCGGATTAGGTTGGTCTGACTCATTGTCCCTTCCATTCTTTTCTGTTCTGAAGGGGCGTTGATTCAACTGGTCTGAAGGAGAGGGCCTCCCCTTCCTGCATCGGTTGTTTAGGATCTCTGTCAACTCACTGGTCTTTGTACTCCACTCTTTACCATTGGCGTTTTTCCCAATCCAACCCTTCACAAGCCCCATGGTCCTTTCTGCCACACCGTTTGCCTGTGGTGTGTAAGGTGGAGAATAAACTTGTATTACTCCCTTCTCCCGACATTCTTGAAACGAGTCCCATTATCCATTCTAAGCTCCTTGGGGAGTCCTAAACATGCACATGTTGTTTCCAGCATACTGACAATACTATTCCCGTTAGATTGTCTTACTGGTTTTGGTAGCCACAAACCCTGACAAAGTCTACAAGCACTAACAGGTACTTCTCTCCTTTTGCTCCTGTTACTCCCATGGGACCAGCTATATCCATGCACATCAACCCCCATGGTACAGTACTCTTTATGGTGAGGCCCTTGCTTCGCTGCCCTCTTGCCTGCGTTATATCGACAGCACAAGTCACAGTTCTCGAGGACACGGCGAACCTCACCTGCTGGAATCCGTAGCTGCTGAACCTATAGTTCCCTGCGGGTTGGGTCAGTGCCAGGATGGCCCAGCGCCTCATGCACTACCATTGTCACACCCTCCATGCAGTCACTCGGGACGACATTTCCCCTTGGTATAGTCTCTCATTTTTCTTTACCGGCAAAGATGGCTTTTCTCATCTGGACGAAACGATCCATCTTGTCGTTCCCTTGCAAGTGAGGACCCTCTGTGTGCTGAAGTCTCTGATGCACCACCATACGGTCAACATTTAATCTTAATTCTGCCATCTTCTTCCACAGATCATCATGTGCCACTTTTTCCCTCAGCCGTCTCAAAGCCATTCTTTTCACAGACGGCTAGGTCTTATAATAATGCTTAAACACAATAGTGACTATCTGAAATGAGCTTAGCCCGTTTGATCATTCATCGCTCAAGCTCCAACTGTCCTTCCAAAACTGTTACTTCTCCAGCTTGGGCGCTACCCAGTGCCTTTCCTTTGAACCTGGCACATTCTTTGTCTCCTTGCTTGAGGATGTAGCCCCAATACACTGTGTTATTGGGTCCTTTCCTTGACCCATCGGTGTAAAGTATCCACTCCACCGGTTTGTCTTGCCCGTTTGACATTGGCCCAACTGTCACCAGTCCAGGTCTCTCTGGGCTGATTTATAAGTCCGGATCCAACAAAATGTCCCAACGTCCTCACCGGGTGTTGGCTGCTTTTGAGCTTTCAAGGGTGGCTTTCTGAAGAAATCTGTGGACCTGGCTCTGTGTGATCACTCAAATGTCCTGCCCTTGGGCTAAATCATTTAAAGCATCCGAGTAGTGGGCCAGGACGGCCAGCTCTTTCCTCCTCCGGACAAAACTTTATCTCTGTTGGGGTCAGAGTGCAACTCCACCACCCCCGTTGCCGACTACGCTGTTATCTTCTTCACAGGTGGTTTCCGCTACCAGTCTCATGGTGTGGCTTCTCGGCTCCAACCATGAGGCTCCCTGTATGGCTTTCTTTAAGTCCTATAGGTTTTGTTGGTCTGTAGCAGTCCATATCCATGACGGGTCTTGGAGATTGTCCACTTTCTTAAGTCTGGCATAGAGGGGTTTTGCATATTTCTGGTATCCTGGTACATGGTCACGTCTTCCTTCTGTAATCCTCTGAAACCCAAATTCTCAGATATCTGGAACCCCAAATAGTTCACTTGATGTTTCCTGAACTCACATTTTTTTAGGTTGATCTTGAGCTGCAGCCCGTAATCTCTCCACCACCTTCTGCAGCCTTTCCAGATGTTCTTCCTCTGTGTCATCGGTAATGAAAACATCGATGTACATGGTGGCCTCTAAACCATCTAAAATGTCCATTACCGCTGATTGAAAAACGTTGGGAGAGTTCTTAAATCCCTGTGGCAGCCTTGTCCATACATAAGCTCATCCCTTGTGGGTAAAAGTGGTTTTACCCTGCGATGCCTTGGCAAGCCTCAGGGAGAAAAATCCATTTGCCAAATCAATACAGGATTTGTAGGGTTTCAGTTTCAAAGTTTTCAAAGTCCCTTGTGGATTGATGAAGCTCGCTCAATTAGCCACAATTCTCTAGTTCAGGGCTTTGAAGTTGATCACGGGCATCCAGCTCCTGCCTGCTGCTTCAGGTTTCTTGATTGCTTGGATCAGACAGTTGGTGATCAGGTTTGGTTCCTCCCGTATCACCCCCAAAAAGCTCAGTTCATTTAAGATTAAATCCATTTCTTTCACTGCTCCAGGATACAGTGAGTACTGTCACACTGTTTGTGTGTGTGTGTGTGTGGGGGG
>JAPSES010000002.1:1888522-1900040 GCA_029822895.1 Maxillicosta whitleyi
ATTTTGTCTGGACTCGCGCATTCATCACGGGTACGGTTTGGGTGTCGGGTCTATTTATAGCGGTTCGGGTCGGGTGCAGAACCAAAATTTTAATTCTGTCGGTTAATGGTTCGGGATGAAGTATGACGGGTTCGGGTGGGTGCAGTTTGTGAAAATTTGACCCGTGCAGGACTCTGCCCTGAGCAGCTGTGAAGACTGAAGAGTTTCTTGATAAATGTTAATAAATAAAGTTGTGTGTGATAATAATTGTCACCTTTGCATAATATACTAATGAGCACTGTGCTAACTAGCATGCTAGCTTGAAGACCATATAATTGTAAATGGACTGCACTTACATAGTGCATTTTCTACACCTTCATGGTGCCTGAAGTACTTTACAAAGCCTCACATCCACAGATGGAGGTTCAGTGTCTTGCTCAAGGAAATTTTGACAGTCAGAAGCAGGATTGGAACTGCCAACCCTTTGGTCAGTGGACAACCAACTACCAACTGAGCCACAGCCAATAAGAATGAATGGTAATATCAGTTAAAGAAGGTAAATTACGCTAACAGTTCAAGTATCACAATAAACTAGTGTGTGTAAAGTTGCTGGAATTACTCCGCTGGAATAAGAGTGAATATTTCAGTTACAAGAGGAAGTGGAGTCAAGATTTAATCATTTGTCTTCCTTCCTCTGTGTGTGTGTGTGTGTGTGTGTGTGTGTAATAACAACCTCCGAGCTCAAACTATACCTTGGCAGGTTTCATACATCGTTTTCTTTTGTACAGATTTAGTCATTTTAATGTTGTAAGGTGCTTCCTCATGTGCATGTTACACCAAAGGAACTTGTCACCTGGCATGGTTTTGCAAATGCACTGCTACACGAACTGACACTCACTCTGTTCCAGAATGATGGTAGAGGGTACCAGACCTATGCACAGCACTGACACAGCGTCAATGAACTGTGGATGTACAAGACTAGTCAGGAAGTAATATTAGGCCATGTCCACACAAAACCGCATCTTTTCCTATTCAATCTTTTTATGTTTTTTTTTTTTTAAGTTTGGTGTATGTATATAATGACATGGAGTCATTTCAGGAAATATTTGGGTCCACACAAAACCACTGAAAACAACTGAAAACGATGTAGTACAAGTGCCAGGCCTGTATGTGAAGAAGAAGACGTGGAGCATGTGCATAAAGCTTGCTTGATTCTACTGGGTCAGATCCAATATTACCTCCTGGTTGCCCCTCTCCATAGTAGATCCAGTTGAAGTTAATATTGTTAGCTATGGTTGTTTGTTGCTCATTGTAATGAAAAAGTACCTGAAGATTTGGATTCAACATTTTCAATAAAGTCAATAGTTACTTTAGCACGAGCACTACTCTGCAGTCCACCATTGTTGTTGTTGTTGTTGTGAAGTGGTGTCTTGCTTCCAGGATAAAAGGTGAGAGAGGTGGGGCTGTGACATCATCATCATAATGTTAGAAAAGTTGCAATTTGGTCGTACAGACGAAGATGCAAAACCGGAGTTTTCAAATGTATCCACTCTGGGACCCAGTTTCAAAAAGTTGCTGTTTCAGTGACTGAAATCACTGGTTTTGTGTGGATGAAGGACCTTTCCAATACAAAACTTTTGTAGATACGACCAAAACCTTCTTCACAAGGACATGGCCTTAAACTTCAAGTTACAATCATCTGAAAGTCATAACAGTGTAACTTTTCAGCTACTGTTGAGCACCCTGTCAAAAAATGTTTTATTCAATAAAAAGAAGCTGATTTAGCAACATTGAAAAACTTAGTATTTTAAAATAACTGAAAAGGTTGAGTTTTATGCACATGAACTATCTTCTGCTATTAAAATTGGCCATTTTTACATTGGAGGTCTAAGAGGATTGACTCATATTTGGATCTAGCTTCAACTTAAGGTTTAAACACTTCTATATTGGCTTCACTTTTCAGTCCCAAAGGTTACCACTTGACTTTCACATGAAAATCTATACGCACAATATCTGTGACAGTGAAGAACTTTTTGTCTTAAATACTGCTGAGTGCTGCTACTTGTCAAGTGATGTGAATGTGATACCTTTCAGCGTCTCTCTCATGGGCCTACAGTCATTTCCTCACTGGAGCTGTCTTTGAGGTTCTACTAGTGTCCCTGCTTTGGCCGGTGATCTATTTACACGCTCAGCTAAATTGCAGTGATTAATGTAGCTGCATATGCTGCTGGACAGTGCAGTGCAACCATACGGCAGTCACTTAATGCAACCCAACTGAAAGCTTAGTGAAAGCTCTGAGTAGCATTCAGTTGTTTGTGACTGTCCTAACCTCAAACATATTGCATTACATCGATGTCTGCATTGCACAGATGCATTACAAAATAAACACTCAATCTTTTGCTAAGTGGCATTCAACATATAAATCAATCAAAATGTACTGGGGTTGAAAATATAAAGTCTTTAGGCCACTCCTGTGCTGTCTGCTGGTCTGCCAACACTAAACTACGATGCAAAGTAGACACAGCAATGTGAGTATAAACCATCACACACTCAGTGAACATAGCCCTTAAGAGGAAGTATGCGTTGATATCACAAACGCATACCCTCGCTGTCTACTGTAGACAAATCAATGAGAGGTAATGTATTTTCCCAGACTCGGTGTGGCCATGGCATTACTTGACTCTAAACTCTTCACAACTCTGATGTGAAAGGAAGATTCCTTTGTGTGAACTGCCTGAATGAGTATCATCTATGGTAACAGTGTGCTCTGTCAGACTGCAAAGAGCTGCTGTACTCGATCACTTCCTGTTAAAATATAGAGAAAAAAAAACCTTCACCTAAGAGATGACAACAAAAGAGACTCCTGTATTGGGATATGTATCGTATCGCGAGGTTGTTGCCAATACCCACCCCTAGTTTCAATGACTGTGACCCAACATCATGAAAAGCACTAAGTGGATACTACAGGTATTTTATTGGGTACAACTCTACAATTTAAGTTCTGTGCTCTTCTATAAGGGATGCTCCATGCTGATCCTTTAAACCCCCCAACAACTTTTTAACAGAGCCCATGTGTTCTAAGGCTGCAGCTGCATATTTTTTTTCTTTCTAAAAAAAAAGGGGGGGGGGGGGCTGGAGAATTGCATCACCTTCATTCCTCTGTACTCTGGAAGAAACTGGCAAAGGACTTCATGGAAGCATAAGCAACAGTCAAGCCTGAACTTTCCAGTGCGGATCATCTCATCCTCTTCTATTAAACTATAACATAAACTCTGAGTGAAGTGCTGTGTCCTGGTATCAGGTGACACAGCACAGAAAACTTCAAGCTCATATTGATCTGAACAGCTCAGTGTTGTTCCTGTTCATCAGTCTGGTGTCAGTTGTGTAAAACTGTCAGCCCCAGGAAACTGACAAACCGCAGCTGAGACAGAACTTCCTCTGTACAAAAAGTTTTGTGTTTTATAAAAAGACAGTGGTGGAAGCTCTGTATGTGTCCGAAGTCTAAAGGAGCTCAGAGTTGCACATACTTAGTGATGAGTCAGACCACTCTGCACTGAAAAGATGACAATGATGACAACCATGGCCATCACTAAAGTGAGTTCAGTAAAAGTTCAGGTGCCCTCGTCCCTCGGCTGCATAAAACACACACGCACACACACACACACACACATATATATATACACACACACACACACACTGAACCCAGTATTTACACCAATCTTACACCTAAAACCTTGCAAAATGTAGAAACAGTGTTACCCCTGTACTCTTACCGAAGTGGATCCGGAGGACGTTGCAATGTACACTTTGATCACCATGTTAAATCCCTGGTGCCTGATGCTGGGTCCGGGTTGGCAGTGGTGGTCGCCCTGCTCCTTTGCAGACACTTTGCAGACTGACGGTCAGACGTGGAAAAACAACAACAAACTTCTCGGGCTGGAATGCTGTCCGTGGTAGGCAGCGCAGGCTATCTGCGCAAATGCTCCTGTTCTCAGCCCTTGATGGAGTTTTGCATTCCTCCTCCGCCTCTAATCCGCCTCCCCGCCCCTTCTCGCCCCGTGTCGCGCACACACTCCGAGACACGTACACGCACGCACGCAGAGGCGGTGGACCCACAGTGATGGCAGCACAACGGGGTTATATTGTCTGAATATTCCACCACCGACCCTTTGTCTGCGGCCACAGACTGTTGTTGTGTACCCACATGTGCACATACCCCCGTGTGCTGTATTCGACCCCGTTTGCTGTGTTTTTCTCACGGTGGCATAATAAAAAAACCTACATTCTGCTGTGATTTTCAACAGTTCTGCGCGCTTTTGTGTAACAGCACAGCCAGTGGAAGCACTGACTAGAGCAGCCTCAGTCATTCCACGGGCTTTGTGGGCCCCCTGCAGGCGTCTGGGGCAGACGACGCAAGGCTTTTCCCTGAAACGAATTTAGGAAAGCCGACTGACAAACAAAAAAATGTGTCGGAGGGGAGTGGGCGCCATATTGGACTCAAACATGATGTGAATTTGTGGTGAATCCCCCCCCTTGTCGGCCGCTGCAGATGCCATCCCTTGTCTTTACTCGAGCCAGCGGGGATGCGTGGCTGCTCCCAGGCGCATGTTGCCTGACACCGGGGCCTGTAAAATGGTGCATTCAGGTGAGCCCCACTGCCCCGCACTGGGACAGAACACACTTGGCATGTGGGCAACATGTCCTCGAATGCAACCCTTTAATTGTTGCAGGCTTCCTCCCATTTCGCCCTGCAAGAAGCCATTCGCACAGACCCCAGAACATCACCGGCTCCAAAATTCCAAGTGTTCTGCAGCTCCGAATGGCGTCACCTGATTGGCTGAGGGCCTATCAATCATGCCTTTAGCCGCACCCCTCCCCCCATTCAACCACTCTCCTCTCTGTTCCAGTGTGTTTACTACACTGCCGAGCATAAGGGAGACACTCGTCTTCACATGCACTGAACCCACTAAGAAAAACAGTTTTTAGTTGTATTTGTAAGAAAACCTCCAAGAGATCAACATGCCCAAGAGAAAGGTACGTATTCTCAAAATAATAAAAATTATTTGAGGGGGATATCAGTTATTAATGCAGTGCAAACGATTGTGAAGACATCCCTCTGAGACATTACTTAATTATAACGCAGTGAAGAACCGTTATTTATTGCTAGTAATTTTTGCCCATGTTCTGGATATAATGTACATTTTTTGTGTGTTAGAATTAATATTTTCCTGCTCGGATAGGGCCTTTAAAAGCCGTTTGAGTGTAGGAGCCGCTGTCCTTTGGAGAGTCAGAAGTCTCTTTCGGTCTCCATGCAGTTAAAGCACAAGCAGCAGCCATGCTTTGCAGCTCTTGTCCACCTTCGTCTCCGACCTACCGAGAACAAACGCTTCACTTCACGCGATTCGACCTCCAAATCGGCCGAAAGTGGCACCAGAAAATGCTTTAGTGCCTCTACTTTGCATTTTGGCCTCGAAAACAAACATTGGCCATCACGTTTGAATAAAATTATATATTTTCTCTCTTTGTTCATAGTCCCAAATGGCTGCGATGGCGTGGCTCCGCCGCTTGGTGGAGCCCGTGAGTCCTCGCAGGTCTCCACCCCCCCCCCTTCTCAGAGACTCCCGCGCCAGCTTTCAAATCCGAGCCTCATGCATTGAATGAGAGAAAGACATGGGGGAGTGAAAGGCAACAGCAGGGCCCGGGCCCCTAAAATATGGCTCCAGAGGCCCACATGGCTGAGCCCTCATAGCCTCAGCCTCCAGTCTGCACATCACCATACATTTCTGGGCTGCAATCCCTTAAAACCACATATATGACAAATAAAAATAAATTTTCAGATGAAACTGAAAAGTGTTCTCAGCAGCTCTGTAATAATTCTCTATATGCAATAGAAACATTTAACATCTGCTTCTTATTAATATAAACACTTGGTGAGCTGATATTTAGTGTTTTCTTGGTCTCACTCTGCTTTTTTTGTGTTTTGCAGCAGCAAGGAGGTGAAGGATGTGAAAAGGAGGAGGTAAGAGGAGGCGCGTCACTGAACGCCTCTCACGTACCATCAAAATGAACTTTTTAATCATTATTGAGGCCACGTGAGAGTGTTTTTATATTGTTTTCAAATGTGTGTTTCTATGATCAAAATAAAAAGCTGGTGTTAACTCTTTTATTTTGTTTGTGTGTGTTTCAGCCCCAGAGGAGATCAGCTCGGTTATCAGCGGTAAGAAACAGGACCAACAGACCTATTTAGATTAAGGGACACTTTAAAGCAGTCACACTTACACGATATGTTAAAGAAAGTGACGTGTGACCTTAAGAGACACAAAATCAAGAATAAAATAAAGTTTTTCTACTTTAAAATATGTAAATTTGATTTCTAACAACATAAAAGGCAAAACAGGTCATTTCTATTACTTTAGATGCATGATTAGATATGAAAATTATTACAGTGCTTTGTGTTTTATTAAAAACAACACAAAGTAGACATTAAGACTAATTTATAGTTTGGAGACGTATGTGAAGCGATATGAACCAAATACAGATCAGTGGTTTAAAACAGGCTCTCAGCATCATCAGCTTAGTGTTTTAGAAGCTGTATATTGTATAAATTTCCCATTTTTTAGATGTAAATTCTTATCCTTTTAAAAGCACATAGTAGGAATATGTCCCCTAGTGCTGTTAGAATTACAAGAAAGGTTGTAAATTGGTGCGTAGAGTGGTGTTGTGTTAAGGTGTCGCTGTTTCTTAATCCGTTCTCATCTCTGTCCACAGAAACCGGCCCCACCCAAGCCGGAACCAAAGGTCAAGAAGGCAGCAAAGGTAGGAACTGTGCGTCTGAACAGGAAAACATATGGGTTTGTGTTTTTTCTATGTGCGTTTTGTCTGATAACAGCGTATCCTGTCTCTGTTACAGAAAGAGAAGGCTGTGAACGATAAGAAGGAGGATAAGAAGACCAAGAAGACAAAGGAGAACGCCGAGGCAGAGGCCAACGAGGAGAACCACTCTGAGAACGGAGAGGCCAAGACCAACGAGGTGAGTGGAAGAAGTCCGCAGTCGCCCGCGAAAGCCAGTGAAAACGAAAAGTCTCAGTTTGTGACATTTTCCCGTCTGCTTCACGCCCACAGGTGGAGGCGGCTCCCGAGGAGGCCAAGGAGGAGGCCAAGTCTGAGTAGCACTACTGCCCAAGCTTTCTCCTCCTCTACAGTCCCTCCCCTCTTCAAAACCCCCCAGCCAGCCAGCCAGCCCCCCCAAGTCTCTCACATGGTTTCCCTCCAAGGCGTATTGTTAACAGAGGAATATTTTTATCAATGATTTTATAAGTATCCGTACAGATTTTTAGCACAAAAAGCAAAGCTGATTATGGAGCGCCTTGCAGATTTGCAGTGGTCATATCAAGTGTCTGCAAGCAAGATGAAAACACTAAAATCTTTTTTAAATGGCATTTCATGATCGTTGAAGGCTTGTTTGGTGTAGAAAGTGCGTCCCTGCCGGATTGGCTATGTTGTGAGTTGTGTATTCCTGTGTTTTTCTCCCCTCCCCATCCCCTGACCCATCCCCTAACCCTCCCCTTCATACACTACAGATTTAGACCCTCCTCCCCCTACAGTTCAGCCTTTATCCATGTTTTATTAACGGTTCAGCCATGTTAATGTGGGTGATTTCTTTTAGACTCTAAATGTGCAGTGAGTTCCCTTTGCTTCTGTCATGTTTTTTTTTTTTTTTTTTTTTCATTGAAATTGTGTTTTAAAAAATTTAAAAAGCGTGTTGAAGCGTGTTGTCCATAAGAAAGAGGAAGATGAACATGTGAAACATTCCGGGAACAGCGATGCCTCCGACCTGTCTCCTAGACGACCCTGCGTGTACAAAACAGCTCCTGTCCATCCACGCTGTCATGTCGGCTTTTCTAAACACTAATGGTTTTTTTTAAATGATTGAATTTGAAAACCTCTGACAAATGCAGGTGTCTGGTCCCTCTCTTATGTTCTGAAATTCTCTTAATAAAAAGAAGTCCTGGGAATTTTCCTCGAAATAACGTCTGTTTGTAGTTTTTTTTTCCAACATCAGTATAATCATTCCATATTAACGCCATAACACTTGGACATCCAAGTGAAAAATAAAAGAATTTAAGATCGGAAAAGCATGCATGAGTTATCCTTATGAATACCTGAGTATGCAGCTTTAAATTGCAGTATTTTGTTGGCAAAGACATCAACATCTTGTCTTACGATGAATATTTCAGGCTACAATGTAGTCGAACCTGTGCTTAACCCAGTCTCATGTAGTGTCTATTATTAACCGCATGTGAAAGCCTTTTAGTGTTTATCTGAACGTGGAACTGTAAAATCAGACTTCTATTCGTTTTGATAGATGTAGGATATAAACAACATTAAGGCACTTTCCTGACTAAACATGCCCATAATAATGTAAGTCAGACAAAACCAATATTTATTTTAAGAAATTCTCTCCATCTTCCTTAAACAGGGCTATTCCATCTATTTATTTATTTTTGTAGTTACTCAGTGTGTTGTTCACTCTAGTTTAGTCGTCTAAGGATTTTCAGGCAGCGTGATTGACTCTGCAGATTAGTTTGTGCAGATTCTCAAGGAGGTCAGGTCAACCCAGGGTCAGCTACAGCTGGGACGCTCATCCACTGTTTGCTGATCACAAAACGGTGTGTCACAGGAAGCCATTGCTCTTTAATTATTCCTCCTGCTGATTCACCTCTGTTGTGAGTCACTAAAATGTAGAAAATGGAGCAGAAGCAGCTGGATGTATGAGCCAAGGCCCCAGTGAAGCCTGTGCGCTCCTGCTCTGCTCACATCCCAGGACAGATGGGTAGAGGGTCTAGACCCCACTGATAGCACCCACACACTGTTGGCCCTTCCAGCAGACATCTTCGACCCCCCCCTCCTTTTTGGCTTCTCCTCACATTCAGATTTAACTCTGCATGAACTCAAGCGTGCTTGCCATGACCCACATTTACCTCAGCCGCTCTCCAGTTTGTTAGGTTCCATGGCATAAAAGAAAGCTCCATATTGAGTTTTACATACAAAGCTGTGAGGCTCTTGCCTGGCAGGAGCAGTCATGAGAGAATGCATGCACTCTCTTCTGCACACACACACTATGAATAGGCTACTTACTCTGGGTTTTCTATGTGTGAGATTTGCCTCCAGCTTTTACTTTGTGCATGGTTTATACATTAGTTCATTCAATTTCAGATTTCCAGGAAACATTTTTTATGTCATTATCAAAGGGTGACAGTTAAACGCTCTGCATTCATCTCTGTATCAAGAGATTTATGTAAAAGGTTGGATCAGCTGCACACATCAGCCCTGTTTTTACCAGACTACAGCAGCTGCGTGCGTTCATTTATCTCTAAATCTCTATCTGCGTTTTCCACAGATAATCCAGATACGCTTGATTTGGACTTTTCCCCCCTGCAGCGGTTGCAGCCCCTCTGACCTGCATTGTCATGGCCGAGCGACGGGCTCCATTTTGTCGATATATTATTGCAAGGAGAGCGTTGTGACGTCACGCCGCCGCTAGATGGCAACCTTGCCTTATTTTTATTTCAACCCACAGCTCGCGGCATCTTATCTTGCTTTGATTAAGCTTACATTTTATTTACTGATATATTAAAAGTGTCATTACATTTTTGTCCCCTAGAGTCTGTCAGTGCATCACAGGAGAGAGAGAGAGAGAGAGAGAGAGAGAGAGAGAGATCATAAATATCAGGATGAAATATGACTTCAAAGGCCGTGCTCTGAAAAGCAGATACCTGCAGGCTTTCACTAAATCTCCCATTTCCTCTTTTATTCACATTTCCATTGATCCCCTCTTCGTACTTTCTATTAATCCGCTGTTTGATGCATTTACTTTCCTATTTAACCCACATACAAACAGATGGTTCAATTAAGAGTAAAATACTTGGCTCAGGATGTGAAGGCTGCAGTGATGGTGTGATGGATATGAAAGGAAGTGCATTATTGATTAGACTAAAAAAGTTTGTGATCTCAGTATAGGTGGTCGCCCCTCCAACCCCCCCACCTGTTCCCCTCTTCCCCCAGCCCCTCTGTTCTTGTAATAGTCCTCCTCGGCCCCCACACCTTCATTGATCTGTCCTGTCTCCTGTGATCGGCCCTCTGACTCTATAACGTCTTTGATACTGAGACGCAGACACACATAGACACACAGTCCTCTCCTAAGGCGCTCTGACTTCAAACACCTAATTACTGTGGATATTATTGTATTTTCATCTGCGTTTCCTTTGCACTGCCTCTGCCTGAACCCAGTGTTTGTCTGCCTGCTTATAACTGTCTGTCTGACCATCTGCCAGTCTGCCTGCTTGTCTGCTACTGCTCATCCTCTTCTTTTTCATCGTCTAGTCTGAGTAATCACAAGGGAGTTGTGGCCCAGCCTCGCACGACCCCCACCAAGTGCACTCTCATTCTGTCCTCTTTAACTCTCTGGTACGTCGACTGAAATAACATTATTTCTGTCTCTTTTTAAACATGTGCATATCCTATTCTGTCATCCCACGCGTTTCCAGTCACTGTCTCCTCCCCGTTCTCGACCATTCATATCTTCTGTCCACACAGTTCTGGTCAAGGTCCTGCATGTAGGAAGGAGTGTGTGTTTGTGTGAGTGTGTGTAGTACAAATAGAGAGTGTGGGGGAGGGAGGGATATTCTCTGCGTAATGGATAAGGATGACCTTTTCTGAGGAAGTGATTTAAATGATGTCCTTTTGTCACCAGGGATACCAGCGTGTATATGTGCACGAGCGTTTGTTGTGGATCAAACATCAGACCTTTGCACATGCTTACACACGTACATACAGATATATTGCAGACACAAACACACACAAATACAAGCTGTTGTTAGTTACACATTCACATGTTGTTTGGTGAAAAGAAAAAAAAACAGAAAGAAAGCCTGAGCCGGACCTTAGTGATGCTTGAAATGAACAGATGTTTAGTGGCAAGGTTGTCTGAAAAGCTACTCCAAGAGGATGTTACTGTCTGGCTGTCTTAAACTGTTTGTGTTTCACTGTTTGTTTATCTGTGAGGCTGGATGCACTCTACAGGGGTGGGATGTAAGAGCAAGTGAATGGTGAGAGGCAGGGTGAGAAGAAGAAGAAGAAGAAGGAGGAGGAGGAGGAGGAGAAGAGGGAGTCAGAAAGCAAAAGAAGGGAGGAAGTGTGTAGGGAGAAGAGCTGGATGCAGATGGGGATCTATTCTCTCCGCACATGCAGACAAGATGGAAATGAGTGGGCGTCTGTGACGTCAATCAGTGTACACACACACGCACACACACACACACACACACACACACACACACACACACACACACACACACACACACACACAGACAAACAAACAAACAAACAGACAGACGCTGCATTTTCATGTGTTTATTAGTCACAAACATCGATTTAAAACTTGGCTTGTGTTGTTGTTGTTGTTTTTTTTCTATCCATAATATTAAACGATCCAGATGCAAATTAAACCTATAAACCATAAAATCAAGAATCATTTATGCCA
>JAPSES010000002.1:1920517-1935320 GCA_029822895.1 Maxillicosta whitleyi
CACACACACACACCCACACACACACACACACCCACACACACACACACACACACACACACACACACACTTTTTTTCTTTTTTTTTAAATTCATATAATTAAATTACCAAACAAGCAGCATTTTGTTTTGAAGTATCCAATTCACAGAAGTGACTCAAAATTAAACATGTAGATTGGAAGAGCTGCTTGGGTCATTGACACCTGAAAGGCATGAGTGTTAGCCCAGTTGGAGAACACAGAGGAAAAATCCAAACACACACATATATACGTATATACAGGCCAGGTGCCAGGCCACATGTTAAAGCTGTTTGTCGTACGCTCCTCTAACCTCTGCTCCTGTAAGACAGCGGGCTGTCGAGGAGCACATGCCTATGTAATGCCCCAGTGACCTCTCTCTAAACACACTCATGGATGTTCTGCAAAGTCATACACACACAGACACACACACATACATACAAAACAACTGAAAATCCACGGAGGCTCCCAGCGCTGTCATCGCTCTTGTGATCTACCACTGCGAGACTCCTCATCACAACACAGGAGTCTGAGCCTGGGTTTGAAATTTAGTTCTCAGCGACAAGCAAGAGGAAAAGACAGGAGAGGACCCACAGGATCTGGGAGGCAAAATATCATTTAGCACTGTACGCCTGCTTGATAGGGCGCTAGAAGGCTGCTTAATAACTGTTAAACTGCTCTCGCTTTTCACATTACTCACTCAATGTAATTCAATTTCATCCACAGCTGGTTTCACTTTCAACTTTACAGCTGAGCTCAGTCACGTCCCATAATCTAACCTGATAAATAACCAGTTTTTATTGAGTTTGCAGAGAAAATAGCATCCAATATAAACCTTTGCGAGGGACTCACAGAGCCAAATATGAACGAGGCTGGAGGGCATAAGGATGAATGGGTGCAGGACTGTGTGTATGTGTGTGTGTGTGTGTGTGTGTGTGTGTATGTGCAACTTATGAGTATATGGCATCTATTATTAGGAGATAAGTGACATGTACGTGTTTGCGTGGTGTGTGTGCCGTGTATGTTAATCTAATGAAGGCAGAGTATATTTACACGTCCTGACTCTTTGCCGAGCTTCTCTCCTGTTTCAGGATGCGATTTCACATGATTGGAAACAAATGACTTCAGGGTCAGATTTCTCTCCCTTTACTGCCTGTCAATCACTGCCGAACAGCCCAGAAACTTCCCCTGCTCTTGTGTTATGACAGAGTTGAATCAGCACAGTTTCCATGTTATTCCAGCCACCGCCTTTAAGAGTATTATTGACACGTTATCAAGCAAATTAACATGGTGGGTAACAAGCAGCACGGTGATCACTGACAGGATGATAAAAGGCTGAAGCTGGTTTATCAGGTGGACTATCTATTTATCTATGAAGTAATTTTTATAAAATCTTAATGACAGGTGCTCACATGTTTAATGTTTCCTTTATGTGTGTGTGTGTAACTGTGTAGAGCAGCAGGTGCAGAGTTCAGCTCTCCTGGTATGAAAGCAATTTGCCTAATTGAAAGATCTGGAATTAGTTGGGAGTTTAAAATGATTGTCCTACATAGCCAAACATAGAAATGACAGACAGTATCAAATAACCGCCACAGATTATGTCTGTCAGTGGACAAAGGGCAGGCTGTTTGATAGCGGCACACCTGACCACTCGCTGAAACACGGGCCATCCCCAGCCTCAGTTCCTCAATTAAGTCCTTCCTGCTATTTCCACGTCCAGTGCCGCATTAGCTCACTGCCATGCTCAACCATGACAAGTAAATTGCTGTTTCGTTATGACCGTTTGTCGGGAAACAGGCCATTTCCCCCCGCTTTGCCTAAACCACCGGTTCGTAGCACTGCTGAAAGGGAGGAAGGGCGGGAGGAATGGAGGGAGGGATGGTGCTAGTTTTGAGTTTGAGCTGAAGGCAGGAATTATCACATCAGCGGCTGAACGGGCGTGCCCTCTTTGGTACAGGCAAAAAAACACAGCATTATGCTAGCCCACAGTAGTGAGAGGTTTGCTTTCGACATGACTCTCAGCTCACCACGGCACTCTTGGGTTTACTTTTATGAAAGCCTTGCTCATGTCTCTGAAAGCCAACTTGTCAGACACTAGTATTGATTTACTGTTTATCCTGACATTATGTTAAACAACAGCTACAACATGGCTGATTTAGCCCATTTCAGAGGGCAAAGAGCATTCCAGTGTTGTTGTGGGCTGACCTTTAGACAGTCCTGTGCAGAATAACCCTTTGCCCTCCATGCGTCTCTGATTAGTCCTATTATTGGTAATAAAGTACAGGAATGGAAACTGGCTGCTGGACTCCTGGCAGCTGTTGTTCTTCCCCTACAATCACAGGGAGACCTGATGAGCTCATGTTATTAGTCAGGGGTGGCCAAGCCTAACACTGAGTCCAGTCTCAAACTCACAAGAAAACAAAACGCGCTTTTGTTCAGTTTCAGTGAATCCCGACTCAGTGTAATGACTTATCTATGTAAATCTACATAACTTTTATGTGCCTCACAGGGGATTTATGATAAATAACACAATAGTGCATGTGTTACTCACATATTTCAGAGGCGCCCAAACCTTTTCATTTGGAGACCCAGAAAATAAACCTGGCACCGCCTCTGAACCTGAATTTTCAACTTTCACCATAAAATAATGTTGAATAAATGAGTCTTACTAGTTGTCCAATCTGTTAGGGGAAAATGATGGGTTTTATGTGCGAAAATCTTCTTGTTAACTGTGAGTAATTTAAGTTATTTTCTGGTATTAATAAGATGAATACTGATGTTAACTTTAATTTGAATAGTTGTGAAACATGAGATTAAGTTTTACCTAGGGCTGTCAAAATTAACATGTTAACGCAATATAATCCATCATCATGATTAATCCGATTAAAAGATTTTAATGCAATAACACATCTGCACCACAGAATGCCTCTGAACATCTCTGACAATGCATTTGAGGGAGTTTGTCCAAGTAAAGTTAGTGTCACACATGCATAAACATGTGAAGTGCATATATATTCTATTCTTTCTTCAGTCTTTTTGCTCATGCAAAATGAAATGCAATTAATAGAGTAAAAATGAATGATATTTAATTGTGATTAATCAAAATTAATCCATAGCAACTCTGTGATTAATTTGATTACAAATTTTAATCATTTGACAGTATTAGTTTTAATCAAATGCATATGATTTTTTTAATAGCCAAACCTGCTGACACTAGCTAGCATGCTAACAGCAGTTAATGTTAGCATATAAGGTAAATTAGGCTTAATTTAGTTATTGAGAAAGACAGTTTTCCATTTCAAGCAGACTGAAAATAAATTATACAAATATTTAAGTTGTTTTGAAAACCTGAACGATTTGGAACTTTTGAGAAACCATCATGGCTGGAGTCAGTTTATTCATAAAAATATAGCTAATCCATAATGTATAATATACAAAAATATATTTATTTAATAAGAAATAATGTAATTCTATCAGTAGTAAACGCCTAGATAAGCTTAATTAGACCTTGAACACATTTTATTTTAAAATACTAGGTACTGGAAGAACCATTTTCGCACACACACAAAAAATAAATTGGGTTTTCGCCATTTTTATACTTTGAAAAATAATGTTAGCCAATGTTAACACACTGCTCATCAACTAACAAACAAGAAACCAACAAATGAAATGATAATATACATAAATAAAACACATAGATATGGTATTGTGATGTATTTTTCTCTGCCAGTTGTGTGGGAAAGTCATTTTTGTATGACTACAACATAATAAGTGTGGTCTCTTTTACCCCTTTTCTGGTTTTACTGTATGGAATGACTATAAATACTCTGAATACTGGTGCATTTTCTACACAAGTATGAAAAATACTTTAATGGGCACTTATGGTCAGTTTAACAGTCATGTTCATTGACATTTATATTATTACATACCTTAGGTCCTATTGCAGAAGCTCTTTGGTAACATCATTGGGTGAATTAAATGTTTCTTTGGTGAATTAAAAAACTGTGCTTTCTGTCCCAAAAGAAATCTACATCCTGTCTATATTTGTGTTCTCTCCGATGTTCAGCATATTGACCGTGCACAGTGTGGATGAGCTGCTTCAGGATCAGTTTTTGTGGTGGTAAATCCAGCACAAGGTTAAAAAAAAAAAAAACAAAAACAAAAAAACCCCAGCTTTTTAGAACATGAGTCACAGTTCTGTCTTCATATTGACTCTTTGTTTTGTTACTTCTTGTCTCCTACAGAGAAGCAGCCCTTTCTGTTTTGTTGTAAGTCTGAAACAAGCTTTGGCTCGTTACTCTCAATGGGCCGGAGCCTGCAAGTGCGGTCCAGCTGTCAGAGGCAGTGGTTGGTGGTCGGGTGCCACGGAGACTGGCGCAGCAGACAGTCTGTGGTATCTTCAGCTAGTTTGCTGTGCCGGGAAATAGCTGCAAGTTGGGCGTTTAGGGGGAAGCTGTAACGGTAGAGACAGTAGGGGCCGGCAGCAGCATCAGAGAGGTGGGGAAGAAGAGAAGAAGCAGACCCCTGAGGGCTGATGGGGCTGTGGAGGGGGATCAGACAAGGGGAACTCCCCGGAGACCCGTGAAGGCATGGGTCTCTACAGTGAGGGGCTTTCTTTCCCTGCAGTGCAGAAAGAAGCGGGAGGTCTGTCAGAGGAGACAGTGGGGGGAGGCCTCGTAGTCTGTCGGCTCCCAGGGAGGAGAAGGCTCTGGCGGGCAGCGGGGAGGTGGGGGACACCATGGAGGTCTTCGCATAGAGGGGGAGGGCCAGGGTGTGGAGGGCGGCGGCGTCTTGGCAGGAGAACGCCGACACAGAGAACGGATAAAGGGATGAGGAAGAGGAGAAAGGAAGCTGAGTCTTCAGAGGAGAAACACTGGCAGTTGTCGACCCCGAGCTCCCTGGCGACACACATCAGTAATATGAAACACAAATGTCAGAAACAACAGCTCAGACTGGACCCAGGCTGTGATGAGAAGTACAGTACAGTACCTTGGAGCTGCACGGCAAATGGCTTGAAGTCCAAACTGAGGGGGCCTCTCCAGGGATAGGACTCCAACAGGCCGTCCAACACCCCCCTGTTCACATTTACACACACACTTATACAGTCATGAACTACATGACTTTGTGGCTGCATGTACGTTTTTACATATTTTTACTTCACATGAAAATCGATCTGACACCTTTTTACTTTTACTCCATATCCAATTAATCTGTATTTTTACTCTGTTTTCTAAACAGGATCATTACAGTAGTTTTAAATCACAATAACACAGATGGTTTAGCCAACATGTAAACAAGAGTCATTCCTGATGGGTCTAAGCACCACCTAGTGGGCTATAAAACATGCGTTCCTGCCAGTCAATTAGTCATGTATAGACCTAAATGTGTTGTACATAAATGTACAATTTCACTGACAGCCACAGTGGTTTCGCTAACATTCTTTCAAATACAGTGAAACTAAATTTGGTTATACTGATATACTCCGGTGCTAATCAAAGTGGATACCATGGAAATATGACACAGGACACACTGAATTTACATCCATGTACACAGTGATGAGCAGAATACATACTTTATGCCTTACAGTAGCATAATGTTTCTTTTTTGTCATTTTTTTATTCATTAAAGTGGTCATCAGAAATGTTTTTTTTCCCCCAACAGAAATGTGCTTTAAGTCACATAAAGTTGAGAATTCTTTACGTAAAAACTGTAGCGTCACGACAAGAAAAGTTGGTTGTTGCAGTATATTTATCTTATTTTACTTGAAGTTAAAGTGATTTAATGGTTTTTGCATCATGTCAGTATCATGTGACTTTCAGTTACCTATGCACAAACACAGTCTTGGGAAATAATCTTTGTTTTACCAAAGGAAACTATGGCAGCACTGAAAATGTTATTATAGGTATTAAAATATTGGTTCTGAGAGGTGTGAAATTCTGCACTACACTGTTCGACTTCATTTGAAGGTTTTATATGGTGTTCGGTTTCAGTGGTTAAACCTTAAATCTCTCTTGGGTGCTTTAGTGAAGTGCTTTTTCAAACAAGTGTTGATGTTCGGTGAGGTTTTCTGTACCTGTTCCTTCCTGGATCTCTGAAACCCTTGGCAAAAGGGTTCCTGTCGATCTTCAGTTTGGTGATCTTACCCAAGAGACAGAAACAGACACGGGTTAGCGTGGACTTGTCAGCCAGATGACGTGTTAAGCTAACAATGAGCTCAGCTTTTACAACAGCGTGGAGAGTGGCAGAGCTGGCCCTAGGGGACTTCATCTCCCAGCAGCACCCGGGGCGATCGGCCATGTCAAACAGGGTTCTTGGAGAAGGGGGTTCGGGTCGTACAGTTTTATTTGGTGCTTTAATAGCCACGGACTCCAGCAGCCAGCCCAGTCACAGCTCATTACTGACTTTCTGTAATAATACATTCGCTGATCGTAAAATGAGCCCTGATGAAAAGAGCTGCCAGTCCCCACGGATGGCTCTGTTACTGGAGAAATGGTAGCCAACAGCGGGGTCAGCTCCCCCGTACAGGAACACACACCCTCTGTGAGCAGCTCGCCAGCAGAAAATCAGGGCGACGCAATCTGTGATTTAGACCACAGGGAAGTGGGCCTCCCCACCTTCATGATGTTCATGAGGTTTCAACATTTTTATGTGGGGTCAAAGAAGTCTGAGCTGCTGAATGGATCACTATAACAATCACCGTGTTCATGACAAAGTCTGGACATCTGCTTTTCCAATATTACCAGCACATATAAGAGAAACACACACAGAAATGTAAAATGTTGGATATGAACGACGCTAAGATGAGCTTTCGTTGCAAACATTTCTCAGACCTGTTTGGTTAACTACTGTTTTTGATTATGTTGGTTAGTATTTGAGCCTTCTGCACATGACGACAGTTTGGTGGGCTGTTGGTACCTGTTGGTTCTGGTAGGCTGTGACCGTAGTGAACTCAGTTTCTGGGAAGGCGAAGCTGTGCACTCCTTCAGCAGGCAGAGACTGGATCTGTGACAGGTCCATCCGTGGGTCATGTCGGATGATGTGCACACGTGGCTTATATTTGTGCATGGACTGGAGGATGATCTGAATAGAAAGATAACAGTAATATTTGACATGAGTTTATTACGTAAATATGTAACTGCACTTTAAACGCATAGTTCAATTCAATTAAACAATAGTGGATGTTTAAATCTCCATTCGAAAGATTAAAAACAGAGAGAAAATGTAATTACATTCTTTGATTATAATATGGAGATCTCATAAGTGAAATTATATACATCAGGAAAAACATGAAGACTAGTGAGAATTTACAACGGTGCCAAATTATTCATCGAACACTGGTGAAAGCAGAAATAACACACTGTAAACATGTATTGGCTGCAATGAAGCTATTATCAGTTCATCTTATTTAACTCCATTTAAAAAACCTCAAAGTGTTTAACACAGCAAGATCAAGATCCAATAATATGATGTAGAGCAACACACAACAAGTGTATCCATAGTAACAAAATGTGTACTTAAACAACTAGTAATATGATACTAAGAGACTAACTGAAAAGAAATGCAGTTTTGTTGATAGAGTGTATTATTGCAAAAAAACCCAAAAAAACCCACAAAAATTCCAGGTTATTTTTGAGTGAGTTTGCACGTGTGTAATTTAACAAGTCAAAAAGCAATGAAAAATAATATGTTAAATTACAGTTCAACAAGGTTAAGGTTCTGTCTGTGTACGGAGAGAAAAAAAAACACAGATTCACATCAGCAAAAATATTTGGAAATAAAAAGATAGATTCTTTCCTCATTTGTTTTCATATCAATTGCAGGCTCTGTGAGACGGCTTCGATAAATAAATCTGGAAATCAACACGTCTTCAAATAAAAACAAGCCAAATGTGAAGCTCATCAGAGGAGCAGGTTCCATCTCTGCGGAGCAATCACTGATTTTTCATTCCTTCACGGTCTCCTCAAACGCTACGACACACACTCCTCCACACAGACGACCCACTAAATTCATGTGTGGTTGTATAAACACTAGGATCAAGTCAAAAGCCCTGCACAGGCTTTGCAGTTCCCACATCTGTCACATCTGTACATCAGTGAACTTTTACAGGAAGTTTTGGAGCAAAGAAGGATTTCCACTTCCTTTATCCCATCAGACTTTCCTGGTTTCTGCAGAAACGGTCGTGTGTTACAGCAGACGTGTGTTGGACTACAACCCTAACAGGACTGAAGCTGTCACAACAGTTAAACACTCGTTCACTCCTCCTTCATGTCTGTATTAGCTACTTCTATATGATGAATTAAAATGAATAAAATCTATATTAAAAAAACTTCCTCGTATTATTTTTTTTCAATAAATCAAGACGTTAACCCATAAAAACCCACTAGCAACCAAAAGCATCTACCGTTTAATAATTATTGATCCACTAATCCTATAAATGCATGTAAATTATTGGTTAAAAATAATCAGATTTTACACCTTTTGGACGTTCAGAAACTCAGTTATCTTCGACAATAATGATTCACCAGTAAAACCCATGAAGTTGGATCAATGACAGTGGAAGGAGGCAAAAAAAAAGTCATTTTTTCTTTAGTTTTCTCTGTTTTGGTTGTTTTTGTGAACATCTAAATTAAATATGAGGAATTAAATATAGGAAAATACATGTTTTACAGTGCAAAATGCAAAAAGGCAGAAGATAATATTGTAATAAATAGAGATAAATCACTTATGAAATGTTAAATAGAAATTTGAGAACTGACACAAAAGTAGCTCTGGGTCTTTATGGTTAAGACACTTGAATAAAAACACTGATCACAAATAAAACCAGCTGCTTCTACTTTCCCCCGTGGGCCTCCTGTACGCAGCCCACAGTGCTTATCCATGTCACGCCCACAGCACACAGATGTGTTACCTACATGTCCCTTATCGTCCATTTCATTATTGGTGAGTTTGACCCGGTCGAAGCTGATGACCTGACGCATCCACGTCTCCCCTGCGCACGGCGAGTCCGGGTGCACGTACAGTCTGGGAGAGATGCACGAGTGGTCCGTGTTTCCCGCCACCATCCACTGTGAACTGTGGTACACATACCTACGGGGAAGGTTTGTAAATAAATGACAATGAAAGTGAACTAATACATGTTAAATTGGAGGCATTAAACACAGACCTGTATCGTTTGGAGTCCACGGGCATGACGTCCATGGCGACATAATACTGTTGGCACGGGTCCAGATTGCGCACTTTCACGCGCACCGAGGGAAACATCCTCCTAAAGAGAAGCATGATAATTACAGAAAAGGCATATGTCTTTCCTTGATGGTATGTTTGTTGTTATTATGTTCGACTTAAAAACAAAAAGAGACCTGTGCGTAAAACACCAGGGGAAAGGGAAAGGGCCGTGATTTCCACTGCCGAGATTTATAGCACTGGTTTTGGTAATTGAATAAAAGGAACCAAGATTTCAGCAAGTAGTTAGTAAACCCCAATAACTAATTTTTAGAAGGAGAGATAATTTGAATTTCCTTGAAATTAGGAAATAGAGATAATTGGATCAGCCCAAAAGTATGCGTGCCACGAGACCCATGTTCCCATCATGCAGGTCTGTGTGGTTTCCAAAAGGCTGGATTTTTTTTTTTTTTTTTTTTTTTTTGAAAATAGACTTTAATAGAATCCAATGAAATGTAAGAATTTTCCAAGCTTCAACACATCAAGATAAAAAAAAAAAAAAAAAAAAAGTCTGCTTTAATGCAAAACAAAGCGCACAGGCTGTAATTACAGGTACATGGCACACGCAATAATACAATAAACTACTATTTGACTTAGTGCGGTGTAAATAAGCCTCTGCTTCATAACAGATAAGTTCCTCGTTCGACTAATTTGCATAGAACCATGCTGACAGTTGTATTGCTCATATCTGTTTGGCCGTTTAATGTCCACACGCCTGATAAATGCACACCTGTAACCGCAGAACACTTCGTGCGAATACGGATGCGCTGATTATGCGCAATGCAGCCTGTTTTTCATGCGCAAACCTTCAATTAGTGACAGATTGATGAAAATAACAAAAGCATGGATCCTCATGCGTAAAGAGTCTATTTATGTTTAATTTTTAAAAAGGGAGAAATTGCAAAGATTTTTTGAGAGTCGAAAATCTTATTGAATAAAATGGAATTGGATAAACAGATTAAAAATGATTGGGATGAAATAATTAGAACAAATGGCTTCTGTTTGCACTGTTAATGGATGACAGCGCACCAGAATATGTAGGGAAATAAAGTGGACATTTGGGATCTGAACAGTAAAGTGAGTGAAGGGCTCCTAAAGGCCTCAGTTCGTTCCGGTTTGTAAACTCCGGACTCTTTTCCACTTTTCTAAACACTGACACAAATGTTCGCCCCTTTCATCCAGAGTTTATACCTGCCAGCTTTGGTGATGATCATCTCGGTGCCAATCTCGTAGAATCTCTTCCACAGCTCAGAGCCCTGCAGCTCTACCCGGACCTCTCTGTCCGGCAGACGGTCACTCTCCTTCGGCGTGTCCTCCTCTCCACCCGGGTCAGCCTCTGTGGACCTGGACCTGACAGCCAGTCTCTCCGGGTCACAGGAAGAGTCCTCTGACCTCCGCGGACTGGAACCTGCTTTCTTCATCTGGCTGACTGGATATTCGTTCAGGCCTAAAACGTGCAAAATAACCGAATGAAGACGCAGCCTGGAGACCTTTACGATTATGGGCTAGTAGTAAAAAAATATTTAGGACTTTGCAGAAAAGTTGTAAACATATAAAGAAGCTGCGGTTATTAGTGAAATAACATTATATATGAACTGAGTGAACTCAGATTTTTAATTCATTATAGCAGATGCCAGGAAGACTTTGAAAACTTACTAACTTTATCTGGTAAAATTTAGGGTATAATTGAACGTATGAGATTAAATAAGATAATAGCTAATGGGTCTGGGGAGTCAGAATGGGTCGGTGTTCGACAGATTTTCTGGTTTCGTCTTGTGCGTAAAATGCGAGTAAATAAAGTGCTGAGTAGTTGTTGCAGATCCAGACCCAGTGTCCCGTCTCACCGGTGATGATGCTCGTATCGCTGCCGGTGTCTTCGGCTGAACTTGAGTCCGACACTTTCATCCTCTTGCAGGGTTTCCCGACCAGAGCTTCCACCGAGAACGCATGAGCGCGGGAGCTCAGACCCTGCATCCTGGCGAGAAGAGCCCGTCTCTGCGTCTGAGTCCTGTATCCTTCTGAACTTTGGCTTTATCCCGAAAGGGAGTTGATGGTTACCGGCTCATCCAGAGCAGGACGGGGCAGAACAAGCAGCAGCAGCAGTTTCAGCACCTCAGGGAGCCCCTCTACTCTCGCGGCGGCTCTGTGACGCTGCGTAATTGATCCTGTGCGTTCCCATGTGTTCCCAAAGACGCGCGCCTTCATCCAAATTCTTGATTATTGGCACGCCTCCCTTCCTCACTATAATATTTCCCCCTCTCTCCCTTTGCTCGTTTTAGTGTCTCCACTTTCCTCTGTTGCACAGAGGACTTGTTTCTCCGTTTCCCCATTGCGCGTCACAGAGAGGGAGGGAAGTGCGCAGCGTGCATTCCTCCACATGGGCCTGCACTGCAAGAAATATCCACCCTTCCATAACTCGGTTTCTGAATGGTGTTTGTCTTAAATAAATGGTAGGATATGTTTCCAGAAATGTGACTGAACCTGTTTCCATAACGTTGTGCCATATTTTTTATTTCAATGTATTTATTTATAATTGTACATTTCTACACTTAACAACAATCCAATATGGCACAGGTTTAATCAGCAGGTTTATCAAGTGACATAGATCCAAAACTGTTGTGAAGTGTTTACAAGGAAATGCCTTCAGTCATCTGATCTAAAGTCGAAGGAGGTTAATAAATGAATTCTACAGTTAATTCTTGGTTACGTGACAGATATTTTTTGCAGTGTGCTCGCAGCCTCATTGGTCTTAAAGCATCTGGGACAGCGCGATGCGCTACTGTACAGTTATGTTAAGTGAGATGACGCCATTCAGACACTTTCCCCCCCTCAATATTACATTATATAATATAATGCAGGTGTAAAATATGGATTACCAGAAATAAAATACAAGTGAAAAATAATTGAAAAAAAACAAAACAAAACTGGAGGTGGTTTAAACCAGAGCAGACTAAGTCATTTCATGAAGTGGGTTTAAGTCTCCAACGTGTTTACTTTAAGGTTAGAGGAGCACTTTTTTTTTTTTTTTTTTTTTTTTTACTTTAGCACAAGGAAGCTGTTTGATTGACTTGCGTGTTTTCCGTGTTGCTTCTATTCATTTAGACAGCGCATAGATAAATAGAAGGAACATTTCAAGGCGCTGGAAGTGGAGTCAAGTCACAAATATTTAAGTCTGTTAATTCGGACCATCTGGAATCTAAAATATCTCAATGAAAGTGGCTGCATTTGTGTTGAAGCTAACATTTCCTATATTAATTTGAAGGCTTTCCTTAGAGCCGTGTGTTGTCTCCCGTTTGTCCGGTGTAAGAGGAGGTGGAGGATGATTTTTTTTTTTTTTTTTTTTTTTTTTTTCGGTGCCCGGTGCGGGGTGTGCGCCAGTCTGGTTCTCATAAGTGCGGAGATCAGATGGAGTTTTGCGCACAAGGGGAAACTGGGCCGTAATGACAGCTCGGGATTATTACATTACTGCTCGACATGAAATAGATCCGCTTTACACAAATAAAGTTCAGCAAAGGCTCTATTTAAAATGTTTTTTAATCACATGATATAATTGCTCTGAGGAGAAAACAAATGAGGGCTGTGTTTATGGAACGGTTGGTTTGGTTGGTGATGGAAATCTCTGACAACAGCCGGGAAATGGAGAACTATGACCAACCGGAATCACATGTTCTCTGTCATCATAACCTGTTTCAGAACCGCGGTCTGGATTTATGTTTATTCTTTCCTAACTTGTCGTTTTCTTTAAGTACGGTAACCAAGTACATCCCAAACAGGGAGCCTAAGAGTTGTGAAGAAAAGCGCAACATAAATAATAGAATCTCGCCGTGCGTCTGTGTGCGCACTGGCCTCTCACTGAAATAAAAGACGCAGAGAAACCGATAGAAATAGCCCGGGTAGTTTCCACGCAAACTTTGAGGGATTATTTTTCCATGTTGTCTTCAGCAGTCAGGTCATAAATCTTAGTCGTGGGATTATGGGATGTCAAGCGAGTGATGACGGGCGTGCAGTCAAGGAACCGCCTTGGCTCTCCAAAACACAACAGGAAGCTCCTTCTCGTTGTTTTATTATCTTTAATCCAGTGCAAATCTGTATTGTCCCGTTCGGGGATGTTTGGCACACATGTTTCCTCTTATTAAAGCACAAATACGCACGCTTGGCGGAAACAAGACACTCAAATCCAATTTAGCACGGGCTTCAGGTTTCCATTAATGCGGATGTTTGATGACCGGCCGCAATTAGGCTTTCCGATCATTTTGCGCCTTCGGGCCTATTCTCATGCTGTTGATTTGCGCATCAGTGGCCTAATTAATAAGCATTTGCGAGTAATTGGTCTGTAATTGAAACTTTAAATCAGCAAAATTGGGGACTCCACTGCAACACATAAATCATGAAGTTTATGTGTTTTCTTGCCACGAGTCTGTGTTACTTAGTTTAACTCAGGCTTTTATGAATTAAATTTGGTCTTGGTTGGTTTGTTTTTTTCTACATAAAACTATAAATGGATTGTTTATTCACTGTGTCATGTGTCTTTCACCGTGACTTGATGGCTGACACTTAGGCTGAGTGTGTGTGTAGAGGTTCAGGCCGGTGCCCAAAGAATAATCACGTCCAGCCGCACAGTCATGGTAGGCATCTGCCTTTACAGTAAGTGTGCACGTGGACGCTCACAAATAGATGTGTGTGTGTGTGTGTTTATAAACAGGGCTGTCTGTCTGTTGCTCAGTGCTTAGTGGATGTGACGGGGCCCCCTGATGGTTTGTTTTAAGTTGGATCCTGATGCTGAGCAGTGTGTGTGTGTGTGTGTGTGTGTGTGTGTGTGTTGGGGGGGGGGGGGGGTATGTGTGTGAGGATTATTCTGGGCATGTGCTGCTGGAGCGGATGCCCACTCACTGCCAAACGTCAAACTTTCACCAGCCCTTCTCTGTGACATATGTGGAGTGTTTGAATAGAGAACGCTGTGCACACTTAGTGTGTTGTAGCACTAATGGAAAGTGAGTTCTGAGCACTGGACGTGAATGAAAGCTCACCTGAAACACGCACACTATAACTAGGATGTACTTACTAATTGTGCACATCTATTCGAGGCTGTTTCACATCATCTCTCGTGTGTTCCTGACTGCACACGCTGAGAACGACAAGGAGGGAGACAAGAGCAGAAGCAGTCAGAGCCTTTCACAACATGACTGATTATAGAGTGACAAATTCCTTTGACCCTGACATGTCATCAGTTCCATGGTGGGTGTGTGCGTCTGTCACATCTGCTACTCATAAGCCCCTTCTCGTCCCTCTCTCAGGGGGTACAGCTGTCTGAGGTCCAGATTGTCGAGTCCCTGCAGGGATCCTCGCTGCGCAGCACCGACACAGTCTCTTCTTGGCTTCTGCTCCTGAAGCTGCTGGATTGACAGAATCACTCCTTCCTTTAAGGTGTTAAGTGACTGCATCTGCCAACACACAAGTATCTGCTCTCCTGCTTTGAAGACCCAAACATGTCTTTATTTCAATTTGACTCCTGCAATTATGTTTAGGCAGTATGCGAGTTGAGGGGGGGGGCGGGGGGGGGGGGGGGGG
>JAPSES010000002.1:1943716-1955470 GCA_029822895.1 Maxillicosta whitleyi
TTTCCATCCACTGTCATTAATCCAACTCCATGGGTTTTACTGGTGAATCAATGTTGTAGAAGATGACGGTGTTTCCACGGTAACTACAGAGTCTGAATGTCCAAATGGGTCATATCTGATGACCATGAAAAGAAAAACAACTGTATTTTACACCAATTATTGACACTGATTAGTGCATCGACAGGGATTAAACAGTTTATATCAGTAGAAGGTGGATGTTTGGGTTTTTATGGATTAAACAAAGATGCAGGACATCAACAACCTGAAACCAAAGATCACAGATGACATTGACACCATTGATGAGGCTATGATACAGCCAACATGGCAGTAAATCCAGTACCATCCAGATGTGCTTCATGTAACTAACGATGCCCGTGTAGAGAAAAAGAAACTTCATTATCTACTTTTCATTTTTGGAATAATTTCCACAGATTTGTCTATTCATATGCTTTCATGAGACATTTGTTAAATTGTCAAAGAGACTCTACGGACACCCTGTATGTACACATTTTCATATATACATATAATTTACATATTTGTGTATACATATTAGTGGTTTTGACACCGATGTGGAAGCAGAGAAACTAATTAATCCCGCTACTGAACTGCTAAATTCAGCCTCAAGCATAAAAATCGGAGTCATCCTGAATGTCTGTAATCACATCCACTTTGTCCTCACATGAATAGAAAAACTTTTGCGCTTTTCTGACTTTTTCCCACCCCTAGAGACTTTCTGCAGCCCCATAGAGACACTATAATTTAAAGGCTGCCGAAATGGGAAGTCGAAAGACAACATGCTATTTCAATCAAAAGCCCAGCTCGAGCCCCATCATCCCGCCTGCCAAAGCGTGGTGTAAGTCTCACACACACACACACACACACACACGCACACACACACACACACACACACACACACTCTGAGAGCCTGCCTGCCAGCGTGTGGTTTGCATTCACGATGCCTTAATGCCTTGTGGTTAGAGCTCTATCAGGGCCATGAGAAATGATTTATTAGTTGCTCCCGCCTGTATTTATAGATAATGAGCCTCCGTCAGTGTTAATAAAGAGATCCATTCTCAGTCAGGAAACACAGCACCTCTTTAAGGGATTACTGTCTCTGCTAAACAATAGCTCGTCCTCCAGAAATAGCCCTGCACTTTGTGTCCTCAGCAGCGTATTCATGTTTTGTATGTTGGGTGTAGGAGGGGTTTACAGCATCAACATCAGCTGCCTGTCTTTTCAAACACAGGCTCATTCATTAAAGATACGCATTTGTCCAACACACACCACTTCACACGGGATATAAGCTTCCCATTGTTGTCGAATCCAAACTTCACTCTTACTTTCTCCTCTGATCCATTTCTGTAAAAGCTGCTGTAACCACGACTCCGTTTCATCTGCTGTGGCTCAGATGTTGGAGCCCGAAATGAGGAGTGTTTCCTTCATACTCCTGGTTTTGCACTTTTATCTGTCTATGTGTCAGTCACATGTGCAGCTCAGTATGTGTGGCGATGAGGAGGATGAAAGTAAGACGGGGAGACACATGAGCAGTCTGGCACTCAAGCATGTTTGTGTGACATCATTGTGTCTCCCTCTGGTTCCAATCAACCCATCCTCCCCCCGTTAATGACACCTGATAGATTAATGACTGATAAAGAGTATGTGTGTCTGTGTGAGTGTGTGTTTGAGGCAGAGTTTGCAGGGGCCCGTCGAAAGCCCGCAATCAGACAGCTCTCAAATTAGCGCTCCATAACTACATCCTGACCAGGGCTTTAGACTTCTGAAGCACAGGAAAGTCCTTCCAGACAATCAGTACACACACACACACACATACACACACACACACACACACACACACACACACACA
Organism: Maxillicosta whitleyi; assembly: GCA_029822895.1. Classification (NCBI taxonomy): domain Eukaryota; kingdom Metazoa; phylum Chordata; class Actinopteri; order Perciformes; family Neosebastidae; genus Maxillicosta; species Maxillicosta whitleyi. Next base: position 1,945,581 of record JAPSES010000002.1, read on the forward strand.
CACACACACAAGCTCATTTTCATCCTCAGTATATCACATCACATTTGTCTTTTTTCTAGCATGGTGAACTTTGACTCTGGGAGAAACAAGGGTGGTGTTGGGGATGTCATCAATTTTAGCAGCTTAACTCTTATACCCTTTGACCTTCCCCCTTCATGACACACACACACGCACATTAACACACAATACTGCTACGTATTATAGATCACATGAAATCATTCACCCTCTAAAGACACATATATTTATCATAATTGTAATTGTGCAACTATCAGTATTTAGCATTCTAATGACCAAAACTACAATAATAATATCATCAATATCATCATGAAGGTTATTTGAATTATAATTAACATCATCTGAGAAACATAGATTGTATATATAATGTATAAGGTGCATTTGAGGTACATATTAACATGAAAAGTAATTACAAAATGTTATAATACAATCTTAATTTAATGCCAAGTCAAAATCAATCAATAAATCAATAAATCTTGGCTCTTGTAGATCCTGTCTATTCATTTTTGGGAATATCATGAACTTTTTGGCAACAAAGCCAATATTGTTTGTGTTTGTGAAGTAGAAGAGTATATGTGTATATGTGTATGAATGCTTAGGTATGTTTCTTTTTCTGTTATTTACATGGATTAATGAGATGCGAGTCACATGAGATCCTGACCATTGCCTGAAACACTGATTTGACTGATGTGAAAACAAATATCCCTATGGGACAATAAAGATCTAATCTAAATTCTACAATCATTTTATATGTTGCTCTTGCCTTACATATTGAAAATATTTTCACAAACTATGACAAAGTCAGTTAAGTATATGTTATGTATAAGTCTTACAGATATAAACTAACTACAGTCATGTGATGTATGTTTGTTTTTTAAGTCTTCTCTTACACTTTAACAGGAGGGAAACACTAAAATGTTTTTTTTATTTTTATTTTATACAACCTATATAGGAAGGAGCAGAGTTAACCAGGTTTCAGATGAGGCTGCAACAAAATACACAAATAAAGTATAAAATGTAAGATGTTAAAATGTTAAAATAAACATCTAAAGCCAGATGTTTTTGCCTCTTAGTCATTTAAAATGTACAAAAAACTCAAAAATAAAGATCAGCTAAAATCTAAGAAACGACTAACTGTACCTCAGACTCTGCAGATCAACCTGTTCCACACATTTCCAGGTGGGAGCTGCTGTCTCCCTCTGTGTGTTGCTCACAGGCACTTCAACAGCAATGGCAGGAGTATTTATTTTTTCCATATTATCTACGCTTTCACCGGTTTACGCTGTCCTGGGATATAAAACGTCAGCCTTTCAACTGTCTTTTCTTTAACCTCTCTCTAAGTTACCAGAACCATATTAGGAGTCCAAAGGGGACTCTGGCATCGGGCCATAAGAGTTTAAGTCTGTCAGGATCCTGCTCTACCAAACTGCATGATGGGAGTTCAATAAAGGAGCTGGGATAAAGAGGCCTCATTGTGACCTCTGTGTCATAATTGAAGAAAAATACAGACCAGTCCATCGCCCTCCATTGGAAAGATGCTCTGTGATCATATGAGTGTACAGCTGCACGGGCACATTTCAGCATATTCATCTATTTGTGAGGACTCTGCAGCAGTGTAGGGACATTTTAGGAGGGTTTTACAACTGTAAGTGGGTTTTGTGGGTTCAGGCCTGGATATAGGTTTAAGGGTAGACATTTGGTAGTGATGGTTAATGTTATGTTAAGGAGCTACACATCGCTTTACGTCAACGAATGTCCTCACAATGATAGTAAGACACGCCTGTGTGTGCTTTCTGCTCCTCCTGTGAACCTGACAGAGGTGGCGTCACTGGATCTGGAAGTGATTCGACCAGGCTATGATGCTATTGGCTACGATTCAGCAGAGGGTGTGTGTGTGTGTGTGTGTGTGTGCGCTCTTCCAATGCAAAGTCAACATGGCCGTAGTGCAGCGCTCTGGAGCAGTCTCATAATGATGAGGTAATTTCCCCAGAGTTTAACCCTCAGGAACATAACAGACATCCGTCCATTTCCATGTCCCAATCCTCCTCTGTGCTCTTTCATCCCCCTTTTTTAATTCTTCAAGCCTTTTTCCTTTCTACCTGCGCCAGTTGCTCACCTTGAGCCGTCCTTCATCGCATACATGTGTGACCCACCTTCTTCCATTTTCCAGTCCTATACCTTTTGTCCTCTCCTTCACTCCACAACTTCAGTCCACCTTCATAATCCCTTCACCTTGTCCTTTTTTCATCACAGTTTCAAACAGATGAATCAGATGGACGGACAGGGAGGCAAGTTAAAAAAAAAAATAAAAAAATTCCTCCTGCAGGTAGTCATATAAAAAGTTATGTTCCAAGTTGTATCATGTGTTATTTTAGCCTCAATAAAGTCCAAGAAAAGTATGTTTTCAACAGATTCAAAATGTTTGTGAAAAGTGGTGAGACATTGTGATGTGAGCTTTAATCATGATTAATTTATTGTTTTAGATTCAGTGTAACCTAATCTTTTTTTTTTCTGACATTAACCCCCACCCCCCCACCACCACCATATACTCACATCTGCTTCATTATTATATTTCTCTGATTTGAGCCAAGGATGGAGGATGAGTAAGAGACAGGCAGTGAAGGTGGCTTAAAGCTGATACTCACAGGAAACACTCATTTGTCACCCTTGTCTTCAAAGACATATGAGATTGCCAGAAGAGTGGACGTGTGGGAGTAGGCCTTTTTTTTTTTTTTTTTTTTTTTGGTGTGTGTGTGTGTGGCAGGGCAAGGATCATGAGAGTGTGATCTACGCTGATTTTTGAGGAGGGGGGAGTGTCTGAAATGGCTTTGAAGCCTTCTCACTGCCCCTCACCGCATGTCTACACATGATGTCCTCCTTGTGTTTTCTCTCTCTCTCTCTCTCTCTCTCTCTCTCTCTCTCTCTGACCGCTAAATGTTCTCCCACTCGTGGCACATGGTGATTATGGTGCGTCCACATGAAGACATGTCAGTGACGTTATGAAGCACTGAGCAGTGTCTAACGTTTTGGTTCAATGCAACTCTGTGGCCAGCTGTTACCATAGCAGTTTCAGGCCTGAATGTATTTGAAGTGTGTACATGTGTGAGTGTGTTGGATGTATTTGTTGTAAAAAAAAAAAAAAAAAAGGGGGACGAAGTCATTTGTCACTTGTGGCTTCACATGTCTGGTATTGAAATTGATGACAAATCTCTGAGGTGAGTGCCTGTATGTGTGTTCACATTTGTTGGCTTAGAAATGGGTGATGTCATGTGTGAGAGCTTCTTTTTCTCACACTTTACCAAACCAGTACGCCCCTGTAGACTTTCACAGTTTGCTGACGGAGCAGGCAGGAGAGTGTGTTTGCCTATACATGTGTGTGTGTACTGTGTGTGTGTTTTTTTGTATTGCTTTTATTGGACGTTTGCTCCAGACCACAGGAAAACACTGGCATTCAAACTCCATCACACACACGCCTGCCATCCACCATTCTGACGCCAACTCGCCTCTGTGCGTCTATGTGTGTGTGTGTGTTCGTTTGTGTATAAGCTTTTTCTGCTTTTCACTCTGAGAGGCACAGAAACTCTACCTAGCAGGCGTGTTACAAAGTTGGAGATGTAAACTGGACAGGACGGGGAGCTTAATCTGCTGTTAATCAGCTCCTCGGAAAACTCACTCAAGCATCAGACACTGCAGATTGCTCTGCCTCTCCATGCAACTCCCCACTCTGTGTTTTCCCCAGTCATCACTTTACTCTCCTCCAGAATCACTCCATTTCACCCCCCACCTGCCTCTATACATTGCAAACCCCTCGTCCCCAATCATCCCTTGTTTCCCCCTGGAAAGAAAATGTGGTGGCCTCCCCCCACCCATTTATTTTTTTCCCTCTTCCTCTGTTGTGTGTGATGCCGAGAAGCCCTGAGGATTAAATCTAAGTCTTTTGTTTATCATCTCAGCTATTACTGCTAATGCTGGCTCTGTCTCCGAGTCGCTGCGTGTTGTGTGCGTGTGTGTCCACGCACGCATGTGTGGGCAAGCTCTCAGATCAAACACAGCGTAAGACGAGCTCATAAACAAGCTTTCAGGACCACTTAGGATTTTCTTGGAGAGTGGATGTGGGGGGAGCACATAGAGGGGGAGTTAGGTACAGAAATCAGCTGCTCTGTTTATGTACCTTTCAGTGGTGATTACCGGTCCAATCTGTCTGTTTAACAGAGGAAATATCATAGCCTTGCAGAGTGCGTGTATGCATGTGTGTGTTTGTGAGATACATATGGTACAGTTGCTGTGCAGAGGGCTGGACAGATGCCACGGGTTGCACAGAATTAGAGCGTTGGTGCAGCAGTAAGTGTTTATTTACCTTTATGTGCAACTCTAAGTGAGTCAGGAGAGTGAAAGCAGAGGAAGCAGAGGACCACCACAGACCAGAGAGAGAGAGAGAGAGGTTTAAGGATATGTGTCAGACGTACTGTATAGCCTTGGCAGTGGCCTGTGTCTCCACTCTGCGCTGTGGAGGCAGTGTGTGTTAGTGTGAGTGGGCAGACACACTGGCAGGTAGAGCCCAGCCTGTAGGAGGGAATATATTTACAGAGTTAGTTTACAGAGTGGAATGTTTACAGTGATGAATAGGCTACATTATACACTGGAAATATCTTTAAATTCATTACAGCAGAGTCCTCGCATGATTGAGTCACTTTAATGCCATGTACTATAAGGAATATAACAGGAACAGGGAGGCACGTTTAAGTGAAAGTGTAAACAGTTCAAGTCCTCATGCATTTGGTTCACTCTAATGGATTAATGCCGATTTCACATTTCCACAGGAGAAAGGGCTCAGTTTATACTTGTAGCCACTAGATGGCACCAAATACACAGATAAAAACGGATAATAAGATGATGCTACAGACAATAAAAGAGGGAAAAACCGTTAGTCCCGTCAGATAACTGTGTAAATAACACCAGGGGGCTTCTGTGTGTATGTGATACGTATGTTGTGTATTTGGGTGCATTCCCAGGCTGCTGGTCTACATGTCATTTTAATCCCCTCCAGCCACCGGAAGTGCTAGATAAAGCCGAGGTTGCAAAGTGCGTCACAGCGCGCGGAGCAGCTGAGAATAAACCAGAGTCCGCAGTCCAGTCCGGTCCAGCAGCCACAGACACCCTCCGCTTCTGCACCGGATCCCCAGCGGAGTCCTCGGCCCAGGCATGGTGAAGATCGCGTTTAACTCTGCTTTGGCGCAGAAGGCGCTGGGGAAGGAGGCTCCGACCGCGGTGAAGGTGAGCTACCGCGGTGCCTGAGCCCGGGTGCGTTATGATGGTGTGGACACCGGCTGCAGGCCTGCGACACCGGGGCCGTGCGTTCCACATACTCTAACCCCACAGGCCTCAGGGTTTAGACAGGGGGGGTGCGGTTTTTTTCTTGCATGTTACCACCGTGCAGTGCAGTGTGTTGTGTTTGGTTGTTGCTCCTTAGTCCACCTATGGCAAACCCGGGCCCGCCCATCTGAACAGCTGGCGCACACAGGCCAAACATAACATAGAACAAGGATTATAGACTCAAAGCTGTAGAACTATGTATGTACATGTGTGTGTAGATCAGGACAGTATGCACCATAATGCCCCCTGTTACACCGCTGATCGCATTGTGTGTGTGTGTGTGTGTGCGTGTGCGTGCAGGATCCGGAGCTGGCCTCTGCTCCTGCAGGGTCTGAGGGCTCCACAGGTCGCTGTCTACTCACCCTGCTGGGCATCGCCTTCATCCTCAGCGGCCTCATCGTGGGGGGAGCGTGTCTCTACCGATATTTCACCCCGAAGGTGTGTTTCTCAGCAGTCAATATAATAATAATAATATTATTATTATTATTATTAATAATAATAAAAACAATAATAAAACCCCATACTTATTATTTTCCACTCTTGCACAAACAGCCCATGCATATAGGCAACTTGTACAGGCCTGTCTTAGACTCAGGTGAAAAGTTAAAAAACAAAGTAAAAAAAAAAAAATTAATTTAAAAGTATGTAAACACTGTTCAAGAAGATAAAAAATAGAGTGAAGAAATTATGACTGCTGCAACTAAAATGTGAAAGGAATGAACAAGGAACTAACAACATATTTTTTACTGCAAAGACACATCTGATTTGTGGAGCACACACACACACACACACACACATTCATACGTATTAACATTTTCATGAGGAGCAAAAAGTTATTGCTTTTCTGCATAAATAGCAAGTATTGCACATGATATTTCATGAAGTTATTTAATGTAACATGCAGAATTATAAGATAATTTGTCTAAGTAACAGTTGAAAGTCAATGCTAATGTTGGGGTTTTCAGAAATAGATATGAGCTGTGGAATGGAATGTTGCTGTTAAACGTCAAGCAGTTTTATTGCTAAATAAATAAAACTTTGAATTACTTTATCTTATTCTGATTATATGACTAACAGGGTTGTGTTGATTAGTGACACATTCAGTTCAGGCTGAAAAGACTGGAAAAATATGAAAAATAAAGGAAAGGACATATCTTTGGTCACCCGAGGTGTTAGCGTAGTGTGTTTTCGTCTTTGTCATGTGACTCATTGTTTTTCCTCTTCCTCTGTGATGCTAAATAGGTTTCAGTAACAGTGTTGCATGCATTGTGTAGGTCACAAGTTGATCGCGTCATCACTATTATTACCCCGACCCCGAAGGCAAGGCAAGGGGAATTATCTTTGGTTTGGTTTGTTTGTTTGTTTGTTAACACTTCAGCAACAGAACTATTGGTTGAATTTAAACCAAATTGAGTTTATAAATTATCAGTGACCCAGAATAGATGTGATTACATTTTGGGAAAAGTGGGTCAAAGTTCAGTTTTTTTTTTTTTTTTTTAATCTTTCCATTTACTTATAATGAGCTGAATATGTGTGAGGGGCGGGGTTTGTTGTGCCTCACATTACTTGTTTAAAATGTGTGGACACATATGAACATAATCCAAATAAGAAAGTGTATTCATTACATATTTTAATGGTTATATTGGACATGCAAGTGTGTTATCTTAAGTTGGGACAATTGAAAAATGCCTTTTTTGAGGGACTTATGGACTTTTAGGTATTTGGAAAATATTTTGGAACACATTTCCCCATAATTATATTTATATTTTGTGTCAGCACTATTATAATTACACAAAAAATGCATGTGTTTGCATTTGGTAAATGGATTTTTTGACATTTTATGAGTGCGACAGAAAATGACCCAACTACACGGTTAAATCCAGACTGTTTTTAGAACGAGAACAAACCAGTTCAGTATATCGTCCCTAATTATTTCCCCATTAAAGCTGACACCCTCAGTGGGAAGGAGGGGGGGTGTTTTTTAGGTTTAGGTATTCTCATTATTCAGGCTCCTTGTGAGATGCTGATGGGACACTTCTGGTCTCGGTGGGAAACCAGAGTGCTGACTCCGACTCATACTTCCGTCTTTACAGAAAAGTGCAGATTCATGTATTCGTGTTGTGCTGTGTGTTCAGTTACAGGGTCCAGAGCTTTGACCACTGCTCCATAAAACATCTTATTTGACAATGAATGAACTGATTTGAGTCATTCATTAAAAAAAAAAGGTCAAAGTCTAAATTTACAGATTCTGGCTGAGATTTTGAACACCTCAGTGTTAATCCAACAGATACACTTAAGATTCACAACATATTCACTTAATAATTGAACTATTTTCACCTCATTTATGTAAAATTAATGAATGATGTTAAATACTGTGTTTATTTTTGTTCTGATTTCGAACTTATTTCATTTTTTAAATTTGCTGTTGTTTTTTGTTAATTTTGTTAATAAATTACTTCTTTTTTTAAATACTTTTATCTTATTTGATTATTTAGAGCTTGTTCGTGTTTTAATGAAATGTCGTAAAAAAAAAAATCAAGAGCTCTGGTTTAATGTTGCTAGTATATTTATTTTCAGCTTCATCAGGAGAAAGTAGGTCTGAGGAGACAAAGTGTATGTTTGGGTTTTAGAGCCAACCCAGTTCAACTCTGACAGAAATGAACCAGTTTTCACTTTATTAGAGATGAAGTGACATTGAACTGTAAGTCTAGTAACAAACTAATAGTGAATGAAATAAATAATACATAATTGTAATAATCACAAATGACAAGTAATTTAACTAAACCTAGAAATGAGAATGAAACTATGAGTAAAAAATTATGTCATATTTTGATTTTTTTTTTATCCATTATTTTTCCCAGAAAATTAGATGAACCTGATCTAATCTGCACTTATCAGTTCAGTATACTGTCCATACTGTTGGATCTGTCCCTGCAATAATACAACAGATACTAATTCATCTAATTTTCAGGAAATTAAACTATGCATCAGTGAATATAATTAGCAAAAATGAAGAATTCTATTAATTTCAATAAAGAGTGGACATATGTTAATGCACTATAGTTCCATTAATGCCTCTGTTAAGTATTTAGATGAAGAAACACATATATCTAACAAGGGAAAAAAAAGATTTGACAAAGATTTGACCCTGGTTTGAAGAAGGATTAATTCTAATGAAGTGACATCTTGCATATTAGTTAATTTATTTATTTTTTTTCTATCATATCTTTTTGTGTTCATTCTAATTAGTTGCAGTATTTCTGGGTGCACAGTTTCCTATTTTTATATTGAACTGCAGTAAACCCTTGTATTTGGAGCCCCCTCCTGGAGGTGAAAAGCCCATAAGATAATGCAGTATTTAATCCTTAAATAACTTGTTTTATTGGGATGAAAACAGACCAGCAGAGGCACATGTGGTTACGGCTCAGACCAGTACATCCACATAATCATGTGTTTTTGTTTTACATGAACACATTGGACCAGTGTAGTAGTGACACCTGGTTAATACTCGCTGATATTGGGGTCATGGCTGAGGCTGGGGGGGTTAAATCTGTGTTCTGTGGTGCAGAGGCTGTATCATGGAGCGATGCAGTTCAGCGACGTGTCCGCCGGAGCCGGACAGGAGAGCCAGCCGTACTACCTGCCCCAAGTGGAGGAGAAAGTGGAGATTTCAGACAACATGGCCGTCATCAGCGTCCCTCCTCCCCGCTTCCGGTCCGGAGACCCCGCCTACATTCTCCACGACTTCAACAGAGTGAGAACGCAGGACAGTTAAATAGTCCATCACGTCACTCTTACATTCGTGCGCTCCTGTTGTTGATTCTGTTTTATCTTTGTGTGTAGAAGCTGACGGCGTATTTGGATCTGACCCTGAGGACGTGCTTCGTCATCCCCCTTAACACCTCGGTGGTGCTCCCCCCTCAGGACCTCATCGACCTCTTCTCACAGCTGATGGTGAGTAGCGGACAGCCTTGAACTCACGCTCACACATAAGTATTAAAGAGCCAGGGTTCAATACGTTAACCCTCAGTGACCCACCATAGAAGGAGTTCACCAGAGGAGACGTTTACATTTTTATGAGCTACTGTGAAGGCGCTGTGTCCTTCATCATCATCATCATCACCTTTAGCAATTTCATCTTCTCTGACAAAACTAAAGGTCGGATTTAGTTGAAGAGGCTGGTTTCAACCTCATAAATGTAAAAAAATCAACATGCTCAGAACCTTTCAATATGTAAAGTGTCATGAGATAAGTTTTGTTATGATGTGGTGCGATATAAATAAATACAATTTGATTGATTTAGTGACATTTTTTTATGTAGCGTCTGTGGGAGAATGTCTACAAAGTTTTGAGAAATTTAGATTTTCTAAATTTTGGATGCATTTTTGAATTATTATTATTATTATTGTTAATTGCCTTAAAGTTACACATAAGGTAGTAAATTCAAAATGTCATAAATTTAAAAGCCTTTGTATCAATTCCTATAAAAGACTATTATCAAT
>JAPSES010000002.1:1998757-2028330 GCA_029822895.1 Maxillicosta whitleyi
TCATTGGTGTGTGCAGTTTATGGATCTGGATCACACTGTGGGCTTACAGAACCAATCAGGTCAAATTGGATCATTTTTCACAGCACACCTGATGACTTCTCACGGCTCACTAATGTGCCACGGCACACTGGTTGGGAAACACTGACCTAATATAATTAGTTTACATTATTTTGTTTAGATTAAAGTAAAGTGGATGACCTCCTGCCTAAAAATGTCATTCCTGTTTAGAGCTATAGATACTGGATATGTGCTTACAGAACAGCTTAGAGACAGAAAACATTTACCAAATCTAGAACTTTAGGGTTAAATCTGATCACTGTCAGTGCATACAACACACACACACACACACACACACACAGAGAGAGAGAGAGAGAGAGATATTTTATAGACGGTATTGTATATGTTTATGGAAAGCTAAATGATATTTAAATCATGCAACAGAAACTAGTGACAAGCTACAAACTCAAACATGTAGCCTAAAGTTAAAACTGTAAATGCTACTGAAAACTGTGAAATTATGGAATTAATAACAATAATAAATTATATAATAATAATAAATAATAAGATGTGTAAATATTGGCAGAATACAGAACAAAACATTTATGAGACATAGTGCCCTGTAGTACTGTGGATGTATTACTCTGATGACAGGGATGAAATACAGATTCATGTTAAAAATCCCGAATTATCCCTTTAACTCTATGAAATGTTATGTGCGGTATGCGGGAAAAAAAGTTACTTCAATGTATTTTGCAAAGTATTCAGGAAGCTTTGCCAAAAATACTATCCCCTCTCCACCTAAAAAAAAAAAAGCAGTTAGCATTGAACAAGCTAGCTAAAACCTGACTTACCCCCGACAATGTCCTGTGAGCCCAGTTCTGGTCGAAACTAAAGTAGTCCAGCAAGTTTTGGGGGCTCACGAAAATAAAATGTTTTTCTTCTAAAATCAGCATGTGTTCAAAAGAGTGATTTATTTGCATCACAAATCAATGTCCATGAAAAAGTCACACATAACCATTTGGCCCTACTTTCTTTTTGTATCTCTGCGCTGCAAGATGACAGCTAGTCTACCTGTTTAACTGCTGAAAAAAGTTGTTGACTAGTGCGCAGCAGTCAGCAGCATGACAGCACACTGATAGGAAATGAGAAATATGAAAGAATAAATCACTCTTTTGAACACATGCTGTTTTGAGAAGAAAAATATTTTTATTTTACTGACCCCCGCAAACGTGCCGGAACTACTTTCGTTTCGACCAAAACCGGACCAGAACTGGGCTCACAGGACACTGTGTCGTGGGTAAGTCAGCGTGGATGTACTACCCTGATGACGGAGATGAAATACAGATTCATGTAAAAATCCCGAACTAACCCTTTAATCGAACTCTTAAACTTTAAAGGCCGTGTTCCGGGTTGGCTCCGGCGGGCTTTAGGACCCCGCGGTGCCGCTGTGGTGGAGGATGCTGTAAGATATCATGGCTGAGTTTACCTGAGAGCGTTTTAACGAGCAGTGAGATCTGTTTATTCACCTTCACCGTGCACTTCCACTATTGTTTACTGTCAGTAGTTGAACTGTGACAGGCTCAGTGGTCGTAGGAGTCTGCGGCCCATCCTCCCGCTGCTGATGGAGCACATCCGACTACCAAAGGTAACCGCAGTGATTAGCTCCAGTTTCCGCATGTAGCTCTAGTGTCACCTCAGGCCAACACTGTACATGCATCCACAATGACTGCGGAGATTTAATCCATATAATAACAAATACATGGGCTCAGTTTATTAAATGACGTGTGCTGTGCTGTCCACGGTGGCAGCCAGGCTCCTCCTGCTGTTATCAGACACTTTTGGACGGTTCTGTGGGTGTGTTGGTGTGTATCAGTGCAGTTGTGTGTACAGCTGTCTGACATTAATGCTCTTCCAGGTGGAAAATGTCAAGCTGCTTGACAGAGTGTCCCCCAGGAGGAACAGAGTGGGCACCCTGTATCTGACAGCCACGCACACTATCTTTGTTGAAAACGAGGCTGGAGTGCGCAATGAAACATGGGTAAGGAGCAGTAGAGTAAACAGAAGGCATGAGAAACCAGCCTGAGTCCAAGGGTCCTCCACTGATATGTGTGAGCCTGTGCACTGGAATTCAGCTCACTTCAGGATTTTGATTTTGGTTTCATTTTGAGTGCATCCATACATCTGGGTTGTGAGATTTATTTATTTTTGCTCTATAGTCAATGTGCATGTCAAGCATTGATTTGATAAACAACTTCCATGAGGATGCAAGAGATGACAGAAAACACATCTGATTATTTCTACCTAAATCTGTGTTAGCTGGTTTGCCTCTTTCATGTAATATTAGTGGTTTTAGAAAGGAAACGCCCTTAAAATGGTCATCATAATGAGTGGGTCCAATGGAAACACTGTCCTACATTATACTTGCCTCCCTTCTTGTCTCATCAGGTGCTTCACAGTTTGGTGTGCAGTTTAGAGAAACAAGCTGCGACGTCCTCAGGTTGTCCTCTGCTCATTCACTGTAAGAACTTCCAGGTTCTTCATTTTGTCATTCCTCGAGAGCAGGAATGTCAGGACGTCCACCTGTCCCTTCAGCGCCTCTCCCAGCCAGGTAAACCTGTGCCCCTCGACCTGCTTCTTCAGGACTTCAGCCTGTCAAACCCGTATGTCAGCCGCTGTCGTGTCTTGCAGAGTCTTACGAGGAGCTGTACTGCTTCTCCTATAAGCCCAATGTTGACGATGAGGAGAGGCAGAATGAATGGGACTTCATGAACCTCAAGGCTGATTACAGCAGAATGGGACTCCCAAACGCCCACTGGAAACTCTCCCCGGTCAATCGAAACTACAAGGTCAGTGAGTTGACGTCTGACCAACTGTACTTTTTCAGCCAAATATGGACATGTTGTTTTAATTTTATTTTCACAGGTTAGTGACACGTACCCCACTGACCTCTTCGTACCTGAGTCTGCCACGCCCCCAGTCATAGTGGGGAGTTCCAAATTCAGAAGCAGAGGCCGCTTTCCTACCCTGTCGTACTACTCCAAAGAAAATCATGTAAGTTGAATGCATTATTTTCTTTCTGTGCTTCACACTCTTGCAACATTTTTCTTTATTATTATTATTATTATTATTATTATTATAACCTATATATATAATAATCTTTTTTAAGAATATCCTGGCCAAGACAGCAGCAGCAGAAGTTGCACAAAATAGAAATTGCAGCCATACATCCACACTAAAAATATGTATGGAAGTTATACTTCTTGCCTGGTATTTTCCAACTAGCAAGGTGTACAAATCTACCTAAATTTTTTATTTGTGCGATAGAGTAAATGCACCAATTAACTTACTCTGTGGAAAAAAACATGGGTTTCAGGGCAAACTATTGTTCCTAAGTTATGTTTTTGCTCATGATAAACAATGAAAGGACAAATGAGGTATGTAAAACTAATGTAAAGATAGTTATATCAGTATTATCTGTCAGCCATATCACTGCAGACAGTGGTAACATTCCGTCACTTGGCAAGAAACCTACAGTAGATATGACAGCAGAACGTGCAGAGGCAGAACTGCCATTTCTATGAAGAACTTTGAGATTGAGATACACAGCTGCAGATCAAACAGGCCTGTGTGACCTTTGACCCAGTCCAACCCTAGTGGTGTGTGTTCTGATTTGACTCTGTGGCTCCTTCAGTCACTCAGTCTTTCCACCAGTGGGTGTTTAGTGGGTGTTTTACTTTCTGCAGAGGTTTAACCACCTTAGAGATGACAGGGTTTCAGTGTCACTTTCAGAAAATTAAGTGGTAAATAATTCTACGATATTGATCATATTTTAGGGTGACACGGTGGCTCACAGTGGCCTCACAGTAAGAAGGTCCTGGGGTCTTTCCTGTATGCTGTGGGCTTTTCTGTGTGGAGTTTGCATGTTTTTCAGTGTCCGTCCATGTCCAGCTTCCTCCTCCATTTAATTGGTTAATGGGTCAGGGGAATTCACCCGTAGGTGAGACTGAATGCTTGTTCATTTGTATATGACAGCAATGAACTGGAAACCCTCTGAAGAATTAAGCATTTCAGAAAATAAAGGAATGACTGATGGCCATTGTATGTGTATGATCAGGTGATCTGACTGGGCCCTCTAAGCTCTGGTCTTGTCTTGGCCTTCATGCTCTCTGGTCTTGGTCATGACTAGGTCTCGACTACAACACTACTATGAGCCAATGAGTTAATTGTGTCTATTTTAGTAAAATAACAAAGTTGTTATTGTCGTATCTCCATGAAAAGATGAGATTGACATGAAAATTCACATAAAACACAAACTCAAGTTAAAATAAACATCCCATAGGACTTGTGGTTCTTTGATCAAATCAGAACATGAATTATGACTGCCATGAGCTGCAGTTTTTCATGTTTGTCAAGGCTGAATCAGGAGTACATTGATAAATGTGCCTTCCATTAATCCTGGACTGGACAGTTGGGAGTGCTTTATGTGTGTAGGTCAGCTTCCCAGGGCTGAGGGTCCAGTGTGTGGAGCTCATAACAGGGTTCCACTCTGGTGCATGAGCCAGAGGGGAGACGCACACACACACACCCACACACACAGAGCAATCCCTGACCTTTTCCCTTATGTCCCTTGTGGCATGGAGATATGAGAAATCGTGCATTTGATTAATTTAAACACGCAAGTGAAGTAAAAGTACTGTGGATTTGTACCGACCTTGGTTTTCACATATTGGATTTATATTCAAATTTATAACAAATTGTCTTAAAATCAGCTCTGGACCTGGTAAAGATTGCTGTATGAAGTCTTAATTGCCCTGACTACTTCTTCTCAGGCTGCCATCTGCCGCAGCAGCCAGCCTCTGTCAGGTTTCAGTGCTCGCTGCCTGGAGGATGAACAGATGCTAGAGGCCATCCTGAGGTCCAATCCCTGCAGCGACTTCATGTATGTGGTGGACACCAGGCCCAAGGTGAGCCTTTTGTGCCGGCCTGCAAAAATACAAGCCTTACAGTATTGTGCTGTATGTTCAGGTGGGCTTTATTTTCCATGCAGCGTTTTGGCAGCTGGATGTGTTCGTAATAAATGCTTTGAAAACAATTGTGTAACAGGCATTAATGTAAAACAGAGAGTTTTGGTTCTATAATTGTTTTGTCTCTTAGTTGAATGCCATTGCAAACAGAGCTGCAGGAAAAGGCTATGAAAACGAAGACAACTACTCCAACATAAAATTCCAATTCATCGGCATCGAGAACATCCACGTTATGAGGAACAGCCAACAGAAAATGCTGGAAGGTAATTATCACGTCTCCCCTGAAATGATTTGTCACCCCAGTAGTAGATTTATGTATTGTATAAAGACTTCCAGTGCATTCATGACTGTCAAAAGTGCTACAGCGCATCAGCATTTATGGAACAAATGTACAGTGTCTGAGCTTGTCAAAACAGCCGTGTGCGTTTAGGTCAGCTGCTTCTTCACATTACTAAAACAGAGTGGGACCCCATACTTCTCCTGTGGCTTTCATATGTGCTCATGCAGACCAGGCCTGTGCTGCAATCAGGCCTCAAATGAGGCCACAGGAGAATTTCTGGGTATTGTGCAGGGGTGCTCCTAGGAAGACTTTGAATCCATCTGGATTTTATTTCAGAGCTATTTTGGTTTCCTGGAGTGGACAGTCCGGGACCTAATCCCCCAAAGAGAGACCGAGGGCGTGAGAATGATGCGATTTCAACTATGAAAAGTTATAGCTGTTCTTAGTTGTGATAACTCCTTGCCCCCTGGCAGCACAAGGGAAGTCTTTAAATTTTGGAGACAGCGCCTGCCCTTCGGAGACCGCCTGACTGTAATAAGATTTTGAAGACCCCCCCCTTTCCCCTCCTCATCCTCCTTGCCGTCATGCAGCATTAGCTCAAACAGTGGTTTTAGGTGGAAGTGCACTCTCCGAAGGTTATGTGAACCCGTTCACCTGCTCACTGTACGATCAGAACACAGGAGAGGAATCAGCAAAAACCAGCCTCTGTCAACAGATTAATGGAAAGATGTTGTCACCGTCTGCTGAATTCTGAGTGTTAATGTGTTAAACTGTCTTCTGCAGAAATGGCTTCATGTCACTCTGCCCCTGGGTCAACTATCAAGTATATTTATTGAACCCTGAAGCGGAAAAATATATTTGGATTAGTTTTTGCAGTTGAAGTGAAACTATGCAAACCCATTTCCTCCAGTGTGTCACAGAAAAAACCTGTAAATAAAAAAAAAGCATGTATCAAAATATATAGAATATTTCTCAAAGTTATGATCTGGTGTCCCAAAATAAACAAGAAAGTTTCTCAAAATGTTGCCTTGCGCCCAAAATAATACATTAAAGTATTTGTTTAAGTCAGAATGTTTATTATTATTATTATTTTGATTTACAGATTGTTTTTATGTCATCAGTGACAGAAATAGGGTGCTCTATAAACAATAAAACTGAATTTAACTTTATTTGAGTTGTTTTTTAGAAGATATTGTTTGATGTTGATGTAAACTGAGGACAACATGAACCATCACGTAAGCTAAAGGAAATTTAAAACAAACAAACCATGGCAGTGACCCATATTTTCTCATGGACAGATGTCACATCACTGGCCTGGATGCAAGTTTCCTTTGTAGTAAATGTGAGTTTTAATAAAGTCTGCTGGTCAGGTATGCTCCATGTTTCCTGCTGCTGAGACAGCTGTGTTGTGGTTCCAGTGTGTGAGCTGCGTTCCCCCTCCATGTCCGACTTCCTGGAGGGTCTGGAGAGCTCAGGCTGGCTGAAGCACATCAAAGCTGTTTTGGATGCAGGCATCTTCATCGCCAAGGTCAGTCTGGAGGTTAATCCCCGCTGTCTGCTTCACCACCGCTCTTGTACGTGTGTGTGTGTGTGTGTGTGTGTGTGGACTCAGCTGCCACTTTCAGGTACGTCTCACTAATGAAACCTAATTTCAGTTTGATGTGAAGGATAGATGATCCCAATGTAACGTGACAACACCATAAACAAACAGTGTGAACAAACACTGTAAAGCAGGTTCACTTAAATATTAGAACCTGAAGTTTGAACATTTTGACAGTAAAGTGTTAGAGAGATGAAGGGTCACTCCAGGCAAATGTATAAGCTTATGTAAGATCCACTAGCCACAAGATTTTGGCTCATTTACACCAATTTTTCAACTGTCAAATTCCTTAAAAACAAGTCGGTGCATGTCTTTAACCCTGAAAAACCCACAAGCATCTATTGATCTAAAATATTTAAGAACTTTTCCACCACAAATCTTATAAATACAGTGAAATAATTCAGGTAAAATGCAGTTACTCAGCTTTTCAGCAGCATCAGATGTCTTTTTCAAGTGCATCCATAGTTTCTGTAGTGAACATAGAAACACCACTGTCTTCTGTTACACTGGTTCACCAATAAAACCCATGTAGTTCAACAAATGACACTGGTTGTAGACAGTTTTTACATAGAATCAAGGATAGATTTTGCTGAAAATGTCATGTTTTCTTCAATTTTCTCTGTTTTCATGAAATAATTTTTGAATGTACTGAGCTTTTATGAACATCTGCACAGTCACTATATTAAATAGAGGAAAATACCTGATTTATAAGGGAAAAATACAAAGGATAATGATAAATATATAGTGATGAATGACATGGTAATGGTTAAATGAAGAGAAAATGTCATTTAGAAGCCATCAAAGAACTAGTTATGGGTTAACATATTTTTTGTACGGTGTGTACTTTGTATGTTCAGGCTGTTGCAGAGGAAGGCGTCAGCGTCCTGGTTCACTGTTCAGATGGGTGGGACCGCACCTCTCAGGTGTGTTCAGTGGCCTGTGTGCTGCTGGATCCATACTACAGGACCCTCCGAGGACTCATGGTAAATACTACAGTACCTCCTCAGTGAAGTGGTCGAAGGTCACTAAATAATTTGACTCAACTACTTTACTTTTTAGTTACTTTGGCTCAAGTATTTCCATTTTTTGAAGCTTTATATCTACTCTTCTACATCTCAGAAGCAACTATCATTCTTTTTATTTCACTTTATGGACACGTTACTTTTACTTTTTTTCCAGTATAATCTGTATATCTCCAGATTTGTTTTTGATAAATTAAATGACGAAGTGTTACCTCATGAATGTAGTTTAAAAATCCCCTTGCTAATGTAAACTCACTTGGATTCACAGGAAAATGCATCATCATGAAGTCGAAAACAGCCTTGTTCTGAGCTCATTAAAAGTTTAATCTTTACATATATCTAACAGGACAGTGATACTACAATGAATGATGATTTAAAATTCTATAATGAGATACATTGCTTTAGATGAATTGACATAGACTGTATAATCTACATCAAATACACTCAACCTTAAATATGTGCAACAATAAAATGCAACATGCACTTTAACACAGGAGTAAAGCTAATCCAAAAACATCAGCAACATGTAATAGTAATATCTGACGCATTACTAAACATAAACTACTTTTACTTGAAAGACATTTTGCTTGTGATACTTTCATGCTTTATAAAGTCTTTAGTCTTTGGTTCATTTATTTATGCATTTGGACCCTAATAGTTAAGAAACTTTTAATTTGAACCCTCAAATTAAAAGTTGCTCCAAAGTTATTTTTATATTCATTTTGGCTAAAATGCAGATTTCTACAACCTGTTTTAATTCCTCCTTAGCAGCAGCGGTTACAGTCCATACTGAAAATATGCCCAAACTTTGAGCTGATTATCTAAAATGTTCATTTGTTGGTTGAACGGGACAGAGCAGCACAGTCAATAACCTGGAGGGGGCGGGGCATGAAGTAGCTTATTTGCATTTAAAGGGCCAGCGCTCAAAATGACCTTTCTGGTGTCATTACTCAGAAATAGTGTTGAAGATGAACCTGTGGAGTTGAATTAATGAAGAATTCAGACCCAAGCAGAACATTTACAGTTAATGTAGAGCACAGGGAAATGTTTGAAAATGCATAATTCCATTAAAGAAAAAACAAATATCATTCCTTTAATACTTTTGCTAAGGTAAGGATCTGAATACTTCACCAGTGCCTTCATGTGTACGTTGCATTGTGTAACAGTGTCTTTGACACAGCCCTGTCGGTTTTAGGTACCCCTCTGTTGCTCTTCAGATCATATTACTATATACAATTACATTCTGGCTTTAAGTGAGGGTCTTCGATGTTGGATGCATGAAATTTGTTTCTTTATTCAGAGGGTCTTGTTCAGCCTAACTTTAAATCCTCCAAGAGCCACAGTGGAAAATAAATTCAGTCGAAAGACCAGCTTTAGAGAGTTCCCTTCAAGTCACAGGAAAATGAGTCCACATTGGGGGTGAAGAGTTCAGACATTTTTCAGGATTAATTATGTAACTTCACAGTCTAGAACCTGAATATGTTTTTTGCATTCAGGTACTCCTTGAGAAAGACTGGATTTCATTTGGCCACAAGTTCTCTCACAGGTCTGACTCAATTTTAACCTTCATAGCTTCTTTCACCAGTGTGTTTTTGTTGGTTTGATCCATCTGTACTCTCCTTCTCCCCAGATGCAATCACCTAGTTGGAGACCCAAAAGAGGTGTCTCCAGTCATCGATCAGTTTCTGGAATGTGTGTGGCAGCTGATGGAACAGTTCCCTTGTGCCTTTGAGTTCAATGAGAGGTTTCTCATCACCATTCACAGCCACATCTACTCCTGCCAGTACGGCAACTTCATTGGCAACAACCAACGGGAGAGGATTCAGCTCAGGTCAGATTTAAATCTGCTGCCATCGTCACTTTGCTTTCCTGTTCACAGCACAGACATGTGGTCACAGCCGCCGCTCTGAAACAACACTGTCTCGTCTTTTCCTGTCCTTATTTCTGAACTTCTACTTTCATACAGGGTTCATCAGAGGACTCACTCTTTGTGGAATTATCTGTGGACAAACCGTCCAGACTACATCAACCCTTTGTACAGACCCAACCACAGCCAAACACAGGGGCTGCTCCGTCCTTCTACCGCCCCCTACTGCTTCAAGTAAGTTCACTCATCTGGTATGATCACATGGAAAACATAAATAAAATAAATAGGAAAGATTCAAGGTTTAAAAAAAAAAAACACTTTGCAGATTTTGGCGAGGGCTTTACAACCGGTTTGACCAAGGGATGCATCCTCGACAGTCCGTGGAGGATTATCTGAGGACCATCCAAGAGGAGACGGAACAGCTGGAGGAGCAGCTGGCCTCACACAAACAGGTTCGCTTCAAACTACCTTTTATCATGTCTGTAGATGACAAAATAAAATGTACATGACTGACCTGTTTTACATGATCAGAAAATTGCCAAACTGGAGGAGGAGCAGAGGTGGAGTGCAGTCCGGGAGGCCACCCCCTTTGATAAGAGTCCCACAGCGTGGACCCTCAGCCATGACCTCAAACTGGCAAACACACCTCAGGACTACACCGGTGGATTCATCACCAACAGCCCCTGTCAGCCAAAAGCACCGGACGGCAGCGGCCTCATCCTCCTGCCCCAGGACTTGAACCAGAAGTCCATCTTCAGCCTCTCCAACAGCAGCGACCTAGAGTCAGGGATCGCAGATGTAAGCGGTCGTTCGCCCCTCAGTGAAGACAGCACAAGGGATCCAGACTCTGACGAAGCTGTCTACTCTGCTGCCTGAACAAAACCCTCAAACTGTGTGTTTGTGTGTGTGTGTGTGTGTGTGTGTGTGTGTGTGTGTGAGGCAGCACTGACCAAACACTACCTGTACAAGCACCACCATGATGATGGTCCGTTCAAAGCCATCTTCAAGCGTTAGAATTAACCTGCACTTTTTCTTTGCATGTGGTGTGTTTACCACTCATATACTAGTTAGTAGATGTTTGCTGTAGCTGATTCTATTATACGACTAAATATGGTCTTATCAGTGCTAAAAGCGGCGATGACACAGAAAGCTGTACTCGGATGAAAAAAACAAAATTTCAGATTTCACAGGCCATTGATATATTAATGAGGAACTTCGACTCATTTTCTATTATGAACAAGATAAAAGCAATTTTGAACAACTCTCTCTCTGCAAAAGGTGTAAGGAAATCTTACCAATTTAACGATGGTTTGACTATGTGCCTGTTTTTACTGTAGTCTTCCATACTCTTCATTAGACATTGGCCTGCTGATATGAACTCCTTATGGGAAAGATGATCAACTAATAAAGGATAAATCAGCAAAAACGTTTGCCACTTTTGATGCAATTTTGAGCAACATGAGACCAAAGCAACATTTCAGATTGATAAATTATTGTCAAATGGCAGTTAAGCCAATGTGACTCACCTTTGTAGCAGATATACTTGTATAGACAGGGAATTTTTCTTTTTATAAAATGTTTTGGTGAATTTTTATTTTTAATGCGTTATCAGTTGTCTGGATAAACATGTAGCATTCATTTCATTATCCCAATGAACATGATGTGAATATAATGCTTTAAAATTTCACTGTAGACAAGAAAACTGTATGAATTTCTGTCCAAAATATTTCAGTAGTAGATGTCTTCTGATTGCGTTGATTGACACCAAAGGGAATCCACAGGTTTAAAAGGGAACAGATGCAATGATTTGATGACATGGCACCTAAAATGAGAAGATCAAAGCATGTGATTGTGAATACACACAATTCAAGTGCATACAGCAGAAGTAAAATTAATCGATTAACCTTGCCCATAGCAGTGCAGTGCACACTGGATTCACTGCAGAACTTCAAATGAACAACACAGATTATCAAGCATGTTCACTTATTTTTGTACAATTACCTATTTTTGACTACTGTAATCCTGATTTAAGGCATGTTTTTAACTGTATCAGAGAGTAGAAAGTACAGATTTTGTATGGAGGAAAGAGCTTTGTATTAGGTTTATTTATTTAGTGCTATGGATTTATGGTAAATGCAGCAGTGTTAAAATTGTGTCTGTGTTGTGAAATAAATGAATGCATTATTGTCATTTTTTTTCTTGTTTGTCTTTTCCTATTTGACCTTAGTACACATAATCAAATCCTGGATTATCATCATTTATTGGCTTTATTTACTCTGGATGTGAATGCTCCTCTGTGTGGTTACTCACACCTTTATAAAATGTGAAAAGCTACTTTTTGATTCTCCATGTAAACCGATATTTAATGATAGTATACATTAATTACTACTTACTAGTCATAAATAATTCAGCTTTATTTTATACGTTAACATCTCCCTAAATAACATTAATATATATATATTTTATTTTTATTTTTTTGACGTTTTTAGGGCCACATACGTATATACGCACATGACGTTTACGCTTTACGCGGTGACGTCATGTTGTAGGCTCAGCTATGATGGCAGCCGTGGGTTGACACCGATACAATTCTGAATATAAACTATTAAAAAGTTAGCGGAAAACCCCCGACACCATAACATAGAACGAATTAAAACTTTTAAGATAGTACACGCTTCAAACACACACCCGCCCGGTTTGGGGAACGGTAAGTGGACGGGGCTGCAGTCAGCTTTGCAGACAGAAACGTTATTAAAGTGGCGCCGTGTGTGTGTATGTGTGTGTGCACTGCCACTTCTTGGTGTTGTCTTCATGGTTTTTGTCTTCTATGTAGGTATGTCCACCTGAAAAGCTTGTTAAACTGCGCACAGGCTGACACTTGACGTTTGCCGGTTTGAGTCTGTAGGCTGCTAGCTGCTACGTTAGCTGACCCACAGTGCACCTGAAGCTAACGTTACCAGAGGCAGCTAAGCTCGTCCTTGATACCCTCAACAGACAGCTGCTCAAGTCCCTGTGTGCGTTTACACAATGTGACATTTTTAGCATTTAACGTGCTGAACAAATCACAAACTTGGGTTGCACTTTACACCATTGCTGAGACCTGCAGTATATTTATAATTTGATACCAAATGCAGTGAGTCGTTTCTCCTGCAACCTGCACCAGTGTGAGTTGAGAGCATTTTGTGATATCCATGGATTATTATGTCCCCTGCCATCTTCCAGTATATAAGGCCCAGTCTGTGAACCTGCTGTTATCCTGAAGCTTCTCACGCTTGTCTATGCATTTTTTTTTTCTTGCATGGTGAAGTGGCACTATGCCCGCAGCTACTGTGGATCACAGCCAAAGAATATGTGAGGTTTGGGCCAATAACCTGGAGGAGGAGCTGAAGAGGATCAGACATGTCATCCGAAAGTATAACTACATTGCTATGGTGTGTTACGCTCATGCCAGTACTCATAGTCTTTCACTTTAGTGTTATTCAAGACAAAGGGGAAAGATCTATTATTATTTATTGAGAATCCCCTTGTCTTTCTGTTGCAGGACACAGAGTTTCCAGGTGTAGTTGCCAGACCAATTGGAGAGTTCAGAAGCAATGCTGATTATCAGTACCAGTTACTCCGGTGCAATGTGGATTTGCTCAAAATAATCCAGCTGGGCCTCACATTTATGAATGAACAAGGCGAATATCCTCCTGGAACATCGACATGGCAGTTTAATTTTAAGTTTAACCTCACGTAAGATGATTTATTCATGTCTTATCTGTGGATGTTGAATGTATATCCTGATGTTAGTGAAATTAACAGTTTACAGATAACAGAGTTTACACCTTTAGTCATAGTCTGTAGTCAAGTAATATGTCTCTCACAGCATAAAGATACAGATACACAACTCTACTGATGGCTGAGAAGTCCAGAAGGTCATGTTTTTATGAGTGACTGGTGAAACACTTAAAGGACTGTCTTATGTATGTGTATTAATAGCAGATCACTGTTGTTTTTCATCAGAGAGGACATGTATGCACAGGACTCCATCGAGCTCCTGACCACTTCAGGGATTCAGTTCAAGAAGCACGAGGACGAAGGCATCGAGACACTGTACTTTGCAGAGCTACTGATGACGTCAGGCGTGGTGCTCTGTGATGGGGTCAAGTGGTTGTCTTTCCATAGGTATTTTCATGTAGGAAATGACATCCATTTTAGGCGGCTGCTGTCTTGTGCATAGCATTGTAGAAACAGGTTTTCCAGTGTGAACAATTACTGTAAAATTAGGTTATAGAAACCATAATGCAGTTGCTAAATGATAGCTGGTATAGTAGCTCCTTTGTACATAATAACAGTAGTAAATCAAACCCTTTTAATGTTGAATCTTTCTGTCTTGCAGTTTACAGATGAAAACTGTATTATATAGGACTGTATAATGTGACCAAAATGTATCGACCTTTTCATATCACATCACACATCAGGGCTATAGCTCATTTCTAAAGTAAAATTTCCCACTAGAGTCTGAATTTTGTATTCAACAAATAAAGCACACTAAATCCATGTTTGATTATGTTTCTCATTAGAGTCAAGATTTCAGTTAATTGTCATAAAGTATGAGATATTAAGGTATGATATATAAAAAGACAATACAACTAATTTGAGCTCTGTTTGCAAACAAATAAAAAGTTGAATCTAAGCACATAATACAATTTAAACATGTACTGGCAAACAAAAATTAACATATTGCACAAATATTTATATATAAATACCAAATATAGAACACTAATGTTTAACCTACAGCAGCAAAATAAGCCTTAAAATATTAATATAATACATGTAATATTCTGACACTCAGATTTAAGGTGAACTATTCCCTCTCTGTTTGTGTATTTATTTCATGCCTGCATCCATTTCATGTGAAAGAATATAAATCACTTTCAATATGACTAAAAACATTCCTATAAAGAGTCTGAATACCAACCCATCAAATGATAAACACAGCGTAAGGTGACATTTTTCTTTTGCCGTATGGTATAAAGGATCATATTACACAGCTCTTATCAGATATTAATTGGGTTGTCTGAGAAGTTAATCATCTGTTTACAGTTCATCAGTATAAACAGGTGACGCATTTAAAGTGTTGTGTTCATATGTCCTTTAGATAGATTTATATCACATTCATCTGGATCTGAAAGTTTTTATTAGAATTATCTTTCGAAAACAGTCTATAAGCCTCTCTCTAACATTTGCAATAGATTGAAACTAAATTGGTCCTTTATTGTTTTATTTTTATACAGTTTTGCCATCATTACATTTGTTCCTGTGTTATTTCATAGATTATTTCATTCTTTTCACATGCACTGATGCTTAATTACTTGGCCTCATGTTTATAATAGACAGGCACCTGTAAGTATCCAGGACGTCTTCTGTTTGTAAAAGAGCAGATTGGAAAGGATAAAAGCTCATGAGGTCTGCTGCTCTGTAGTCTTTAAGGAAGATGAAAACATGTTTGTGTGCGTTACAGTGGCTATGACTTTGGATACCTGATCAAGATTCTGTCCAATGCCAACCTGCCAGAGGAGGAGGTGGACTTCTTTGAGATTCTTCGCCTGTACTTCCCTGTCATTTACGATGTCAAGTACCTCATGAAGAGCTGCAAGAATCTGAAGGTACTGCAACACGTGTTTTACTTCAGAGATATTTATCCCTGCTGTGATCTCCTCTGAGCGTTCGACTGACGGCGTTTTGTTCTCAGGGCGGTCTGCAGGAAGTAGCTGAGCAGCTGGAGTTGGAGAGGATCGGACCCCAGCACCAGGCCGGATCTGACTCTTTACTCACGGGAATGGCTTTCTTTAAGATGAGAGAGGTAGGTCACTGAGGGCAGACAGGGTTATGCATGAAGCAGAGGTGCACTGAATCTTCAGCCGGTAACCAGGATCTGAATCATTCCTCATGATTAGTTACATATTACTCAGTTTCACATACATCTCATTCTATGCTGCTCAGATTTAAGTGCACGCTGATGTAGACATTTTTCACCAGGAGTGAAAAAGACACAAAGAATAAGATTATTAAATGAATGGAACACTTAAATGTAGCAGTCAAGTTAGGCTGTTAAACTAAGCTGTAAGAAGTCTTAAACTGAACCATAAGATGTCAGATGAAATGAAATTTACTTCCAATTAATGTTCTTTTTGTGCACTAAATCTTCCCTTCATTTTGAGATTTGTTTTGGGGGTAGGTCCAGTAATGTGATGAAGTTTCGAAGTTAATATTAAAGTCACTTTTATTATGAACATGCAATTGAATTTTCCAATATGAAGTTTATGGAGAATTAGGGGAATGATAATATTAGTAGTTTTGTTGTCACTAGTCTATAATCACATGAAAATAAGAACTTTTAGATTGAGCCTTTTATATTCTAACAGAGGTAGTGAGCCCGCCATGTTTCACCAGTGTTCTAACAGTAGTTTAGAACACCCTGTGCCCCCCCCCTATTTTATAGCAGGTAATGTCAGACCACATTTATATAGTGCATTTTATACACCTTCATGCCCAAAGTGCTTTACAGTGCCTCATATTCATCCATTTACACACACACCATCACCAGGCAAGGCACTGCCAGACCCTGCTGGGAGGGTTCAGTGTCTTGCTCAAGGACACTTTAACACGTGGACAGTTGGAGCTAGGATTCAAACTACCGGTCTTTGGTCAGTGGACGACCTGCTCTACCAACTGAGCCACAGCCGCCCATGCATCATTTACACTGTGTTATTATCCCCAAGCAAACACTTTAACATTTGTTGCAGCCACCATATAATGAAATGAAATTTGACAAAAAAAATATGAAAATTGGAATTGGTGAGGTTAGATTTTAAAAAACAGACATCAAAAATTGGTCAAAATGTTATTTGTGATGCAATTAATGTAACCTGATCAGCCATAATATTTTTTACCATTGAGACAAATTAAGTGAAAATAATGTTGATTGTTTTGTTACAGCGGCACCTTGTTGTCCAGTTGTTGGGATATTTCAGGAAGCAAGTGAAGAGTTAGTTCTCAAAGTTAACGTGGTAGAAACAGCAAAATAATGAGTGTAAGGATCTGAGTGATAAGGGCCAAAACATGATGGTCAAGTGACTGGGTCAGAGCATCTCCACACAGACAGGTTTTGTTGGGTTTTCCCAGTTCCTGCCTCCATGGATTGGATTTGTGTTCCCAGTCCAGCACCTGCTCAGTCGTCTTTCATTAGGCCACTACAGACCAGAAACACCCAACAAAATCTGCAGGTTTGGAGATGATATAACCCAGATGTTGTAGTTGTTTTACTGGCCATTTCATTGCTTCTAACACATCAACTTTGAGGATTAAATGTGTGCTTGTTTCATAAAATATTCCACCCACGGAAAGGTGCCAATGTTCAGCATTATTACTACTTCACCTGTCAGTGGTCCGTGTTATAGCTGAACTGGGTGCAGTAGACACAGCGTAATGACCATCATAAGCTTTAAAACACTGTCATTGTGGTGATGTAAAAATGGCTTTTTAGGATCATTTAATAGTAAGAGATAGTTGAGAATTGCAAAATGTAACTAACAAGTCTGAATAGAATAGAATAATATATAACATATAAGGATATATACAGGTAGTATGGGATATGTAAAAAGTAAGATTAAAAGACGCATGGGTTGGGATTATTGCACTTAAGTAGGGTGAGCATAGGATTGTTTATTTTGATTATTTATTATTAATATTTTGTGTTTCTGTGTGTGTGTGTGTGTGGGGGGGGTTAATGTTGTACAGCATTTGTAACATAGAGGGAAGTATCAACAAAACAAAGTAGATCGGACATGTGAATGGTGCATCTCTAATATGAAGGTGGTTAATTGCATTTTTTTTTGCAGTAGAGAAGGCCTCTGAACGCCTCATGTTTGTGTTCTTCCTGCAGATGTTCTTTGAGGATCATATCGATGATGCTAAGTACTGTGGTCACTTGTACGGTCTGGGCTCCGGCTCAGCCTACGTCCAGAACGGAACAGGAAACGCTTACGAAGAGGAGGCGAACAAGCAGCAGTCGTGACATCACTCTGAAACTCTCCCATCCTGCAGTTCACATCCACGCTCAGCGCCGCGCTGAGAGGTCAAGCTGTCAACAGCCGGAAGAAAATAATGGAAGAACACATAAAAACATCCACACACCATGTAGCCCGCTGTTTGTCATAGGCTCTGCTCACTTTAGACTATTGAACACGAAGGGTCCATCAGTTGTCCTCCCGCATACAGCTGGTGTGTATGTGTGCGAGTCTAGTCTTTTATTCCTACGAAGCAGCGTAGATGGTCTGGTTGATTCAGTTAAATTTATCATACAAATGCTTGAAAAGATGGGGATTTTAGTTTTCCTAAAAAAAAAATGTTCTGTAGAAATTTTTGCACTTTAAAGCTCTAACCTGATTTTATATGGAAAGCTGAAAAAAAAAAATCCTGGCGTGTCTCTCCTCTTTGTTGCCTTCTCTATGTTCCCACTTTTACATTGTGGACATCTGTCTTATCATAACAACAGCTGCTCTCACCACGCTCAGCCTTAAGATTAGCTGCATTCTTATCTTTTAAACTTTAATTTATTGTCCGTTATCTGACAGCGAGTAGATGATCCATTCAACACTAAGACGACACACGTCAATACACTCCTCCCTCTGCATCAGGGAGCTCTGTGTGTTTACATGCACATGACTATCTCATTGTACTCGGCTTGTTACTTTTCAGTTTGTTCATATTAAGGAAATGTTCATAAAGACCTGAATATGATCTGATCCCACTGTGAGCAGCCTTTGACTGAGAAGCTGTTGTATTATGTTTAAAGGTGGATCCCTTAAATAAGTGAGCACTATTGTTTTGTAGTTTTGTTTGCTGTTTTTCTTGTCTCCATTCATGGTACTGGAATAGCATATTAATGATGTTGGCAGTATGTACTCTGATGCATACAGATGCACAAGTTTTCTTTATTTAGGTTATTAAGGAAGCACCTTCATTGACAGAAGCACATATAAACGGATGCATCACCCAAGTGAACTGGTTAGAAACCAAATGAACCAGACCATCAGAATCAATATATCAAACACAGCTGCACACACCGCTGAGGTTCCCCTCAACTACTCTGTTGAGAGTAGATTTTCACTTTTAATTAATATTTTCTAGAGTTTTAGTGTTATGAAAGAGGGAAAAAAAACCTTTTACGCATTTGAAGAAAAAAAAACCATTGGTTTTTAACATGCACCTTTTGTTCCGGTGGAGTTCATTTCACTAGTAGTTCAGGACTTTTTTTTTTTTTTTCTTTCCATTCATGCTGCGTAGATCAGCTGCATGTACTAAAACGTTTGAAATAATGCTGTGTTGTTGAATAGTATCCTGAACTTCCATAGGTGTGTGTTGAAGTGTAGGCTCACACAACTTATTAACCTGCCTCTTTGTCAAATATCTGAAGAAGATCGCTCGTTTTCTTTTTGCAGCACATCGCTCACACTGTAAAGGAGTTTAAAGAAGAATATGCAATATACAGGAGGATTGTTTTTAGAGTATTTTGTAAATAAAGGCTTGAAAGTTTTCTACTATGACATGCTTTGGACCATTACATCTCTCTTGTATCTGTATGGATTCTTCTCCTAAAAGAATCAAAATCAAAGACTCAATACCGTGCACATGCATCAAACAGTGTCATATTCTGAGTCTTGGGTTTATGTGGCAACAATGCTCAATAGTGCCTCCTAGAAGTTGAAAAGTAGCATCACTGGCCCTGTAGTTCAATTACATGTTCTGTCAAGAATCAGAACCACCTTGAATTAGTGAGTTTGTCAGGTTCTGTCTGTTAGAGTCCTGTGGTCTGGATGCAGATTAGATAAGATACTTTATTAATCTCACAGTGGAGAAATTTGCAGTTACAGGTTCTCAGAGAACACTCAGTAGGGGTGCAAAAAAGATTGAAAAGTGCATGCAAGTGAGAAATCAAGCACAAAATATAAAATACAATAAAAGTAAACTAAGAGTTCCTATATACAACAATACAAATGTCTTTATCTTTAGTGCGCAGCAGATAGATGTGATGGTTCAATCACAGGAGGTAGTTGTAAAGTGGGTGCAGTGGATTATTGCACATGTTATTATTGCACATCAACTGGTTGATTGACTGACAATCACAAAGATCAACCTCCCAATAGAAGTGGGCGGTACTTAAAAACTGAAGAAGAACTCAATTAATGGAATGAAAGTTCATATATGACTTCCTAACAGTGCTAAATGCTAATTATATTGGTATATGTAACCATTTCCATGTAATAAGCCATCAATGTATGGCCCATTATACTTAAAAGCACATTTTTAATATTGAGTTAAATCAGAGCATTGATTGTCATTAAAACATTTATTTCAATATAAAGTAGTTCCTTGTTTTGGATAATCCCTTATGATCCAACTAAAGTGAAAATGAATTTAAAAGTAAAAATGTGGGTCATCTAGCAACACTAATCTGTCAAATTGTCTCTAAAATGTCCTGTCAGAGAATTTTTGAATACTGTGTTTTCACTCTATTTCAAAAATCTAAATTTCTTTCTTTGTAGACATTACCACCATACAACATGCGAAGTGAATCCAACCAGTAGTTTTGTCAGAGATGTTGGAAAAATTTCTAACGGTGACCCTGGCGACCATGAGTTTGACCTTTCAGGGTCAGTGAAGGTCAAAGGTCATGGATTCAAATGAAAGTCCTTAACCTCCCAAGACCCAGCAAAGTATTTTTATCCTTTGTAGCGGACAAGTTTCACAGCCTTACTTTAAATAAAAACGTCCACTGAAAAGGACATATATGTATATATATATATATATATAATTAATAAAAACCTACTAAAAAAAATAAAAACCTACATTTTAATGTCTCAGAAAATTACAATATTACAAAACCTACATTAAAAAAAGACTTTCAACACAGAAATGTTGGACTACTGAAAAGTATGAACATAATAACATATATAACATTTAATACTTGGTTTTGGTCAATACTGGTCTTAAGTAACGTTCTAATTTTCTAAAACGCAGAATTGGGGTTTTTATTAGATGTAATGTTATAATCATCAAAATGAAAGCAAATAAACACGTGAAATATATGTATGATAAATCTATAAAGATGTTTCACTTTTTAAATTAAATTTCTGAAAAAATCTACTTTTTTGGTGATATTCTCCTTATATGAGATGCACTTGTATACGCAACTGGAAATGATCAGAGCTCTGTGATGAGGTGTTGGGATGTTTTCTGACTCTTCTTCTGTGCAGGTTGTGATGGGCAGATGTTTATGTGTATATAAACTATTCAAACAATGAACTGGAAAGAGGCTGAACATGAGCTCATTTTATTCTTATAAGGCATCACAACTGTACAGTACATCGCCTCACACATTGTCTCGTGTCATACAGATAGAAGAATAGAAAAATATAGACTGCTACTACTGTCACCATGAAGCATTTTGAGACTAGCGTACATTCTTTAAACTGATTCTGAATGATGGTTTACTAATAATAATAATAATAATAATAATAATAATAATAATAATCTCCAGCCCAAGACGAGAACAGATAGAATCCTCAGAAGGTGAAAATGTACAAAGCAGCTGGAGCTGTCTTTCTTTTTTCTTTTCTTTTTTTTTTTTTTTTGCACTGTAGTACATCCACAGCATTATGTTGTAAGATAGAAAAACACTCAACAATATCAGCTTTTTTGTTTTAATATGAGGTGGATCTGCAGCATCACATGGAGGCCCATGTCTCTGGGATTACCTTGCTCCAGGCGGCGGCGGCGGCCCCTCCAGAGTCAACAGTCAGGAAGCTTTTTGTCTGTTTTTTTTGTTTTGTCCGGCAGTAGTTTGATGCGTACAGGCTACCAGACAACAGTGAGTGTTTGGCAGGGGGACGCACGCTGTCGCAGCGCATAGCAGCACCAGCTTTCAGGTGTTTCAGTGACAGCAAAATCCTCACTCATGCTAGAACGAGTCAGAAGAGCCCTTAATCAAATGGAATTACTAATTACTACATTTTCGTTTGTTTCCAAGCTGTGGGGAAAAGACGGGGTGTGGGTGTGGGGGGGTACAGTTCACTACGACAACATGTGTTTTTCGACATCCTGAGATGAAAGCATGCATCGGTTGGATCTCCACAACACTCAACATGGTGGGTGGACAACCTGACCCCCTCCTCCTGAAATCTTCACTGAAAAAATAATGGCTAAAGGAATGTCACTAACATCACATTAACACTAGTACATGTGCAAATGTTTGGCAAACTCATAACAGCATACTGTATATTTATGTTTCTAGGCTATGAGAACAGTACAACATAAAAAACTATAGGTTACTCTGAGGGCTTCTGTGACACAGACGCAGCTCAGATTGGTATTCGGATAAACAAAGTGTGAAACATCTCCTTGTCCTTCGCTGCTCTGTGCTTTTCCATAAACAGACAAAAGAAAATGAAATAATCGGAATGCGTTTTCTCTCAGATAACAGCCAACAGTGCTGCTGATGACAATCAGTGCTCGTCGTGTGTAAAGTCGGTGATGTAAACCTCTCAGAAGAAGGGATGGGAGACAACAAATGTCCATGAGGTCACCACCACATCACGTTCTGATAGGCACAAACACGGAGGAGGGGGCAACATAGACCTGCAGGGGGATACATAGAAAAGCAGTTCATTTAAAGTCTAGTAGATATGTTTATCAGTTCTGTGCACTTACGTCTTAGGATCATCGGGGTCAGCTCCAGTTATGCCTCATGTTCGATGGTCATCCCTGGGTTACTGGCACCTGAATGGACACAGGGAAGGAGTAGGGGGTGGGGGTAGGGGGGTGATTCAATATTCAGCTGATCTTCTAACCCTACTCTTTCTTACTGTATGATCAGTGATCACTGTCTTTACTAATGTGTGTTAACCTGAAATATTGCATCAGTCTGAAATGACAGACAGTGGAAAAACTCTTAAAACCTTTATTTCTCTTGAACCATACGCTAAAATGATTCTCTATTTACCACTATTGTAGGGTATAGTGTGAAGTTTCAGGTTCTGTGTGCGGCGTCCTACCTACCACATTCTGGGTGAACATGAACTGAACTCACTGTTTTACTGCCTGATGAACCAACTGTGAACATGTTCTATCTGTTTAACTTTGTTCAATAGGTGCCAAATTTCTTTAGTGTTCCAGGTTAAACCAGGCTAAACACACTGTAAAGAGCCTTAATATTTACTGTAAAAACATTTAATGTGATAACACTAAACACCAGTGCCACATCGGTGCATGTGTCATTGAAATAAGACAAAATAAAAAAGCATCAGGAGGTGACTGTAGCAGAAGGAGCAACAAGGACTCATATATGAACATTTAACAGAACTTCTAAGACAAGGTCTGTGAGGAAGGAAGAACCTGACAATAAATACTGTCTGTGGTTCTATATGAGGTTTGGAAATGAAGCTGAAAAATAATAGAAGAAACATATTGGAAAAAAAGAACTATGAACAAACTATTAACTATAAACAATTATGATAATTTGTGATTAATTCAGGTAGAAAATGAATTTTCTCAACATGGTCCATGAGTGTATGTTGCAGATTGCACTAATATTTATCGGATGTCGGGTGTATTTTAATAAAGACATTTAAAGGCAAAGTATTCAACATTCAACATCAAACTTCCTTCCAATCTATGAACGAGGAAGAGTGAGCAGTGGTCAAATGAGCGTGAGACTGTAATAAGAAAGAGAGTGGAGATGAAAAAAAAAAAATAGAAAAATCTTCTGATTTGGTCACATGGATTATATTGTGCAAACCCACTGGAACACACCTGTGCCTTTAAACAGCCAAAACACACGACTGGACTCATGTGATTTTGTTCTTCTTACGTACGCTGCATGATGCCGTTATCGGCTGGAGGTAGAAACACACCAGTGAACGTCCCAGACACAGCAAAACAAGAGGCAAACAGCACGTACAGGCAGAGGGCAGGGGCTCTGCAGGTACACTAGCGGTCACATGTTTGGACACACCTTCTCACTCAGTGGTTTTGCTCTTGTTGGCTGCTTTGCCTTCACTCCAACTCATCCCATCTCATCGCCTAATGCAGCGCCCCATCACGCCCCTCCTTGGTGAAATAGTCTTTACATAGACTGGAGGTGTGTTTGGGGTCACTGTCCTGTTGGAAAACAAACGATGGTCCTACTAAGAATAAAGCAGCTGGGATGGCGGGTCGCTGTAGAGGGCTGTTGTAGCCACGCCCACAGTGTTACCAGCAAAGCACCTCCACACCCTCACACCCCCTCCTCTTCAAACTACACGATGGGAACCACACATGTGGAAACCATCCGCTCACCTTTTCTGAATCTCACAGGTGGAACCAGACGTCTCACATGTCTCTAATGTCCATTCCTTCTGTTTCTCCATTGAGGGAATACTCGTCTTCCGGTTGTTTTTCCTCAGTGGTGGCGTCTTTGCAGTGATTTGACCGTGAAGGCCTGATTCATTCAGTCTCCTCAGAAAAGCTGGTGTTGAGATGTGTCTCTTATGTGGGTTCTAATCTGAGGTGCTGTTAATTTATAGTTTGTGAGACAAGAAACTGAAGGAACTTATCCTTGACAGCCAGACAGTAATAGTATTTGATGTTTTTTTTTATGACAATTACTTGAGTGGTTCTTATACTGTAATTGAACAAGGACTATTTACTGTATAGAACTGTGCACCAAACACTGAAAAAAAGTAAAACATTAAATCAACTTAAAAATTCTTCTTCAATAGCTCACACATGAAAAAATTACTTGAGTGATCCAAATTAAATTACATTAAAAAATAATGAATGCATCTAATGTAATTTAATTTGGTTCACTCAAGTCATTTTTTTATGCGTGACCTATTGAAGAAGAATTTTTAAGTTGATTTAATGCTTTACTTTTTTCAGTGGACTCTGTACAACACAAACAATGACAACACATACAAGAGTTAACTCTTGACAAGGAACATCTCTTCATGGAATTATTCATTTTCAAACATTTCCCTGTGCTCTACATAAACTCTAAACTATGCTTGGGTCTGAATTCTTCATTAATTCAACTCCACAGGTCCATCTTCAACACTATTAATGACTAATGACACCAGAAAGGTGGTTTTGAGCGCTGGCCCTTTAAATGCACATGAGCAACTTCAGGCCCCGCCCCCTCCAGGTTGTTGACTGTCCTGTTCAACCAACAACTGAACATTTTAGGTAATCGGCTTAAAGTTTGGACATATTTTCAGTTTTTACTACAACCACTGATGCTGATAAATAATTATGTTGTTCATAGGAAGTCTTGACCTTATATGGGCAAATGTCGTGACATAACTAGTTATAGACGTAATAAATTAAGCAGGAATTAAAACTATATTTTTGCCAAAAATAATATAAAGATAGTTTTGCAGCACCTGGAGGGTTCACCTTAAAATGTTTTGACCTATTAGTATCCAAATACACAAATAAATGAACCACAGACTAATAAAAGTGGGTTTAGACAAATATGAGCCTTTAACTGAAACCCACTCCAGCTGACTACCTCATGAATCTAATGGAGAGAACAGTAGAAAGTACTGAAAACGAAGACAAACCACTGAATGAGAAGGTGCAACCAAACTTTTTCTTAGTGTTGTAAATACACCACACACTGACAGGCGGTTGGATAAGTCTATAATGTGTTTTTAAAGGAAAATGTTACATACTTTGCCTTAACTTCAGTGGAGGATCAAATATAGTAAGAGACAGTAATGCAGTGTTGGTTGTCACTATAAAAACAGTCCTGTTTTACTATAGAAATACAGTGGTTTCTGCAGAAATGCCATGGACGAGGTCAAAAACAAGTTCTGTGGTGTCCAAGTGATCGTGACCTTTGACCTCAATATTCTAAACAGCTCATCCACTGGTACCAATGAACTGAAATTCACATCCTCACATATTACAGCAACACCTTGTGCGTACATAAACTCACACATACCAAAGTTACAGTGTAAATGTGTTTAGTTTTTTGTCATCAGTTAATAACATGATGTTATTTTGTTAAACTAATATATTGGATGAAAATGTAACTATTGATGCACAATGTGTGTCCGCTCCACTGGACATAATAATCCACCTCACACTGCCTCAATACTATTATGACGATCATATGACACTATTATTATTATTATTTAAACACTATATATTTCTACACCACTACTGTAATACTATTATTACCCTTCTTGTCCTTCTCCACGCCACTGTCACTCTCAGACCAGGAGGGGGTGCTGGTGAGCAGCCGACTCTGAGACTCCCTCAGGGGTTTGGAGGGGAACTGGTGACCCTCTGTCACACTGGAAACACACATACACATGGACAGGAGTAATAATTTTGAAAACATGATTGCAATATGTCTGTTTTTTGTTTTGTTTTTTTAAAATAAAATCATCTGAAGGACTTTTTTTTATTCCTGTTTTCTGTGTGATATGTTTAAAACTACTGCTTGTTGATTTTCCCTGTATCACTAAACCACCACAAGCTCCTTGTTTTTATTCTAATTTTACTGTTTTATGGATGTGTCTTTATTTTTACTCGCCTCTTAATTGCAGAGTTGGAGCTGCTGGGTGACGACGGCTGCTCAGGATCCAGATTTACCAAACAGGTTGGGAACGAACAACCGTCACCTAAACTGTGATGGAAATAAAACACAAAGAGTAGGGTTTTACTTAAGGAAATTAGCTGATATGAATGAATGTGAGAGTTTATGCATGGCTAACCATATGTAACATGCTTAGCCATGCATAAGATGACAGCTGTGGCTCAGTAGGTAGAACAGGTCATCCACAAACTGCAGGCTTTGACATGCTGAACCATCCTTGGACTAAAGGCTGAGCCCTGGGGTGCTCCTGTTGGCAGCTCCGCATGAACTAACTTCAGTAAGATGGAAAAATGGTTTATAAATACAGTCCATTTATCTAAGCAAGGATCTGTTTGTTTACAGAGGTATTCAATATGTGAGGCATCAAAACATATTCAGTAAAAACAAACAAAAAAATATAAAAACTGATCAGTTTATCAATCAATTTAAATGTTTTCAATGACATTCTATGATTTTAAAATGTTTTCTGCAGCAACACAATAATGACATCTCTCTTATCTGACCTGAACAACTTTATTCTCTAATGAAGCAGGTAACGACAGTGACTTCAACTAAACATTTCACAGGAATTCAAGACATAAATATGTTTTTGTTAATTAAAAAAAACAAACAAACAATGGATTTAATCATGTGACTCTCTTCACAGATCTTTAAGAAATATGTAAAAAGAAGTGAAATGCTGCCAAAAGTGATTTTCATGACACCAGTGATCGGGGACATTCACTTCTGAAAAAAACAATATTACTAATTTCATGGCTGAGGGAAGTGTACTGGTCAAATATGAGTGAACCACATCCTTTTAAAGGTACAGTGTGGAGGATTTTTGGATTTTCACTTCACTTTGAACCAGGGGATTTGTGCGTGAACAACAGCTGATGCCTGCCACTGACATACATTGATATTAATGTTTTTGTCCCAAAGTGCCAACCTTTATCGTGCTGTTTTTGCAATGATTCAGGTATTTGCTGCCACCTAGGGTAGGGGAGTTACACACTGAACCTTTAACTTTAATGATAGAGCACATTTAATGCTAAAGGCAGTGTTGTACCTGAATAATAGTTCATATTTTGGGTTAACATGAACTGAACTCACTGTTTTACTGCCTGATGAATGAACTGTAAATTAGTTCATTCTGTGTCTGTGAATATGTTCTATCTATTTGACTGTGTTCAATAGGTCCAAATTTCTTTAGTGTTCCAGGTTAAACCAGGCTAAACATGCCGTAAAGAGCCTTAATATTAACTGTAAAAACATTCAATCTGACAAAACTAACCACCAGCATCACATCGACGCATGCGTCATCGAAATAAGTCAAAATAAAAAAAGCAGAAGGAGCAACAAGGACTCATATATGAACATTTAAAAGAGCTTCTATGACAAGGTCTGAGAGGAAGGAAGAACCTGACCATAAATACTGTCTGTGGTTCTATATGAGCTTTGGAAATGAGACTGAAAAATAATAGAAGAAATATGTTGAAAAAAAAAAAAAAAACAGAATTGTGAAGTAGTTCATTTTTTGGAACTATGAATGAACTATTAACTATAAACAATTATAAACTATGAACAAACTTTTAACGATAAACAATTATTAACTATGAACAAACTATTAACTATAAAGAATTATTAACTATGAATGAACTATTAACCATGAACAATTATGAACTAAGAACGAACTACTTCATTTAGAAATTTGAAAAGTGAACTTTGTACTAGTTCAGGTAGAAAATGAACTTTGACCTGTGACCAGTACATCTGTAGGGTTCTTACTCATCTTTATTGATTATGTCTTTGATCGTGCATAACAGTGTCTTACCTGGAGAAAAGGGGCACAGGCCAAAATTTAACTTCATCACCAAAGACCTGACGGAAGTTCTTACTGAAGCCCAGGCTGAAGCCGTTTTTATCGGTGCCATGACGAAACACCGGAGCACGCACCGCCTCTGAGAGCACAACGAGACAGAAAGGAGTCAGATGAACGAAAATTCTGTCAATCTTACTCAGCAGGAACATTTTCTCAGAACCGGTCAACATGTGAGCCATTATTGGTGAATGAGTGTGAGTCAAAGTATCTTTGTTCTGGAGGAAAAGCAGATCTGAGGTTGTGCTGCCAGGTGTGACTTCTCTTCCTGAGCAAACGTCGCAGTGTCTGTTACTAAGCTGATTTACTGCTCTGAGCCTTGTGTTTTTGCATTACACTGAAACATACTCCTCTGGATAATCCACTCTCCTCATCACAGAGACAAAGTGTGCCACTGTGCACACATAATGAGAAACTGTAACGGCCCAGAGACGCTCATCAAATCACGGCACTGATGAGGATGTTGACTGGCGGTGGGAATAATGCAACCAGACACCCTTCACCGTTTAAGCAACGGCAACACTGAGCAAACAGTCAGCAGACGTTTAGGGTTCATTAAGATGAGGGAGCTACTGTCCCCCCGAGGCTGTTTTAATACAGCAGAGACAAACTGAACGCACCAGAACATGCACACAGGAACGAAGAATGCCACCTACCGAGAGTGGACCTGTTCTTACACACCAGCCAGCAGTGGTAGATGAAAAGGGACGCAAGACTGACGGAAAACATGGAGGCCGAAAAGAAGAGGAAGAGGATGTGGAACTTGGCCTGGGTGTCCGGTAGACCGTTCTGAGGGAAAAGCACAGTGGACAAGGGCTCAGGTCTTTTACTTGAGTACTGTATGGTAAATTAGCATCATCTAGTGGTGATGATGCAGAGTGCAGCCAACTGAACCCACCCCCCCACCGCCCCTACTGGGGCTGCAAAACATCTGAAAGGCCTTTGTTAGAACCAGTGATGATTTGTCCATTCTGGGCTTTTGTTTTTATTTCACCCACAAAGTGGCAGTTCCAAAATATTTTTTTCTCTACATTTAACTTTTATTAAGTGATTTATATTTACCTCTGCCAAGGAAGTTATGTTTTCACCCACGTTTGTTTGTTTCTTTGTTTCGTTGTTAGCAGGATTAGGCAAAAACTAATGACCCGATTTCCATCCAATTTGGTGGAGGGGTAGAGTGTGGGGCTGGGAAGAACCCATTAACTTTTGGGGGTGATCCGGAAGAAATCCTGGAT
>JAPSES010000002.1:2028430-2040888 GCA_029822895.1 Maxillicosta whitleyi
GATGGCGACTCATGTTTTCTCATATAGTTCATGGACTTAAGAATCTTAAAATGCTGTCCAAATAAATGAGGGACTAATATTTATGGTGGTGGTGGTGGGGGATATTGCACTTGGCAGAGGTCTGCAGTCTACTGAGTGCCATTCTAGTTTATACCTATGTTTTTGGGTGTCAACCAGTGTTACAGAGGTGGCTAAATAAATAACACTCCATTGCGTTGTCTCTTGATTTATCCAATTTCCACAGTGTAAGGATTTTTTCAGAAAAACAGCTCCAGTCATAGACACAGACAAATATGTACAGACTGTTTTCAGTCTGCTTCCAGAGGCAATACAAACCTCACATATACATGACAGTACATACGTATGCATGAATCTTATACTGAACCCATAAGAAATGTATAGTGTTGAGTAGCTTAATACATAATAATCCACTAAAAGTGAAAGTACATGCATTTTACTTTATAGAAATAATATTGATCTATAAAGTAACTATAGTAGAGATACTTGTAGTACTAGTGTAGTAGTCTACTTAGTCTAACACAAAAACCAACATATTAATGCAACAAATACAGCTGAATACAAGTGAATTCATCTAGATCTGGGCAAGGGGATTCTACTGGGTACTGAGAGGTAGATTTCTACTCATCTATTCTAGAAGGAGTTGTTTCTACTTGAGCGACACTAACTGCTCATTTGTTTCATACCAAGTACTCTTTGAGACGGAAGTGTGCTCTACCTCCAGCCTTGGTGGAAAAAAAAACAACAACAACAAATCAATAAAAAGTGTGCATGTTATTGGACGTCTGTTCAGCTTTTATTAGAAATGTTTGGTTCTGAGGTGATTGTTTCTAAAGACAATAAAACCAGAGAATAACATATGCAGCTGACCAATAATATGCTTACCAGCCAAAATTTGATGAAGTACTTCAGGTCTGTGGCGGTTATAAAAAGGCAGTAGAGTAGCGAATATGCCAAGAACAACATGAAGAACTTGTAGTTGGAGAATCCCACGCAGTTGTTCACCCTGTATCACAAATTATGTATTAATAAAAGTTACTAAAGAAACAATACCAATAATCAAATATATCTTTTTTCAGATTCATAAAACCCAGGTGATAGGCTAATTTTCACCCATTATAAGAACTGTCTTCTTGTTTATATTCATGAGTGTTGAACCAAAAGTTACCTTTACATCCATCCACGACTCTACTCATTATTTAAAACAACCCTGGTGGACTGTATAATTTTATGTTGTAATGATATGGCTCTCTTTTCCCCCCCGAATTGGTGAGGAACTGAGAAAACTGTCTAACCAATCAGTGTCTGCAGTGTCGTGACGTCACGTTTTGGTGTCGGTCCAAACATTTTGGAACCTCGACTGAGGCGGTACTTTTTTTTTTTTCTGCCTTTTTTCATGCCTAAAGAGGAATAAAAACACTCAGGGAAAAAAACAAATCCTCATTAAGGCTCTCATAATTCATGCATGAAACAGTTAATACCACAAAGCACCTCCTTGTGTGCACATGTTCCGTCTTCTCTCCCAACATTATTTGGCTTTAGTTTTGTTGCAGTAAACACCCTCCAAGAACTACCCCCAAAAAATGATGGTGGTGGGTGTCATGTCTGTTTATAATACTGACACAGTGCTGACAGATTGTCTAAATATGTGTGAATATGTGAGAATAATGGTTTGCCACATTTATTCAGCATCCAGATCTATTATTTAACATGACACTTAGGTTACAAGAGTTAAAAGCAAGACAATTTAACCTGCCTTTAAAATATAAATGTGTTTAACTATCAAAAATGTTTAGAGCTAACATGATCGAGTGGCAATGTGTCTGATATCACAGCTTGTCTTCAGTATTGAAGAATTCACCATGATGGAAATCAGGTTTGTTTTGTCTCCCTCTGCTGCCACAATCTGTCATCTGGCAGAATGAGAGGTTACAGCATCGAAATCTGTCCAGTAAACAAGCTGCTGCCTGTGAGTCAATGTGAAGTCTGTTCACAAGCCTTATTTAGTGCGACGGCAGTGGATTCAAGCTGTTTGTGACAACCGTTTCTATGATTTAATATCATAAAAATATGAACAGAAACAGGCTTTTAACCCTTTAACCCCTGACGTGTCTGTGATGAGCATATGTATGATCTAAATATTCATGCACATTCAACTGTTTGCTCAATGACAAATACATCAAAATGTGCTGATAGAATAGACCTTGTTCTTTCCATAGACATCTGAGCATGCTCAGTTCACCCCCCACTCCCTGTGGAATGGGGGGGCAGAACACAGAGCAGTGAGTGAGACCGACTCGCTATAAAAATAGACGGTTTGGGCTTTTTTTTTTCTTTTTTTTTTTACACTGTTTTCCTTGTGGTGTTTTGTTTTTATTGTTGTGTACAGTGTTGTCATTTTCCTTTTTTTTTTTTTTTGTTTTGACTGCTTCAACCAGATTTTTTAAAAAAAACCCAGCTGGACTGATTTAGAAAGAAATAACCCAAAAACTAAAACTACTGTGTCAAAATTCAAATCCATGTTGTTCAGTGTGTTCCGCTTCACAGTTCATGTTCCTTTCTTTGTCTTTTTCTGTTATTCCACCTGTTTTAACCCTAAATCAAACAGTAAAACCAAACCACTGAAGAAAAGGAACACAAGCACATGCTCACAGCAGCTTTAATGACACTGAAACTGATGCAAATTCACAGCAGCGCATTTACCTGGAATCATGTCTCAGGGGTTAAAGGGTTAATAATAATAATAATAATAATAAAAAGTGCTACTGTAATAGTGCCAAAGGTTCATTTGTTTTGTCTGTTTAATCAAAGAGTACCTGTACATACCAGGGGCA
The DNA here is from genome assembly GCA_029822895.1 of Maxillicosta whitleyi. Lineage (NCBI taxonomy): Eukaryota > Metazoa > Chordata > Actinopteri > Perciformes > Neosebastidae > Maxillicosta > Maxillicosta whitleyi. The sequence continues at coordinate 2,031,283 of JAPSES010000002.1, forward strand.
GTGGTGATCCATCTTCAGGATGCATCTGTAACACAGCAGGGTCAGAAGTTAGTGTAATTGAATCGAACTGCAGCTTTCCAGAGTGAAATATAGTACATGCTTTTCCCTCTTTAGGTGCATGAACAGAGAGCCATACTTATCACAGACTGAACAATGGTGACATCGATCAGGCTTCAGCAGCTGGCAGCGGTCACAGAAGCGGATGGCTGAGGAGACACAGCCAATTTGTCAGCAGACTTGACCAGAGACCAACCAGGTGACGGGGGTGAAATCAGCTCTGACAGTCATTCTCCTGCAGTCTACAGTCTGTATTTACTGTAACGTACCTCCGGAGTTGGTGCGGGTGTAGATGGGCAGGTCCTTGGCTATCCTCCTCAGGATCTCTTGCTGAGATTCTCCCCGATCTTCACGCTCCAGCAGCTCTTTGTCAGAGTAGGACAGGTGGAACTATGTAGGACGGAATGTACACGGAAAGAAAAACAGCCCCTGTGATTTATCAATACTCAAACCTGAGAGTGGTGCTGGTTATTCCTCATCAAACATTTCATTCCATTTGTCATAATAGTTATCCAGGTTTTGGCAGATATGCTACATGCTGTTGTTAGTATCAGCGCAGCAGTAATATGCATTACTTCAGTTCAGTAAGCAGTGAAGGGTATCTGCGTTTTTATTCATTTTGGCCAAATGGGAGAAAAGCAGCACAGATATTTCACAGATATTTCCAGACCTGATGAGGAAGATAACATGAAATTTCACTTTCATTACAATCTCAAATCCTCGAATGATGCCATAACCAGGGCTCATAAAGAAAAGCTTCCACAGTGCTGCATTTATGTGCTTCAGCTCAGCTAAAATGTAAGGAGCTGTGTCTTGTCTGTGTCTTTTCTGAGACGCATGAATGTGGTCGCCCTGCAGAGCTGCCGTGAAGTGCTGTGGTCATGATCACAGCCATTAGAGAGCAGCTCCAGGCACTTCCACTGCAAAGTATTATTAGTGTAAATGCAGCACTCAATCACACAGGAAGGCTGCAACCTGTATCTGCACTTCCCATGATGCCTCATCAGCTGAGTTTCCACAATAAAAAGCTGTGTTGTAAGAGACACTCACCTCCTTCAGGGGGTTCATGGGTTTGGTGAATATGGTCTGCCAATAAGCCCACACGAACATGATGAAAACGACATGGTACACCAGTAGGTAAATGACTATAGGAAGAAAAAACAATATAGAAATGTTATAGTTTATTCAGAGTTTTAAAATGCACTGAATAATAATCACCTCAGTGTGATTCAATGAGATTTCCTATTTATTTATTTATTCATTCCACTTCAAACTACTATTATTATGTTTCTTCAGTTCTCTTCTGTTAGTGGTACTATCATCTAATAGTTACAGTTAATATGTAGATATGCATCTTTATGTATATTTACATGCACATGTGTGTGTTCTGAGTTCATCCTGGAACACCTCCAATGGCAGCTCACTGCTGATGTACTATATGCTACTAATTGCTAGTGCTAATGCTAGCGCTAGGCGTGCAGTTTTTGAGATACTTTCTGGACTGTACAGCTTTTCAACTGTTAAATTCAATGCATTAAACACCCCATAATAAGTGAAAGAACTGCCATGCTATGCTATGGTTATGGGTCCAAAATTCCTAACCAATATGTTACTTAGTGTGTTGAAATAGTATGTGAATATTTCAAACTATATTTAAATTTTATTTTAATATTTTAAACTCTAGAAACTTCACCAGCATCTATATCCCATAATGCAATGCAGTTATCAGGACAGTGGATAATGACAGACAGCAGTATTACATAGAGGCTGGTATCGTCTGTGTAAGGTGAGATTGTCACAGAAGTTAGGGACCCCCAACTAGTAAGGACATTTACGGAAGTGACATGAATACAGTCCCTGAGCATCTGTAAACATACACGCCACTGTTTACTTATACATAAGTATACTGAGTATAGGTATAAGGTGCAGAGTATGGGATTTCAGACAGACCAGAGTAAAGGGGTTCCAGTGCATCATGATTTAGTTCAACATTTGAAAAAAACACCTTCAGGTCTATACTATTTAATGGTATGTAAATAATGAAATGTATCAATAACATTTCCCAAACCTATGGTCAGGACCACAGGGTTTAGTGGGTGATCAGGTAAAGGATTAAAATGACTAAATATCCTGTGATATGAGTTTATTTTCTTAACTCCAACAGAACCCCAGAGCCTTTTGTCACTATGTGTTGGTGTGTTCTGCTCTTATGTCGCGTGCAGAGCTTTGTGTCTCCTCTCACAAATCTGGTCACATGTTTGTCAAACTGACTGTTGACCTTATCTGAGTCAGCTGCAACTGACAATCTGTCCTCACCTCACATGCCCGTCCCTAATGTGGAAACTAAAAATGTTCATTTATTCTTATTATTCTTATTACACTGAAACATACTCATTATTATCATTATGAAACATTATTCTTATTATTTTAACAGTGAAAGGGTCGGTAAAAATGTAAATGTACATTTAAGGGCGTTAACCATGCTTTTTTCATCCAAGGAAGGAAACCAAATTTCTCTTTTGGGTTTTAAAGTTGGGATGGAATCACACAACCTGTAGACTGGTTTAATGTCAGGACCTGGTAAAATCAATTTTTTTGCCATTTTTTTCCCCCTTAAATTCTCCACAGCATTAACAGTTTCCAAAAGTAGCTTAAAAATGTCTGCTAACATCATCAAACTACTGGTTCCCAACACAGACGCTAATACTAAGTGTACAGAAGCACAGGAATGTGTCAGATTTATTCTTATATATATAAAAATAGGAAATATACCATATCACTTACCAAATAAAAAGGTAATCTTGTCACAAAATATGATGGCATATATATATATAAAAAAAAAAAAAAAATGCAAAGTGTGGACACAAAACACACACATAAATATTCCTTTTTAAGCATTTAACTGAGTCGACTTATAAAGTCACATGACCCACTCCCAGCTGATGCATGTTAATTATAGTGTTTTGATGTGAGCTGCGTCTGTGCACACTGACGGCAGGGGAATCCCACTGAACCTCCTCTGTCCTCAAATCTGCTCAACATCTGCCGCATAGAAACCATCAGAGGCGCTTACTGCCTGAATGATTCTTCTTGATGTTCGACTGCTTCATAAAACACTCACCCTTTTCTCCTGTGTCATCAATGGACTCTGAAAAATGAAAAGTGAAAGTGACACAGTCAGGTCTGTGGAGGGACGGCGCTCACATTTTTACATTTGTTGAACAGTTTGAGGAAAATTATTTTATCTCACAGGGATTTTTTTTTTTTTAAATAGTTTTAAAATGATTACAACTCAATAAGTGTCCGGATATAAAAGCAATATGTCTGATCAATAAAGAAGACCTCATATAAACCTTATTTACAAAGGTTTGTATTATAGTCAATGACAGTGTTTTTAATTCCATTTGAAATATGCATCATTTACGCATATTTGTCTGTTTAAAGGATAATTTTACAGGTGAGTAAAGTCACAGTTTGTAGTAAAAGCAGTGATCTAAAAACACATAAATACACTGTTGTTCATGAAGAATAATTTAGTTTTCAGACACGTTCCTTTTTAATACACATCATTAATCACCTTTGACCAGGTACAGTGATTACATATTGATTTCCTTTTTCCTTGTAAATTTTTTGTTGTTGTTGAGTTTTAATATTATGTTTGAAATAAACAAACACACACACAAACAAACAAACATACTGAGTCTGATGCAAATGTTATGACAAACATTTTCAAAGTTTAGAGGCCAATATTTCATCCTGCGTAAAAGTTGAAGACAGTTCTTTGTTATTAATAGTATATAGAATATGCAGAGTTCCGGTTACACTTCATCTATCAACAGTGAATCACACTGTCTGACTACGCAGCACAAAACCGTAGCAGTAATGTCATCGGAACTGTTTCTGTCTACAATCATTAGAGTGAGTGAAGGTGTCTCTGCAACTTTTTCACCTCGGTCTCAATGTTTTTGGGGTAAAACGTTTACTACCACATGGTTCATACACATTTTTCAAAGTCAAATTCATTCATTCATTCATTCTTTTAAGAGTAATTTTAACATTTTTCCATCACAGCATCAAATCACTGGGTTATAATGCATATCTACAACAATACATATAACCTACTCGTGATTTTTTTTTCAGTTTTTATCGCAATGATGTATATTATATTATGACATAAACATCTAAAATTATGTTTCATAAAAGCAAAAAGTTTAGAACTTAAAGGAGAACACAAACTTGCATCCAAACAAAAGTGAATTCACTTGTTCAGACAAAGATTAAGATAAAAAAAAAAAAGCACCTCGAGTCGACTTGAGAACACGCTAATTTTCTTTTTTGACATAAAGTTTTATTTTTCTAGATGTATCACCTCTAATTAAGTAGTTTTGGCCTTTGAGTGAATATTAAAAATAAATAAATCACATCGTGTCCACTTGTGTTACATGCAGAACCTGCTCAGTTAAATGCATATAAATCATGAAGGATTTTGCAACAGCAGTCATTTTTGTGAACCATTCTGCCTTGGATAATTAATGTAATTCCCAAAATGTACCTGATAAAAAGATATTTTTAAAAAAGTGTTCGAAAATTTAATGTCCTTTTTACTGTTACATGCAGATTTTTGTGTTAAATAGAATGTAAAACAATCTAAAAATGAGCTTCTAAATTTGCTTTACAACATTAGTCTGCATCTGGTTTGAAGTTTTAACCCGTGTCCTGGTTTTAGCGACCAGTTTCATAGAAACACCCACTTGTAAATTGGCAAAAGTCATATTTGTAAATGGTGGCACAATTCAAAGAGCATCCAAAACTCATTTTCTCTCTCCATTGACTGCCGTTCATATTAAGAGGGCGGGTCTTCAGGTCTGTGTCGGTCACAGTCATTGGTCACCTCCACTCACTGTTCTGATCATATAAGGGTTACCATGCATTAACAAAAGGTACTGGAGCCGACAGCTGCACACAAAGAGGAATCATAGTCTGATATAAATGCACCCCCCTCCAAAAAAAAAAAACAAAAAAAAAACAAACAAACTAATATTGCAAACACCTGAAGATGTCGACTCAGACTCGACCAGTGGAAACCTGTTGTAAGATTAGTTGACACAGTTTATATTCGGCCCAATATTTAAGCAATGATTAGCTGAGTGTACAGTACAGAATCATCCATCTACAGCAAAGTAGCTTCAACACACACACACACACACACACACACACATATGCACACAGCAAGATCTGTGGAAAGGTGAGGCAAGGAGCTGAATCGAGGCATGCAGCCAAATATCGTGCACACGCCGCCTCGCCAGCATAAAAGCCCCAGAGTCTGACAGTGAGGCATGACTGTGTGAAGGCGTGTGTGTGTGTGTGTGTGTGTGTGTGCGTGTGTGTGTGTGTGATTAAGGGCATGTGCATGAATGTTTATTAAACTTTTTATGGTCACTGACGTGCATCAGCATCCCCCCTTATTTTGTTGGTACGTTTCCAAGGCCACGTTGACTTCTAGAAGGCCAACCGATTCTATATTTGACAAATCTTGAAGAGAGGAGCAATTGTTCAAAGGCTGATGTTCGGGGGGGGTTTAAAAGAAAGTGGGTCAACCGCAGATTGCTTCGGGTGAATTATGTAAGGCAGACAATGGGATTATCTGAGCTTGCTGAGCGAGAGGTATCAGCTGATGATACCTCAACACAACTGGTCCTGTGTGTGTCTGCAGGAGTGCACGCTGGCCCTGAGCGACCGCTGTCCTGCCCTGCTGTTGCTGTTTTCATCTGCCCACCCCGTGTGACTCCAGCACATCACAGTCTTGTTCCCACAAACACAACAACATAAAAATGAAACAGGCCAAACAGATCTACAATATTAATGAGGGGGGAAAAAAACTTCAGATTTGTCTCTTAATATCTATCAATGCAACTGCAATCCATTTTAGGGTTAAGGTTAGATAATAGTTGTGTTTCTATGATAATTTATGTTATAGTCACATGTTCCTTTTCAAAAGAGGTCTGAAATATGCATATTGACCTTGAACTTGGTGTATGAGTGTGTGTGTGTGTGTGTGTGTGTGTGTGTGTGTGTGTGTGTGAAAGGGTGAATGTGAGGCTTTGTAAAGCGCTTTGAGTACTAAGGTGTAGAAAAGAACTATATAAGTGCATCCATTTACCATTTACCATATGAACTTAATGTGTTATAAACCTAACTCTCTCCTACATCCATGAAAAGAGCACATGTTAAAAGGTTAATGGTTCAGTGTGCATTTAAGTTGTTGCATGTTTAAGTTCATGCAATAAATATTGAGTAGATTAAAAAAAAAAAAAAAAAAAAAAAAGGAAAAACACATGTTAGAATGATAAATAACCTGATTTTCCTCAATAACCAATCAAACAGACTCAAAGTGCCAGTCTCACGCACTATAATTACTCTTTACTTTGATCCCAAATCGTGCAGTCCTTGTGCCATGCCTGGATCAAACAGTGATTTTGCATTTCTGTCACTCTGCAGAGATGAAGGAGGGCTCATATTGCATAAATGGCCCCGAACACATGCTGTGCTGTAACTCTATCCGAGGGGTCATCTGGGGACAAGCCTCTCTGGTCAATGCAGTGACACGGCACAATGACTCCTGGAGCCCACTGGACTCTTAATGATGAAGACCAAACACATAAACATGAGTTTTTTGTTTTTTTTCTACTGGACTGTGGCTAAAATTGAAGCCGACATGTTTACCTTATTTACCTGTTTGGTCTCATTAAACTGCGTCCATTTCATTGCACTTTTTATTTTGTTTTTTGACTGAGATTTTCTTTCCTAGCGGTCTGACAAGCTGCCAAATGGAGCACAGAGTAGACTCCTCTGAGACATCCTAGAAACCATTACTCACTATCCAGGTCAACTCTAGTGTTCACCATTCAGCGAGGAGTCTCTCTGTGTGAACGTGGGCCTGAGTCAAAGCCACTACTGTCAGTAATCTCACCAAAACATAATGCCTGTGCTGCCGTGGAGGAGAATATCAATCCATATAATGAAGCTCAGTGACTACAAGCTTTGAGCTATTACTTTAAGATAGTGTTGATAGTGGTGGAGTCATGAATCCCACCGTGGCGATGAGTGAGCAGCATGCTGTGGGTCCATTGTGGTGATCATGCAAATGTAATAAAAGCTCATTCAAAAGAGGAACATTAACAGAAAAAAAGCCAACAATGCCACTTCCTTTCACAATTTCTGCTTCTGTGATGTGAGTGAGACTGTTAACACACTGCGTAAACAACACGCCAGCCTCCCCCTCTGCATCTCAAAAACACCAGGCTGGACCACAAAACTGCTGGAACACAAATGTCTCCCCACACTCCATCACATCACCACAAAAGAAGAAAATATCACACAGTAGTCAGTCAGACAGACATGCACACACCTCCTCCCCCTCCCTCCCTCCTCCTCCTAGTAGTATCCAGACTGCTGATTTCTTACCTATGCAAAGCTGCAAAACATAGGCGTAGTATGACCACGCCACTATGAGGGCGATGAAGAGGACCGGGATCCAGTACAAAACTCTCTGACAGCCCCTCTTGATACTACGCGAGCCCGACGGTGCCATAGTCTAGGAGCGGATCATTTCCCGTGCGCATTCGTGTGTTTCTCTCCCTCCCTCCTTCCTTCCTTCCCTTCCCTCCTTCCTTTCTATCCTCCTCTCTGTGTCTCTCTGTGGAAGTGTGCGTGTCTCTGCCTTCCTGTGTGGACTGTCAGTGCATCGTTGCTCCGGGTCTGATCATCCTAATCGGCAGTTTAAGACGCATCATCCCCCACCTCCAGCCTCCCCGCCCGCCTCTGATGCTGCAGCCGCTCCTCTGCTCCGGTCGTCCTGCTCAAGCCACTACAGGGCTACACACACCAAAATATCAGACAGGCTCACACGCACACGTGTACGCACGCACGCACGCGCAGTCAACGCCGCCCCTGCTGCTGCCTCCCCACAGGTTGCCATGACGTCCGCGGGATGCTGCAAGCCTGGCACATTTTTTTTTTTTTTTTTTTTTTTTACATTAGGTGCAATGAGTTCAAGCTCGCGAGTGTTCAAACAGGGGTCTGCCCGCCCCCTTCAACCAACCAACCAACCAACACTCCCCCTCCCACACCCACGCACACCTACACAGGCCACAGATCTACTGCACCCGTATCAGTAATAGGGGAGACAGGGGTCACCACTACCAAAGGTCAGTCATTTATCACTGAGGTTTGCACATGACACACTGTATTCATAGGAAAAGTTAGATTTTAAGAAAGTTTAAAGGTTTCCATCTTCGTTAAAGGCCAAGAAATGACTCTGATCTCTTCAGTCAGTGATTCAGCACGAGTTGTCGTCATTGCACCTGTATTTTGGTCCACTATAAAATCTTCACCGTGTTCATATTCCACTCCATGACGTCTCATTTTCACACTAATCCCACTACTGTTTCTTAAATGTTGTACAAATGTGATAAACACATATGCAAGTCTTACTACCTGTTGCATGTTTTATGTGTGAATGCCAAACGCCGCAGCCAAGTAACAGTACGCACCACCATGACAGATAAGTGACTCCTGCTTATGTGTCCTGGTAAGTGAGGATTCATCTGTTACTGAGCAACGCCATACAGTGTCACATAGTCATGCTTTTGTTTTTTCTCTGCCCTTTTTGTTCACTAGTAGAGGCCTAACCTGTTCATGTAACGGTAAGAGGTTTCTTCCATTAAAGGGAGTTTTTCCTTCACACCAACCAAGTGCTTGCTCTCAGGGGATTTATGGGGTTTATCCCAGTATTATATTATGAGGTCTTGACCTTACTATGTTAAGTGCTTTGAAATGCTGTGGTTCTGTGGTGCCCTATAAATTGAATAGAATTGAATTAATTGCATTGAATTGACTGAATTTTTTGTTAAAAAGATTAGTCTAGCAGTTTTCACCCAATCCTGGAGCCAAACTGAGACAGCTTTAACCCCCGCTGCAGAAGCTTTACATTGTTGAGTTAAATGTTAATAAAAATGCTGCAATGATGTACTGTCTGTGTAAATGTCACTGGTACCGTGGACATGGTGTGGTGAGCAGGTGGTTTTTAAACCATTCTCAGCTCTCAAAAGGTTTTCAAAATAAATGAACTACCCTTCTACTGTTTTATTTCACCATTTTTCACCTAATGGGTTTTTATGTAATGTTCACCAGACTAGAGATATGTGTGTTTTCTTACATCTTCATACATTTTTTGCAACATGTCCTCATTTTATCTTATACATACTTTTCATCTTGTTTCTATTTTTATTTGTGTGCGTGTTTTCTCTTTTACGTTGTTTTCATCCTGTAATTTTCATGAAAGTATGTTATTTTTTGCTGCATTTAGTGGGAAATTAGTGCTGATGCAATGAAGACATACATTAATTCACTTATATATGCAGTAAACTATAATTACAGGCCTGTTTTGAACATGTGTGCATTAGAAAGTTCAGACAGTCGTGTAAAAACGTTTGTGTAAAATCATAATTTTGTCATAAGAATAATGATATAAATTCACAGCATTAGTCA
>JAPSES010000002.1:2063595-2076007 GCA_029822895.1 Maxillicosta whitleyi
TAGATAGATAGATAGATAGATAGATAGATAGATAGATAGATAGATAGATAGATAGATAGATAGATAGATATTTTATGTTTTTATTATTGTTTTTGTTATTTATATATAGATATTTTATGTACAGTATCCTTTCAGTCTTACACTTGTGTTGTGGTTGTTTTAGCTGTTCTGGCAAAAAGTACAACTTGTTTGTCATTTTCAGACATGTCTTTTTCATATTTTACTATTTTTCTTTTTAACTTTTGTAATATTGAAATAATCGTTAGATTAGTCGTTAAATAATCGTTACATTAGTCGTTAAATAATCGAAGAAAAATAACTGATATTATTAGATATTACAAACAATACTCGGCAGTTGCAGGTCTATAGTAATGGACTATAAGAGCAGACACAGCCACGGGCTATTGTAGTTCTCTGATCACGTGATGTCAGACGCCGTTGACCTTTTTGTCATTTCAGCACCAAAGGTCGTGGACAGCTCCTAATGGTGACGACACATCATCATTATGGTAAATCCACACGCGCGTGCATTATGTCATTATCTCTCTCTCGCTGCATCACTGTTATTGGACAAAAACACAGGTTAAATGATGTCCACTTTCAGGACCGAGGGAGCCTTTTCACAGTGGGTCCGTGGGTTCTCGGCGGTCCCTGACTCGGCAGCCCCCCCTGACTCAGCCCCACTGTACCTTATCGGTGGCGGACACTGATGGCAGCGCCAGATGGAGGATCCGAGCCTGGACGGGGTTCACCGGTCCGGATCCGGATCGGCCGCATCCGTAATACACCGCACCTGCCGCCGCTGCCACGCAAGCCCCGGCCGCGACAACTTTAACCGCCTTAGTAGCCGTGGAAGTGGCTGGTTTCCACACCGAGAACATTCGTGTTTTGGAGGTGTTTGTGAGTGACGGGATGAGCCTGCGCAGGGCAGCCATGGCTGAGTGTGTCCACGGAGCTGTCGTAACACACCACAGGACACAACCCGCTGCGTCGAGCTCGCGAGAAATGCCGTGGGTATTTCAAATCGCTGTGGGATTAAAGGGCGTCAAATTCGCGAGAGAGGAGGAAATGTGTAAAGCAGTGTACAGGGAGATACAAACCAGTTGTGGTGTGTTTGATGTGGGTGTGAAGTTACATGTGTCCTGGTGGAAAATGTGTTTAGGTTTATACTGATGCATCTGACCAGTGAACGCACCAGCCTCAACTCCCTCTCTCCCTCTGCGTCCCTCTTATTTAATGTTTTAGGGGGGAAAAAATCCCTGCCAGGGCACGTCTGAACTGTGACAGCCCCGCCCATTACTAGTCCTGTGGTTTTGCACCTGCCTCACCACCCCTGCCACTTTGAGCGCAAAACCTCCAGGAGCTGCTTTACCTGCACTGCAGCGTTTCTTCAGCCCGTGTCCCTGAAGCCTCCTCTGCTCGGATCCCCTGATCCTCCCCAGCATCACCATCCTCTGTGGACAGGTATGCAACCGGAGGGCGATCTGAGCCTGATCTACTGCAGTCCACCTCCCACTGATGTAGACGCAGCCGTGAAAAAAGGAAAGAAATCGGCAGCAGAGATCAACCCACGGTGAGTGTTCCATGACAGGGGGAGAGAACCGCGTGTCCTTGCACAACGGGGACTTGTGCTAAGTAACGGAGAAGGTGGACGTAAACATGCAATAAGTGACAGTGGCAACCAGGTAGTCTAGTACGCACGAGCGCTCCCTCCGGACCCCCCCACTGAACTTTACCCGCTGAGGTTCGAGCTCATGGCCGCCGCCGCCGCCGCTGCTGCTGCTGCTCTGGGGGAAGTTGGAGGCGTCTTGCACGGCATCGATGGTGTCACACACGTCGGGTCCCATTTCTTTCTGACCCCACTCGCGGACAGCCCCACGCTGCTGGGGGAGCACCTCTTACCTGGGGACAGGCTGTCCCGCAGCACCACGGCGGATTTAACGCACCTAAAGGGGATTCTCAGGAGGAGACAGTTATACTGCAGGACTGGGTTTCATCTGGAAATACTTCCGGATGGCACTGTGCAAGGAACCAGAAAGGACCACAGTCGATTTGGTAAATACTCCAGTGTGAAGTGTTTGTGTGCAGTTGTAGTGAATCAAACAGTGGAGGGAACAGGACACATGAGAATGTTGTGCTGAAAGTAAGTTTTAGAAAAGGAGTATTTTTTCTTGAATGTGACATAGACAGGGTAGGATTGTGAACTTTCTCTGTTGATAACCTTTCATCTGTGTCAGAGTCTGTACAGAACAACTGTGTTATTCTCCTCCAGGTATTTTGGAATTCATAAGCCTTGCTGTTGGGTTGATAAGCATTCGAGGAGTGGACAGTGGGCTCTATCTGGGGATGAATGACAAGGGGGAGCTGTATGGATCTGTAAGTTCTATCTTTTTTCCTCCATGATTCCTTTTTTTGTGTGTGCCAAAGTGATGACCAGTGGGCAGTTTTTTTTATATTCTGTCTTAATATTTAGAGAATTTGACTGCTGCTTTTCTTGTATTTTCCTCTCATAATGCCTGGACTCCTCTCATGCTGTGCTCTTTGTTTTCAGGAGAAGCTCACAGCTGAATGTGTTTTCAGGGAGCAGTTTGAGGAGAACTGGTACAACACATACTCCTCCAACTTGTACAAACATGGAGACAAAGGGACGCGTTATTTTGTGGCATTAAATAAAGACGGGACACCAAGGGATGGGACTAAATCCAGGCGGCACCAGAAATTTACACACTTCTTGCCCAGGCCTGTGGACCCTGACCGTGTGCCAGAGCTGTACAGGGATATCCTGGGACACAGCTGAAACCCAGTGGGCCTCGTCTTCCAGACCAGGAATAGCCGTTAAAAGCCCTTGCAGGCAGGGAGCGGAGAAGAGAGGAGGGACGCAGGGACGTGGCCCGGTGCAGGCCGGTGGACAGCGGCCCCGACCAGCGGGGATAAAGGCACCGGGGGCCCCTTGTAGGAATGCACAGGCCATCTCTCAGCGGCCAGGAAGACAGTGTAGAATGTCTGACTGCGTCGGCCTGCACGCTCAGCATGAGGGGGTCGTTTGTTTCAGAGGCGGACCGACCCTGAAAGTACCTGGGTGGAACAGGAGATGAAAGGGAAACAGAGCAGAGGGAGGAAGAGGCTGAGTGGCCAGGGAGCATCTCCCCTGGTCGGATGTAGACGTCAGCTGGAGTCTGTGGGAATTTTTATTTGTCTCAGAGAGCCGTAGTTTGTTCAGAAGGACTTTGAAGGAACTCTTTTTTTTTTTTTTTTTTTTACACCTGTGTCTAGGCAAAGCAAAGAGCAAAGAAAAGTGTAACAGATTATTTATTCATTTTACATACATATATTTATGTTATATATTTATTTATTTGAGAATATATTTTTACAGTTAGATACATGCAATATAGAGAAAAAAAAACAGTAGAAACTGTATCAACTATGTAAAGACTGACAAAATGTACCTTTATGTCTCTTATCCTGAGGAAAGTAGTGATATCCTATAATGAAAAATGTCCAAAAAGTACAAAGTGGTGACGTTTGGAAAAGGTCACCATGTGTTTTTCACAATATGGCAACTGTGAATCGAAAAGAAAGTCTGTTTTTTATATATATTAGCTTTAACCGAAACACTGTTACATGTGTTATAATCAGAATCTGAAGTCGAAAAACTGAAAACAAATCCACTTTATTCTTGTCAAACAATAAATTGCTCAAAACACAATCCATATGCTCCTTTTGTGTCAGCCAAAAAGTAAAATAAGATGTTTTGTTTGTTGCTCATTTTAGTTCTCATAATCCGGTTTGCGTTTACCGAGCGTTTAGAGCGGCTGTACATTCAGTCGGTATATTTTTGTTGCCTTTGTGTTCCTGAGTTTAAACATATAAACCTGCTTACGAGATCAATGTTGTCTTTCTTTATGGACGCCATTATGCTGAGAGACAAGTCGTAGACCTGACACTCGCATAAAACTTCAAAGCTTCCCTCTTGAAACCTCTGAATGTCGAGGCCTCACAACAAACAACACGATCAGGGCCAAATAAAATCTGACCTTTAACTCAAACCCAGCAACTTCACGGCTGTATAAAACTGGAGGTCAGGGCGATAAGGATAAAGCAACCTCAGATGACAGTTTGAGGATTGTAGACATTTATTAAAGAGCTAAAGTCAAGGCGTTCATCTCTGAAAACCAAGGACGTCTCTTCATATTCGCTGTCGTGTAGGAGCAGCGGAACAGGTTTGAAGAGGAGAAATTACAGCTGTATTACTGATGTATTTTTTAAGAGCCACTATCTTCTATCTGTGCACAGTTGCCTCCATGGTTGGGAGCAGATCTGTGTTGAAGCATGAAAGCTTGTGAGTGTGTGATCTCAGCATGTGTGAAGGCGTGCCAGTGGGTGTCTTGATACGGGGAGTCGACCCTGCTGCCAACTCTCTCTCTTGTCTCCAACGTGATAGTGTGGGACTTTCCCACTTGCACACCTTGAACATCAACACACTTCTGTCATCGATTAATGACAGCACCCAACGTGTATTATAACCTGCGTGCACGTGGACATCCCCTGTCCACCGTGTAAACACATGCACGTCTCAAAAGAAGAAAAAAAAGAAGAAGAGGCGTCTAGTGGTGCCTCTTTTTATTGGAAACACACTGCGCCTCCTCACCTTACTCTAGATTAACTAAAAGGATGAGGTGGTTGTAGGTTGTCCATGACTTTGACCTGCAGCTCTACCTCCAATGAGACTAAAGTTTCAACCCAAGGCTTTTCGCCATTACCTTCCCCGCCATGAAAAGCAGACTTTGTGCTAATCTAATTGTGTAACCCCCTCTGCCCCCCTTTTGACATTTTGAAGGCCGCCTCTCTCTAAAACACGCTGGAAATCCTGACTTGTGATACCTGATGCCCAGAAGTGCTCTTTGGCACTTGTTTTAAGCGATGTTTTTTGTAGTCTGCCCGGCCCCCTGAGACAGATGCTTTTGTTCCACTTCCTCCGCCTCCTCCAGGTGGTCTCCTCGCTGAAAAACACTTAAACACCCACACCCTCCCACCACCATCGCAACTTCACGCACACCCACTCTGGAGGGTGTCTCACACGCTTAATGGACGCTACCTGACTTTCATCACCTCCTCAGCGGCGGCCTAAAAGGGCTCTCGAGGAAACCCAATCAAGTGTGTGTGTGTCTGTGTGTGTCTGTGCGTGGCATGGGTCCACAGGCAGGTGTGGAAGTCAGTGATCTTCCATGTCTATCTTCACAGTCCGGTCAGACAGCGCAGGTGTTCCCTCAGCACTCCAGCTCTCACACTCTGATCTCAGCCCTGCTGTTTGTCAGCTGGGGATATGACTTGGCAAAGGAGGAGGGTGGAAATATAGCCGGCTTTTGTTGTCTGCCCCCAATTATCAGAGAGCATAATTTCTATATTTAGAAGACTGCGTTTGGGAAGACAGGGGAGGTGCCTAGAGCTCACCTGTTACTCTAAAGCCGTGGCCACTTCTAAGAGTGTGTTTGCCCAGGGACGGCGTCTGCAGCTTTGTGTCATTTGAATCCTGCAACTATTGATTTCAGGCTCTTTGTTGTTTGTTTATTCCTTAGTAAATTGCCGTGGGCACAAATTATGAGCTGCATGTGTGTTTATAGGGATTACAGCAGAAGTGTAAGTATAGCATTATCCACTTGATATTTTTGGGCTTTTATCAGAGTCCAGAGAGAGCCATTCTGGGAAAAATAAAAAAATAAAAAAACAAACCTGCAGACGACGGCGGTTCACCTTCCATTCGTTCATGTTTTCAGGCCTATAAAAATAATCTTTCACACTTGTTACATTGCACTCCCATTTGAGCCCAATCATTTTTAGTGTCATAGCTAAGAGGATCTTGCGGTCTACGTTCCGCAAGCGGCAATTAGAAGAGCATACCTGATTTACCGACACTCCACATCCCAAGCTGTCAGCTCCAGTGGAAAATATGCTCCTCTGTTTGCGTCTCCATGGAGACATTAGTAGAAAACAATGTTTTAGGTGTTGCAGAGAATAAAAAAGGAGAGGGGGAACTGTCAGTTTTTTTGCAGAGTTTTAGTCTCTCGGGTCTAAGAAGACAGTGTGAGTTTGCGGTGTGTGTGTGTCACTGACAGACTGTTTTGTTTTACTAAAGGGATCTGAACCTCCTCTACCTGAAGGAGGCTGAGCTGCATCTACTGCACAGCACCATGACACAGAGGCACATCCACAGGATATGCATGTTATATATTACAGTTTGATATGATACATGGTGCATTTACATGTAGATAGTAGTGTTTTAAAATATGCATGAAGGCCGGTGCAGTACATTTACTCACTGCAGTTGTATGTTACTTTTCGGTTTTTATCCCCCATATTTCTTCTTTTATCTCATGTGTCGATTTAACAGTAGTTCATAATGAGTTCATGATGACCTGCGATTTAATCAAAATGCACCAATGAACATTTTAATACATCATAAATACCTTTTGATGACATGTTGTTCTTCATTTGGTGCTTCAGCTCATTTCTCTGATGATGCTTCTTTGTGAGATATCTTTATTAACACATAAAACATCCTGTCCATATCTACAGAAAAAAAAAAAATAGAAATAGAAGCTATTCTTTTAACCTTCCAAGACCCACAACTATTTGAACTATTTTCCAACTTATTTTTTGTTTAGTTTCTCAAGTGATTTATTACCGTTTATTATAATATTATCCTCTGCTTTTTGTATTTTTCAATGACAATCAGGTATTTTACTATATTTAATTCAATAATCAAGTAGTTGTTCAGAAAAGCTCCTCAAAATTTCAAGGATTATTATATCCAAACAGAGAAAACTGGAGAAAATGTGACTTTTTAAACAAAATATATCATTAAATGAACATAATCATTGTCATTGATCCAAATCCATGGGTTTTACTGGTGAATCAATGTTGAAGGAGATGATAAGAGGTGTTTTTATGTTCACAACGGAGCCTCTAAATGTCCAAAATATCTGATGACCACGAAAACGGAATAGTTTTAATATTTTTATTTAACCAATTTGAGATTGGGGGGAGGGGTCTGTTTTTCAAGGGAGACCTGACCATGTATTGATAGTATTAATGGTTCTGAAGTCATTAAACATCATAGATCAGTAGCTGCTTTTGGTCACTGGTGGCTGTTTGAATCTTTATGGGTTATACTTGAAAACCATCCATTTCACCAAAGTATACCAAAAACAACATTAGGAGGTTGGCTCTTATAAATAATGTAGCAACACTGAATTTTTGATGTATTTGAGGAGCTGCTCACATCTGCTGGTCAAACCCGTCATGTCACCCCTTCCTCCAATGCGTCCACATTACAGAGTCACAAATTAGGTCTTGACATTTGGGTGCTATAATTGCCCCCTGAAAAGCATGAGGCATCAATTAGGTTCTCAGCACCATGACAGGTTATCCCTACAGGACATAATCACCCTGCTGGACCGCTCAGTCTGTCTGCCCTGCCAGGACACACACAAACACACACACATACAAACACACACACACACCAACTAGAGTTCTTACATAGTTTGGTGATGAATGTTTTACCGGTAACGAGCCAAAGACATGCCATTCACTTTGCCAGACATTATAAATGATGTATAAATAGTTTTTCTCTCTCAATAAACTCATTATTTGGAAATGATGACTGTGTGACAATGATCTGTGTGCGGCTGTTGTGCAGGAGTGGCCACAGCACTAATAACACCATACATCCCTTTGATTTCCCGACTCCGCTGCTGCCTCCCAGGTTCTGCTCCCACAGGGCGTGCATGTCTTAAGGGTCACAAAAAAAGGTCAATTGGTTCATTTCCATAGCTTCCACTTTTAACATTCTTCTAAGCTTTGGAAGCAATTCAATCAGTAGTGAAAACACCGGGTTTAGCGGCGTGTTCTTAAACAAAACGGATGAACACGACGTGAAGTATTTAAGTTTTAAGGAGTGACATTTGCTAAAGAACTGCACTGATTAACATTGAAGGGATATCACAAATAAATCATTATCCTTTATATCCTGAATATTATCCTTTAACATAAAGACAAGTATTAAAGTACATGGAAAAATACATCAAATAAATAAGATGATGCAGTATAAGTATCAACAGCTTATCAGTCTATGAAAATACAGAGCAATATCTATTATATACTGTTGCCCATAAAGGTGGAATTAAATATTTTTACTTTGCAATGTGATTTATTCTTGATAGATAAAGTGCACCTGTGACTCAGTGTGCAATCATTGCTGCAGGTCAAAGGTGATTACTGATATGTATAAATGTAAATAAAAAGAAGAATGTTTCTGAGCTTAATAATATTATATTAAATAACTTCATGGCCAACAGTGTATTTGACATAAAAGCTATACTGGTGTAGCACCATTTGAACTGGTTCACTACAATTAAACATTTATTTTATAGTTCTGTACATAGTGACTTATTAGAAATAATCACTTTCACCCCTGATGAAATCCGTGAGTAAATCTGAATTGGGAGTTATAATAATGAATTATAGATTATTATTATTACCCATACATTTAAAACAACTACATGGGAGAAAGATGAATGTTCTTTTTTTTTTTTTTTTTTTTACTAGCAGATTGCATCACTGCGTGTGGTCAGGCTTTCACTTAGGGATGATTGCCTTCATAGATCATACCCACAGTGTTTGTGTATTTTCTGACCATTAGAGTGATAACTCCAAATTCCAGCAGAGTCCTACCTCTTGTACTGCTCCTATTCTGGTTAAAGAGTACGATCCAGGAGTCCAGGATGAAGACTGTACTTTCACTGTCTACTGGTGAAAGTGGAAATGTGCTTTGTTGCCCCTAAGTCAGGCGGAAAATTGCAAACCCATTTGTCATTGTGTGCCAAGATGCAGAGGTCACTCAGTGGATTCCTTCATGACAAGCTTACTGAATCGAATGTTTTTCCACGGCCTCACCCTTTCACACCTGCACCTTCAGGTAAAATAACAAAACAGGGGGAGAAGGAGAGAAAGGAGGGCTTAGACCGAGCGACTTAAAGACAGAAGAGAGAAAAACGATACGCAAGAAGAATTTACCGTGAAACCTTGCACGTCTATTGGCCATTACAGCTCATTTGAACCCAATATACATTTAGCTCACAGTGGCAGATGAAATGCCAGGCTTTGGCCTACGTCCAAACCTGGAGAATACCACTAATTATTGCTGCCTGCGACCACAGAACATTCTTATGGCTCAAAAGGATGTTGTTTGTTATCCTCTCAGTCAAAACAGCAACTGCTTGATTTGAGGTAATAGCAGAAACACTTAACAAAACTTTTCCACTGCTTGACTGACTGTTTAATCCTGCAGAGGCTCGGAGCTGCAGCCTTCATTCCCTCACCGCTGATGCACGGGGGAACTTCAAAGACAAATAGCTAACTCATTCGGGATTAAACCAGACCTTCGTTTTAACACTTTTCACACATCTTAAGGCACAAGTGTCAAACACACGGCCCACGGGCCAAAACCGACCTGCCAAAAGGTCCAATCCAGCCTGTGGGATGAATTTGTAAATGCAAAAACTTTAACGTAACATATCAACAATTATTTTAATTCAGGAGCCAAATTCAGCCTAATTCAATCTCAAGTCACTCAGATCAGTAAAATACTAAAATAATAACTTATAAATAATGACAACTCCATAAAAAAAGACCTGAAAATGTTTATGTTTGCAAACTGTCTTTTCACAAAAAAATTGTATTACCTGGGCAAATAACCTGAGATGTCAATGCAATTTTAACAATATTCTGCCTGTTATGAAATGTTTTGCACATTTGTAGATCCACTGTGATCTGTTAGATGTAATACACATGTGTGTAAATATTAAAACTGAGGCAGAATATTGTTAAAATTGCATTTAATTTTCTTAATAAATTTTAGTTTGTTCAAGGTTGTTAATGTTATTCACATGGTTTAACAGATATAATTTTCCTTTTTTTTTTTCACTCTAAAATATAGAAGTTAGACCTAAAAAGTTTGGAGCTGACATAATTTATATATTTTTATGTTATTATTTTAATGATGTGGCCCAAACCATGAAGTGGGATCTGATCTGAAATAACCAAACAGCTCAATGAAGTGAGTTGATCTGGTTAGCTATCAAACCCAGGGGCAGTACTACAACGTTATTTTATTATTATAAAATATATTAAATATAATCTCTAGCTCTAGGTTCAGTACAAGGCCTTAGAAAAGTATTGATGCTTCAATCAAAAAGAGACACATCAAACTGGCAGAACCAGCATAACCTACAGGGAGGAGATAAAGGTCCTACCAAACATGAATTTAACAGAAAAAATGTGTAATGATTAATTATTTTACAATATTTTATATTTATTGCACCAACGATTACATGTTGAAATGTAAAAAACAAAACTAGAGATACATGATTAACCATTTTATAACAAATAGTAGCTCATATTAGCAACTTAAAGCTAACAGTCACAATTGCTGCAAAGCTTAATTTAGTTTAGCAAATGTGCATTTTATTCAATGTGAATTTAATTCATAGTTAGTGATCATGAGTATTACTGTTATTAATGAGTTTTACAAGTAATACTTTAATTTTTATTCTCTAGATTGTTTCTCTTTTTAGATTCCAAAGGGTAACAGATGAAATTAGCCCTGTTGGCTAACTGGGTAACTTTGTAAAGATTCTGTGTTTTAAATGAAATCTCTTCTTTGAAGGTTAAATATCTAAATGTATGTAACACTATTCTGTGATGTTTGTATTTGCTAACATTTCCTACCTCCGTCTGTAAACTACGGCTACAGTATAATAACTGACTTGTATCCACTACATAGAACAGAGTTTGCTAACATCAACAAAAGCACAAAACACTCCAATATAAACCTAATGTAAACACACATGGTGGATGTCACATATTAGACCCTAAAAGACTACATTTGTGCATTTTTAGTATATCGGCCTATTCAAATACTAAGTTAAACAGATAAATAATGTTAATTCTGCTGCAGTAGAATGTGTCTTCTAATTGTGAACAGGATTATTGCCATTAACAAGATCTCTGTAAAGATAGAGTTTAGCAGAGCTTAGCTGTACAGCACATTAATCTGTAGCTCTTACATGGTTTCGTTGTATAAATCACAAGGCTAAACATGAACAAGCCCCGGCGAGTTGTGGAGCACAAGTGATCCAAGAGTGCCGCTTGAGTCCCGGTTGTTTTGAAGAGCAGAAAAGAGCATGAGCCAACACAAAATACCACTTCAGAGAAATCAATGTGAATCAATAGACCTATAATCTGTTACACCCCAAATGTTACATTCATACCCTAATTACTTCACTTATAGAACAGGTATATAATATGGAAGGAGGATGAAAGTGGATTTTAACTGTTTACACAACTATAATAATGAAGATGTGTGTGTGTCAGTACACTGTGATTAGCAAACAGGCTTGTTTCACAAAAATGTTCCCCTCGATTAGAGAAATTAAGGCTGCCCTTGGTGTTTGGGAGCGCTCTGCTGCTCTCGCTGTGATTTCTCAGTATTAGCAATGCAAAATGTTGTGGGGGAACTTCAAACAGGCGTTGCAGCAGAGCTCAGATCCTCCTCCACAGTAATAACTTTGAGTGCTTCTGGAAGAAGGAAATCCCCTGGCCAGGAAAGACACATCACTCCACTACAGAGGCAACAAGCCGGGTGGTTTAACACAGTCAGCCCACAGACTCCACCTTGAAATAACAACTCACAGGAGGACTACTGGATGGTACACACCACTGCTATATACATATTATAGTCCACACCAGCATAAACCTTATAAACATTGTTCAGATCATTGAAACAATAACAGTGTATATTAATTTTATTCATGTTAAACCCTTTGAAAACACTCATAAATTCATAAAAATATCTGCAGAAGCCAACAATAGCAATAGGTCTGGACTCAGAAGTGAATCAGTTCAGCCTGGAACAGATCTTTGTTTTGCCAAACCTGCATTCTCCCCAGTGTTTAAGGCAACAACAAAAACCAAAGCACAAAGCCACACTGGTGACAAACAATGAGTTAAATAGGACGTTAGAAAGAGGACCAACCCCCAACACATTTGTTATTTATCAACTATCTGTCAAGTGTCAAGTGTAAAGTACATGATATGCATTGCTGTTGTAATCAGAACAGACTTCATAGTTACTGTCGAGGAATTATTGTTGCTTTGAGCAGATGCAAAACACACAGATTGGAGTCAAAGTCATGCAATGAAGTAAATAAAAACACTTGTGTAGCTTGTTTTGAATTATAAAATTGTTATTTTAACAATTGTTTAAAGAGAAAATAATGAATCTATGCACAGAATCTGCAAAACATACGCTCCACTGTGGTGGTTCTTAATTTGTTCTCACCTTGAGGGGTGGGGG
>JAPSES010000002.1:2076107-2089098 GCA_029822895.1 Maxillicosta whitleyi
CCCCCCCCCCCCCCCCCCCCCCCGGCTCATATGAGTTGGTGTCATGTTTGCATTTTATTGACATTCATCATCAAAACAATGTTGAAATAAGTTCATATTGTTTGAATGTCAGAACGTCAATCACTTTTTGGCAAAATAATTAACAATAATAAACAAATGCTGACACTGTAAAATAATGGTGAAGTCTTAAGTAACAACACTTCATTACCAACTACATGAAACAGTATACACTTTTTAGTTTCACACCATTAAAACACTGCCTGACAGAGTTTTTAAATTGTTTTGGATTTTTATTTTTGTGTGTTTTATGTCACTTTCTTATTTTTGTGTAGTTTGTTATAACTAGTTGTAGATCTGGTTGATTTCTTAACTGTCTAATTTTTTTTACATGGATTTTAATTGTTGATGCTTTGTTACATTTCTTCTATAATTTTATTCCTTATATATATTTTACACCGTTTGTTTGTTGTCATATGATTTTTGTCATTTTCCTCTTGTTTTTTCTTTTATACCATTTTTATCTCAGTTTTTTATGATTGTTCTGCATTTCTCATAAATTTGTCAACATTTATAAATTATTCTGATCCGTTATCAATCGCAGCCAGAGTCAGATTTAAGCGGTTCTCACTGGAGTGAAAAACGTCATGGTCTTGTACCTCTAAGAGAAATACTACTGTATATAATACCTCCATTATGGCTGAAGTGATCCTTTAAATAGTTCTAGCAGGCTTCGCAGTTCACTGCCTGGTATAACAAGAACACATAGATTAGTAGTTGTTGGACAGGGGGGTTTAGATGACGCCTCCTCCTCTTCTTCCTCCTCCTCCTCCTCCTCCT
The DNA here is from genome assembly GCA_029822895.1 of Maxillicosta whitleyi. Taxonomy (NCBI): domain Eukaryota; kingdom Metazoa; phylum Chordata; class Actinopteri; order Perciformes; family Neosebastidae; genus Maxillicosta; species Maxillicosta whitleyi. The sequence goes on from JAPSES010000002.1 coordinate 2,076,945, forward strand.
TTTCCTCCTGCTCATAAGGCATGCATACCTCTCCACGTCCCAGTAACTAATCATTATACAGATCTGGCCAAGAAAAGAGTAGCTGAAAACACAGGAAATATCATATTCAAGGTTGCTAGAGTTTCACCTGTGTTTCCCAAGTTCATTTCCCAGGCCTTGACCAAGAAGATGTCAGCATTGTCTGCTTCACTAGACAAGAAATTAGACTTCAAAGCCCAGAGACTCTGGAAAAGAGCTTGTAGAGTTGCTGTTGATGTTCCAGAGTGAGTGGAGGACCATTTATTTCCCCCACGATGAAAAAGGTTTACTGTGCTCCCTCTAATAGGCTGATCCAGCTCACATTATTCTGTCTGGTTGGCTCTGGTACTCCCCTGAGCCAGGTGTGTTTTTACTGGATTCTGACTTATCAGACAGGTGATCAGAAACCTGTTGCCAGCTAGGCAGGTCAGCTTCATGTTATGAAACTAAAAGAAAAAAAAAAAAAAAACTTTTTCATGAACAAAAGGAGAAAGTGTCCCCTGAAGTGTATTTATATGATGATTCATAAGTAATATTTTAATGAAATATCACTCATTTAGTAAATAATGAAACAAAAATTATGAAAGTGAGAACTTTTGCAACAATATCATGTTCCTTAAAGTCTGATGTCATGGCAAAACACAATAAATCTTCATGTGTAATGGACTTGAAAGGTTGTAAATTTCACTGAAGGTAAGAGAAATGAGCCAGGACAAGCTGCAGCCCTTTACCTCAGAGTCGACTCCCTCCTCCTCACGAGGATCAAAGTGTTTTTCTGTGCACATTAGGAAAATACAGGGGACTCATTTCAAGCGTTCAAAGTGCCACATAGATGCTTAGCCACACATTCCCCCTGTCAGAAGCAAACAAAGATCGTTCTCTGGGAGGAGAAAGGCATGCCTTTTCTCCAACACGCCTCACCTGTGGTGACCGACCACAATAGTAGTTACAATCCCGAGCCCTGAAGGAAGATAGGCGAGGGTTTATGTTGTCATTCGTGGATGTTTTACAATCGGGCGTAATACATCTCGCAGTTAATGTTTATTTTCACAGGGACCACCTCATTCCTTTAGTCTGACCCAGAAAGATGCGGCGTGTAATCATAACAGCAGTGATGTTTAAACGTCTGCAGGGCAGTAGACGTTACACATTCATTTAGCCTGTGCTGTGTCAACAAGCACGCTGTCATCCTGTACTGCATGCACATCTTCATTTAAATGAAAATAAAACTTGCATGCAACAGTGTAAAATAGCACGGCTCTTATCTTTGTCATTGATTGAAATCAGTTTCTCCAGTGACATTTTTTAAGAGCTGAGTGAAACAGATGCTTTTTATAGGGACTTGAAGGTGCAGCCAAAGGGAAGTATTGGTGCCAAGCAAAGAGAGGCCCACATTGTGTTCCTTTATCTGTCATGGCTGCCACACCTGAACAGAAAAATGTAAAAGGTTCAGTTCACCCAAATGCACGTAGCCCTGCTGTTATCTTGCTATGCATAGAGATCTGGTTTTATTCAGTAATGGAACTGCTCAGATCTCTACCACGTTGTTAAAATAGTAAATTACAGTAAAATCCTGTGAGTAAAGCATCAAATGTAAATCATTCATTCAACCACGAAGTACAAGTATTAATTATGCAGAACTGTCTCTTTCTGAACATTCATTTTTAACACTGACTTTGATCAATCCAAAGCATATTGTTAATCATTAGTTTACTTTTAATGCTTTTCAAAGCTGATATGATGATTTCCTAATCTATTTACCAACAGGCCTTCTGAGGAGCATTTAGGGAACAAAAACAGTAGAACTTGCATTTAAATTTATAATGTTACTGTATAAGATTTAGAAATCACCTGGCATAAACTGAATATAATATTCATAATTATATGTCGCCCTCTTTTTGTTTTTGCTGTTGTTGTAATCATTTAGCAAATAAAATCCTGTGTGTGTTCATTACCTTCTCTACAAAGGGAGCAGATTGGTTTACATCAGCTCCACCGAGTGGGATTTCACTTGGATGCAATCTGTGACTTCACCACTAGATGCCTTCAAAATTCACACAATTAATCTATAAAATATGAACTGAAACCAGGCTGTTGAAAACATTCTATGCATGTATACGTAGTGATAATCCTAGATAATAATTGCTTATATACTCGCTTAGTAGAACAAGTAACATCCAGGGCAGGGAGATGAACCAACACAAAAGCGCTTTTAATACATACATTTTTATGCCATCATTTGTTGAAGTATTAAACCTAAAATATATATATAGAAAGAACAGACACCTGAAAGTCACAGAGGGGACGTCATCGTCTCTGTCTCTGCATGATCTGGTCAGACTCACTGGAGAAACAACATGACCAGACGTAGTGAATTTCACTTCTTTTATTACTTTTTCTCCTCACTCTTGAAGATTAAGGCAAAATGTGCCAAGGCAAAGTCAGTTTTGATGTTTTGGATGCATATCATGTGTGATGACAGATGAAGTTCATTGTACTTTGAACAAAAACTAGATATTTCTTTATTATCTTTGTCATTAACTTCCACTTTCTTGGTTTGTAAAATGAACTTCTGGAAGGCATGAGACTTTGGCTTTCTATAAGACCACTTATGTTTAAAGCATCAGGGTGCTTGCTCTTTATCCAAATAAAAATTCCAGACTTTTACAGGCTTTTTTAAAACTGCTATGTTTTCTCCAAGACCTTGGCTTTATATACTTTTATACTTGCCTGCCTACTTCTTTGGTTGAGCTCATACCTGTTGTGTGTAGTACAAAAGTTCATTTTAATAAATCTATGAGTGAATGAATGCAAAATTCACAGTAAATTATGCTTTTCTGACAGAAATGTTCTCAAAACCTATGAAAATCACAAAAATGCATGGATATCTTTCTATAGAATCATTCCAATCATGTCAAGTGTATTTCTTATCTTACACAGTTATGTGCCTTTGAGTATACTCTAAAATTTGTCTATGAGAGAAACCTTTTCTGTGTTTTATTCCAAATTCCATATTTTTCAAGGTCTACTTTTTAAGACTTCGAAGCACCCTGGGCATCGACAAAAACATCAAATGACCACCCAGAAAAAAACTGGGTCACATACAGTCCATCAAACAGGACAAATTATGTAGAATAATGTTGTTTAGACTTGTGTTGCAATGAAAGTAAGGCCCTTATATTAATGTTATAAACTTACAGTTTTGACATAAGGTGAGAAGTACAGATGTAACTTCAATAACCGTAAGACTCACCTGCCAAAAACTAAACGTGAATTTACTGGAAGGTATGGAGAGCAGCCCAAATGTTGAAATATATTATAAAATGGGCCCCTCAGACCAACAAGGAGACCATCTCTGTTTTTGACAGATTAAGTGAGATTAGCCGACTGTTTCAAGAGTGTAGATGGAGAGCGTAAATCTACTGTCTGCCGTCCTGACGCTGCAGCTCAGGACTTCACCAAGACCCACAAATCACAGGCAGCCTGGCACCACAACTCAGGGCCTCCTGGACTCAGCTGTAATCTGACAGAGCATCAGATCGATAATAAAACATTACTGAGAGCTTCCAGTTTTGAGTCGTGCAGGGACCACGTGAGAGAGAGAGAGAGAGAGAGAGAGAGAGAGAGAGAGTCCACAAAAACATAGTTATGATGAAAACACCACCAGAGGAGCTGGTGAAATATACAACTATTAGAGAGGAGATGTTTGCCAAGAGTCTGAGATCTCAGTCTTGATCATTAAAAGCCATCATCATCGTGTTTTGCTATGGAAAAACAGCCTATTCTCTGCATCATGAATAGGCTTCACATTGATGTTGTGGGGCAGAAAAGGAGAGAAGAAAAAAGCTGATGACAGGGTACTTTCATGTTACTTATCGTGATGCTCTATCAGGCTGATCTAGATGGGCCAGACAAAGTACCACCAGGTCCCGTAGCTTTGAGCAGAATTTCATCTGTTTCATCATATCTCTGTGCCTTTACTTCTCAGGGGAGATGAGAGGTTGGTGGTCCGTGCATTTAGACCACAGCGAAAAAAGAGGGGGAGCCAGAACTACAGATAAGTCTGGTCTTATTCAAGAGGAAGGATCTGTGTTTTATGACCAACTTACAAATATGGAGCTGGATAAAAAGAGAGGGAGAAAACCTCTGATAAACTGCACACACAGCGTCTCACGCAACACTTGTCAGGAGGAGACAGCGTGCTCATCTCTTGGTGCATGATGGGATGGATGTATCTGTCAGGACGAAGCGTGCAGGGGCAGACAGATGCGTCTTTGTGCAGAAAAAGGAACACCAACATTTTAGAACCACGCACACGCCAAAAATAAACACTATGAGAGCCGGGCAGAGTCTGAGATGTTGACTTATCAGTGTCAGTGTATCTGCGATGTGACGTGAGAAAAAGCGTTTTATCTCAGAAAGTGCTGAATCCCTCTCAGCACATCGTGTCACCTTTCTCAGCCTGAACACCCCTTAGGATGTACGGTGACAACAACGCTTGTAGACATGGTGTGGGGGAGATCCAGAATGAATCAGACCATGTTGTATGTTCAACTGAGCAGTGCATTTACATGACATTTCATATCTACTTTCATCCATTTTATGCTGTGGGAAAGCAGGAAAGTGTATGGAAGCCCATTTCCGCCAGTGAAAAAAAAGGGGGGGGGTTTATGCTAAGTCAAAATTATGAGATATAAAAGTCAAATTTTTTTAGATAAAAAGTCAAAATAATGAGATAAAACGTCGAAGTAATGAGATAAAAAGTCGAAATAATGAGATAAAAAGTCAAAAATAATGAGATACAAAAGTCATAATTATGAGATAGAAAGTCAAAATTCTGAGATAAAAAGTCAAAATAATAAGATAAAAAGTAAAAATAATGAGATAAAAAGTCAAAATTATGAGATAAAAAGTCAAAATTTTGAGATTAAAACACAAATAGTTAAGGCACCTTCAGATCTTGACCATGGAGTGACAACACTATGTTGAAGACTATTTCAGATGGATGTACTCTAATGATGAAATTATGGCAGTATTAGCTCAGGAGCATGGCGTGGTTGTGAGCCAATGGACTCTAGAAAAAGTTATGAGAAAGAAACGATTGTGGTGCAGGGAGAACAAAGCAGACCCCACAGAGGTAGCAGCTTTCATTGAAACACTATTACAGACATCTGGGCAGGGCCATGGGTATCACTGAATGCACCAGGAGTGTTGGATGCATGGATGGCATGCACGTGACAGACAGGGGAGCAGTACGGTACTCATGCGGTTGCTGGACACCTTAACCCGCCATTCGGGATGTTACGTTCCCTCCAAGCTTAACACATGTGCACTGCCTGTCATAATTTTGACTTTTTATCTCATGATTTTGACTTTCTATTTCATAATTATGACTTTTGTATCTAATTATTTTGACTTTTATATCATTATTTTGACTTTTTATCTCAAAAATTTGACTTTTTATCTCATAATTTTGACTTTCTATCTCATTATTTTGACTTTTTATCTCATTATTTTTGACTTTTTATCTCATTATTTTGACTTTTTATCTCAAAGGTTTGACTTTGTATCTCATAAATTTGACTTTTATATCTCATAATTTTGACTTAGCATAAACCCTTTTTTTATTATACTGGCAGATATGGGCTTCCATAGGAAAAAGCTACAAAATGACTTTTCATATTTTTGAAGGGGATAAGTTGCATAGTAAGAAAATGCATTTCAGCAACTAAACATAATAAAATGCTCTGCTGTGGACCTGATAGTTCATGTAATCTCTGAGTGGAACAAATTGCATCACATCAGATCTGTTCCACACTGAGTCACTGAAATAACTTTCTTTTAATGTTACCCACCACCCATACAGCTGTTAATCCATGATGTAATTTATTGTTTCCGGGTCCACTTATATGTATTACTGCTCTCTCTGGTTCTGACTCATGGCCTCACCAAAAAAAACAAAAAACAAAACTGTATTGCAGTCAGTGGTGAGTAAGTAATTTGTTGATCCCAGATCATTTGTGCCATCATGAACAAATATGATGTTTGACAGTTCATTGTAAAACTGTGGCAGTATCAGATTCAGAAAATAAATAAACCCAAAAGTTACAAACCAGAAAGTTGTGGAAGTGACATCCCCATAAGTTCTTCTTGCTGTGTTCAGTTCTAACTTCCTAAAGGCGTCTCTGTAACTTCAATATGACCAGATTTGTGGTGATTTCTACCTGTTTTAAAGGAGTAATATTTTGCTTTTTTAAATATAATTATGCATTTTTATGTCCCTGTGGTCTACATAAACTGTAAATGTTCTGCTTGGGTCTGAATTCTTCATTAATTCAACTCCACAGGTCCATCTTCAACACTATTTCTGAGTAATGACACCAGAAAGGTGGTTTTGAGCGCTGGCCCTTTAAATGCAAATGAGCCACTTTGTTGGCTGTGCTGCTCTGTCCCATTCAGCCACTTGTGTTTGTTAATACAACCAACAACCGAACATTTTCTGTAACTTGGACATATTTTCAGTTTTTACTACACCCACTGCAACAAACAATTATGGCGTAGTGGGGAAATGGGGAAATGTTTGTTGGAAGTCTTGAGCTTATATGTGCAAATGTCATGCTGTAACTAGTTATAAAACATGACAAATTAAGAAGGAATTAAAGCAGAAATCCATGTAGAAATCAATTTTTTTTCTAAATGAATATAAAGATAGCTTTGTAGCACCTGGAGGGTTCAAATTCAAACTTTTGGAACTATTAAGGTGAGAACACAACAACCCCAATGCCGATCATCACTAGAAAACATAACTCAACCATAAATCAGTCTCCTCTCCTGACACAGTCAAAAAAAAGTGTGAATAACACACTAAATCGACTACCAACTTCAGTATATGTTCTACTCTTACACGAGATGTAAAACCATAAAATTACGGAACATTTCTTTAAACACAGAGCTCGCTGTCATCAGTCATTGTTGTCAGCAGAATAATCAAGAAGGGTTGTTGTACTTGTTGAACAGATGGCTTGTAATAAGAAGATACTGGTGTTGTCAGCTCCCCAACTTCTGATTATGGAAGAAGAAAGGTTTCCACAGGTGAAAACTAAGGAGAAATCACACTATGCTAACAGTGCTAACAGTGTTCACTTTATTGAATGAATCAAGTCCATAGGAAACACTGACTCACTCATTCAGATACAATATGAACGGTATAAAGCCTATTATAGAAGATAGCCATAGTGTGAAGTATCTTGGTATAACTGTATTCACATGTAAACTTCTCATTCACATATTCACTAGTATATTAGCCAATCAGATCAGTCCAACTGAACGACAGGTAGTGGCCGATTAGAAATGTTGAATTGTCCAAAAAGACTGGTGACGCCATTAACAATGGCCGAACACCGAAAAGACTCATGTCACTGACCTTGCCAACAACGTACAAGTGCCAAAAATCAGATTTGTGTGTCTTCGCCTTTAGGGTCCCTAAATACACAAATAAATAGACTGAAGACTAAGCTAAGAGGTGAAATATGGACAATAATGGTCATTTTGCTGTTGGTGACATTCATCACATATGACAAGAGATGCAGTCCATCAAGCGGTTCCACTCAAACCTAGAAACTCTACTATCTTTACCACAAACTGCAACTTTGTTACATGTTAATTTTCTTTCAGCTTGACAAACATCATATGTGTATGTCATATGGACTTTCATTTAATCAGCTGAGTTCTCCTCCAGTGAAAGTACCGCCCACTTCTATTGGAAGGCTGATCTCCTGCATTAGAACCACAGGACTCTAACAGAGACAGAACCTGACAACCTCACAAATTCACAAGTTGTTATTGATTCTTGATAGAACATGCCGGTCAGATCCAAGGACACTGGTCCTATTTTTACTTACTTACACCCATATCTTGTATTGCTAACACATGGTTTCAGTCCATTTAAAGTAGCTGTTCTATCTAAATTCCTGTAATAACAGTATAAAACAATGCTGATCTTGTTCAGACTATTTTGCAAAAACTTTACTCATATTGATTTATATAATAATGTTAATATGTTACAGGTTACATTCAAGGGCATGTATTCTGGAATACACTGGAGTAAAAACTCTCCCAACACCACCTCGACACATCACAGATGGTCACATAGACGAAGGTGTACACAGTTTCTCCCATGAATCACTTTCTGCTGGGAAATTATTCAGTTTCATAACGAGAAAAAGCATCTGTCACTGATCAGTGTGACACCTCTAAACCCCACACGGAGCTGATGATAGCAGCACACTGACGGCTGCAGGTATTTGGCAGTGGAGGTATGTAATTTCCTCTTTTACCGTAGCTCTTGTTCAGTGCTTGTTCCTGCATGGAGACACTTGTGCTTCAGCGGGAAACCCCGGCTCCCCAACACAGAGCACCCTTTGCTCATCTGCAGCCGTGCTGCCAGGTGTCAACTTTTGACACTCCAATAAAAAAGCATTTTTTCCATGTGGGTAATGCACAAAATAGTATTTGTGCAGGCTTGATAGGATTTGTTGTTTGTTCGTGCTGTCCTAAAGTAACATTAGTTTCTGATTTTCAGTCTGTCCTGAGGTGGCACTGGGGTACCTATCGCTCCTGCATTTATTAGATCACAAGCTTTAAATAAATCAACGATGGGACTAATTTTAGATCTGTCTTATGTCTGCTTGTCATTGTTCAGAGACGATGCCGTCCCCAGCAGAGGTGGAATTCTTACATGGTAGAGATAAGGACAGACTGCCCTATTTGTCAGTGCATGGGCCCCCTTAAGGGCGCGAAGAATCTGATGTCCACACAGTCTTTCTCCTGCACTCTGACATTTTCTCAGCAGTATGAGGTTACATACAAGTAAAGAGACATCTACATCACCAAGGCTTCATTTCTCATGTTGCGAACAAAAACGGCCTCTTACTCTTGTTTCTGGTGACACGAGGACAAATGTCAAAAGTTTCCAAAAGGTGGGCCATCAAACGAAGTATTCTTCAAATGAGAATGGACAGGAGCTGGTATTTTTAGGTGACCTATGAATCGCTCGCTATTTTTGTCAATGGCTTCTGTTTGGTCAGATGACCTGTGACCCGGTAGGTTCTTACTAAATTTTAGAAAGGGGCAAAGAGCACAAAGTGTACTGAAGTACATCCCCAGGATTACAAGCGTTCCAGGGTGAGAGTTTGTAACCTGCAGTAGCTGGAGGCTAGCGGGGGTCACAGCCCACCCATGGGGGAGGGAGAACAGGGTCAGGAAGGCTGAAGGAGGATGGATGTTCCCAGACAAGTCCATGGCCCAAACATAAACCACAGGAAGACACCGGCAGACATACGAGTTTGTTGTATAACCCACAAATTAAAGAACTGATTGTATTTGTTCTGGCAGTGAGATGAACTCTTAGAAACCCAATTTCAAGTTAGCTCATGCTCCCAATTAATCACACTTTAAATCTAAGCATATCTCTAAGCAGTGTAGGAAAGATTACAATTTGGACAGATGACTAAAGCCCACGACAATACACTCTTGCATACTTGATTGCAGCAGGGTCCCTCAGGAAGAAAAGGTTATAGGATCTCTGAAAAGGCAACCATTGTTCATCATCTCCAGCAAAATGACTTTGTAAAATTGAGAGGAAGAATGGCAAACCACTGGACCAATGTGATAGCAGCCCCTGAAAGTGGAGAGCACTGATGCATGAGTGAAAAGCGCCTTATGTCAAATATAATTGCCCTGCCCTGAAAAACAAGCTACCAATGTCTGATTTGATTCCCTCCTGTTTGGCTCAAGTTACTTCCTCTCTGCTTAAAAAGCGTGTTTTCTGTGACAGTGAAGCTCCCACAGAGATCTGGGGATGCTTCGGTATCTTTGCCCACAAAAGAGTTGAATTCAATCTCCCCTTTTATGTTTTTTAACTCTTTGCTTGAAGTCAATAAAAACCCCTAAATAGTACATTTTAAGTGCTCTATTCATAATTATGTTTCATTAGTATAGGATCATTGTGTTTTTGTTATACTGAGCCTTTTATATCTGAAAATGGGGTAGGTTCTGTCTGACATAATTGCTCAAATTGCTCACAACAAAAAATATACCTTTTTTTCTGCCCATTTCTGTCTTCTTTCATCAAGTCATGATCAGGTGCTGGTTCACACAGATCAGTAGTTCACACTCAGTAGTAGTAAGCTCATATTTTAACTGTTTATTTAGGTGAAAAATATGAGACTAAGATCAAAATAATAATTATTACTTACAACATAAAGTTCAGTTCAAAGTGGATTTTCGCAGTCCCAAATAAACCAGGCAGATGTAGGATTTCACACAATAAAACTCTAACTGAGCTGACTGACGGAGCTGATGGACGTCATCTACTGAAACTAAAAACTGAAACTTGGCACTTTTTGCTCATAAAGTTTTGCTTCAAACTTTTTCATGGTTTGTTAAAACCCTCCCACATTTATTTCTACAGTTCCTCATACAGCTGCCATTTTGTTCATTTGTTCCTGTTTCTTAAATTTATGCTGGATTCTTGTATTAACTCAGTCTTCTCTGCGGCCCACACACATCTAAGGACATTTAGTCATCACCTACAGTATTTGTTGAATCTATTGTCACCTGATTTCTTGTATTAATTAACCATCCTGTCAATTCATTCATTCATTCACCTTCTGAATTAGAGCCTATCCCACATACTTATTGGCAAAGGTGGGGTACACCCTGGACATGTGACCAGTGTTGCCAATTTAGTGACTTTGTCACTATATTTAGCGAATTTTCAGACCCATATAGCGACTCTTTTACAAAAAAGCGACTAACAACAAATCTAGCAACTTTTTCTGGTGTTATAGGAGACTTTTGGAGACTCGGGTGTGAAAGCATGTATCGTTCTTAAGGTACAAACAGACCAGACTTTATTCAAATGAGCTCCGTCCAACGCAATGCAGCCAGCTCGCAAAGCTCTGATCAAACTATGAAACTAGGCAATGTTGGTCACATATGAATCAAGATTCTATTACTGGACTAAGCATTTTCTGCTTCAAATGTTTTAAGTAACATGCTTTAGTGTATTGTTTATCTGTAAAATGAGATCATATGTGACACGGCCGCCATGTTAAATCCAGCAGTTCTAAACATTTTTAGGGGGTTTTTTACTCACTGTTTGTCTCTCCCACGTTATTCTTCTTTCCTACAGTGTCCATTATATTACAATTATGCAAATTAGGTGATGATGTTATGAAAATTAGGTGATTACGTAATTTAGCGACTTTTAGGACAGCCAATAGCTACTTTCCTTACTGAGGAGTTGGCAACAGTGCATGTGACCAGTTCACCACAGGGCTGAACACATAGAGACAAACAATAACTCTCACATTCGCACCTATGGATAATTTAGATTAACTGATTAACCTATCAGTGTATGTGTTTGGATGGTGGGAGGACTCTGGAGTACCCAAGGAGAACCCACACAGACACAGGGAGAACATACAAACTCCACACACAAACGTCCCACCATTGACTGGTGTTGGAATCGAACCATGGAGCTTCTTTTTGTGAGCTTCTTTTTTTCAAGTGTAATTCCAAGACTTTTTCCACTTCTTTACATTCCATCCATCCATCTTCTGAACTGTCATGAGGGTTGTCAGAGCCTATCACATCCTACCTATAGGTGAAGGCGGAGTACACCCAGGACATGTCCCCAGTTCATCACAGGGTTGACATATGCAGACAAACAACCATTCACTCTCACAGGTGACCGAGTTTGACCAGTTAACCTAAAGAGAACCCACACAGACACAGAACGTGTAAACTGCACTCAGAAAGGCCCATGCTGATTGGTCCACTCCTAGAACACATATCAGTATTTGTGTTGTGCAGTCGCAGCAGGGACAGGGTTGTCTCCTGCTGGTTTGAGTTCAGGTTTGAATTCAAGCTCCACATTCACAACAATATGAGCTACAGTCAAATCATATCATAACTAGAATGGCACTCAGTAGAGCACAAGCCTCCCCCCGCCTCTAATGAGAGAGAGAGGGGGGGGGGGGTGCACTTGGTCCCTCATTTATTTGGACAGCATTTTAAGATTCTGAAGGCCATGGACTAGATGAGAAAACATGAGTCGCCCTCTGGTGGACAT
>JAPSES010000002.1:2089198-2099490 GCA_029822895.1 Maxillicosta whitleyi
GAAACAAAATTTTTGGCCCCATTGACCCCAATGTTAATGAAAATTTCAAAGTGATCCAGAATCCAGGATTTCTTCTGAATCAAACCCAAAAGTTAATAACAACAAACAAATCCTGAAAATTTTTTATCAAAATCCGTCCATAACTTTTTGAGTTATGTTGCACGCAAACAAACAAACAAACGGACAGACAAACAAACAAACGCTGGCAAGAACATAATTTCCTTGGCGGAGGTAAAAACCTATAAATGTTCCTTTGGTTTAATCTACAACCAAGGGCAGCAGGTGACAATCCTGTTCCTGCTGCCACTGCATTAATGCTGTGAAAGTCTCATTTCTTTAACCAAAGGACAACATGAAATTGCAACTACATGATGAAAATAGTACATTTTGACTGAGAAGCGTGTCTGTGTATGTGGCATTTTGTTGGGTTTTAATCCACCAACTATCCTACACTCAGCAACACCCAAAAACTAAAAACCAAACACCCAAGAAACTTTTTATCCTAATTCCATATCTGCATTGGAGAGTGTCAGACTCATCTGCAGCACTGACACAAAGCTGATGAAGTGACAGACACGAAGTACAGACAGGTCTGGATATGCAAAACCACTAATATCCTACAAAATGCACCTTTAAATCCTTATAGCTCAGTGTCACTCTATTAAACTTATAAGATGTAAGTTACTTTGCATGTAAAGTTGAATTTGAAAGTTTGTGTGAAAATGAGCCAAAGCAAACTTTTGTCTAAACCTTAACTTCTTCCTCCATGATCAGTGTAAAATAACTCAGATTTTACTGAATAAAGTATTTGTACTTTGCTGGATTCGTTTCATTTCCTGTAGCTTCTACTACATTTCAGATACAAATATCGTACTTCTTACTCTACTATGGTTGTCTGACATCTTTAGTGATGTTTTATCTAATTCCTTTAAACTGAAAAGCACTTATTTCATGTTGATTAATTGCTAATAGAAAACTGAAATGTTCCACCGTGGAGTTCATATTTCACTTCCTTCTTAAACCATAAAAACCATTATTTCTCTATATTTATCCTTTCTTAGGTCATTTCTCACCTTTTTTTAAAAAATATATTATCCTGTGTATTCGTCATTTTTTCTGTGAAAATTTATTCTTATGTTTAATTTACTGATTATGTAAATATTAAAGCTCAGATCAGAAACCAAGAAAACTGAAGCAAAAAATGAAATTTACAGCAAAGATATCAATAACTGAATGTAAAAATAAGTGTCCTCATCCACTGTTATTGATCCACTGACTCTTTGGGTTTTACTGGTGAATCAGTGTTGTAGAAGATGTGTTTCCATGGTAACTACAGAACGTCCAAAGGGATCATATCTGATGACCATGAAAAGATAAAAAAAAAAAAAAAAAAATGCATTTTCACCAATTATTTACATGTATTGATAGGATTAGTGGATCAGTAGGTAATTTAACAGTTAATCAGTGGATGGTTTGGGTCTTTATGGGTTAAATTAAATAAGCTCATTAGAACACTTGTGGATTAAATGGACACCGGGTAACTGAGCTTATGAAAGATCAGGTTTTTGCAGCTACATTCCTCTCACACAACTGTTTCACTTTAAACATATATTGATCTTTTAGAAAATAATGTATTACTGCAACTAAACTACACACATCATTAGTCATGCCACTGACGGGGGACTTTTATTTGTGTGTTTTTGTGTGATACTTAAATGTTACTTCATCCATAAAGACCCAAACCTCCACTTGTGAACAAAAGCATCCACTAATCTGAATATGTTTAATTCCTGTAGATCCACCAATCCTATCAATACATGTAAATAATTGATGTAGAATGCAGTTTTTTGTGTTTTCATGGTCATCAGATATGACCCATTTGGACGTTCAGAGGCTCCGTAGTGAACATGGAAACACCGTCATCTTCTACAACATTCATTCATCAGTAAAAACCATAGAGTTTGATAAATGACAGTGGATGAAGACACTTGATTTGACATTTATTTAATGATATTGCTACAGAAAGTCACTTTTTCCCCCCATTCTTTTTCTGTTTTGATATAATAACTTTTGAATCAACTCAGATTTTTCATGAATATCTAAATTAAATACAAGAAAATACATAATTCACTGTGAAAAACGGAAATTACAAATGATAATATGATAATAAATGCTGTTAAATTGTGAGAGAAATTCATTTGGAAACTGCCCCTAAAGTTGCATGGGATCTTTAAGGGTTAATATTTTAATGTTAAAGCTTTAATTTAGGACTGTGATATCAGTAAAGGATGTGTCCATGATCGGAGACACCGCTGAGGGTGTCTCCAGAGGACACTTGTCCCTCCTTCCTGCTTCAAGCTGATGTTTGACTGCCTGTAAGGGTTCATAGTTCTGTGCTGAGATATCTGCAGTGGCCCTTTTCTTTGCCGGTCACTTCTGGCCTGGAAGCATGTCCAGCTGTCCTATCATTCTGTCAGCGCCGCTGTCTCCCTCAGCCCCAGATTAAAAACGCCAAAGGGGCCGCCAGGAAAAGTGGCTCGCCCCGTCTCTCAGGACTTATGTCAAAAATGTTTCAGTCCTCAGGTAATTTGCTACAGTCTGGGATCCTTTCACTGTTTACTTCAAAGAGCCTCGCAAAGAGAGAAAAATGAAAGGGAGGAAAAATGATATTTAGTTGTGGGTAGTGACAGATCTACATTCTTGAGTATTGACATGTGATCTGAGCGAAGAGTCATCCTTTTCTGGTGCAGGGGATGCTCGTCAGGTCTAAAGCCAGCTGATAAAAAGACCTGTGTCCATGAACTGTCTTCCAAAATAGAGCTTAGTTAAACAAATTGACTCAACTCCAAAAGAATGCACAGTCACTCCTACACAAATACACAGACACTCCACGCTTCAGCCTTATTTTTATTGCTTCAGGGTTTGGAAAATCACAAACTCTTACTCCACTGAGCATTTTATATCATGTGTGACCCAGTTAAAGCATTATAATACATGAGTGATAATAATAAACAGTGTGTTACTGGGGATGTTCTGTGCAGGTACTGAAATACTGCATCTAAATCTCTTTGTTTTGTTTGGATCGAGTCAAAAGCAGATTAGACAGAAGATCCTGTCCTTTAAAGAAGTAAAGTGTCTGATGTGATATTAAACGTTCTTGCAATAGTTCACTCGTCTCATTTCTATAAAGGTTCTGTCTCCGATGTAAGACAACAGGAGTCATAATTGGACTGGTTATGATGTGGAATGAGGAAAGGAAACCAGAAATGTTCAGTTCAATACAAATATAGTCACTTAACCCTCATCCTGGTCCCACAGGTTTGGGTTAAATATCACAGATGATCTATTCAGTGGAAATGGAATATTAATGGAATACTCTAATAAAAGTTTTCAGTAGTGTGTAATAATGTGATAATGACAACTGTTATGTTTCCATTTGTTTGGATGAGTCGTTTATATAGTGGGAACAGTCCACCACGGTGCACCTCCATGTTTCTACAGTCACTAAACCCAGACCTGTCCGTCTTTTTCCTTTTGTGTTTCTTTTATAATATCATATCCAGTACTATCCAGTGAATGTGAACCAGATATTTTATTAATTAAAAACAAATACTGATGCTAATGAGGGACTTTTTTTGTAGGTGCAATCTGCAATTCCACCAATAGATGTCACTAAATATCACACACTAATGACTCTGGTAACTCTTTAAACCCTGATGCGTCATTGCTGACACACCCTGTGCATATGTAGTTCGGATGTAACTCTGTCATTGTTTGTGCAATTGGAAAAATTCCAACAGTTTCTGAAACCTGAGTCGTTGCACTTTATGGGTTTTATTGGGTCATTACGGTAATTTCACTCATGCCTGCGCTAGAAGATGGAGAATAAGCCATTTTAGCAGAATTATAACATGCAGTAAATTGTAAATGATTGCTAGATTTTGAACAATTTGGGGGGAAAAGTGCATGGGAAAATGGGCAAAAGGACTCACTCATATATTTTCTAACCTTTTTATAGTCAAAATAAGAAAAGAAATAAAAGTCCAGGTGGAACATTTTAAGTTTAGGGTTTAAAGGATTAATCAGTTTTCTCCTAAACACTGTCATCACTCAATTCCATATCTGAAAACTGGATACTACTAAAAGTGAAACAGGCTTAACAGCCTTTTAAGGACTCATGTTGGTTGTACTGCAGCTGATAATAAAGAAAAACATATAGTATAGGTCTACATAATATAAATTGCATTGATTTTCATAAACAAAATATATGACATTGTTTACATATTTTTAACCAACATAAAATGTAAAAGGTGGGTGATACACTGGGTCAAAAATTAAAAATGTGGGTATGAGTATGTGGGTATGGGTATAAAATATGTGTGTTAAGAAATCAGATGTGGAAAAATATAATACTGATGATATGTAGAAATAAATTGGTGATGTCCACATGTGGAGGGTTCTTGTTTTGTAATGCCTCTAACATTTTTTTATTTTATTTTTGGCATCCTCTTCATTTTGGAACAGTTACTGCTGATTATCAGATTTATTTTTTGTTTTTCTTGTAATTAATAATGAGAAGAAAGATGAGGAAAAAATGGCAGTCATTTCTTACATTATATTACATTACACATGTTATTGTTGTGTTTCTTCCATGTTCACAACACGATGATTCTATAAAATCAATATAATTAATACAAGTTTACAGTAACGCACAAAAGGTCTTGGGTCAGCATTAGGTTTGTTAGATTAGTGAAGTTCTAACGACCATATATATGCATTTCATATACGCAAAAGTATGAACAGCAGGAAAAACTAAAGCTTCAGCTTCTATAAACCAAAGTATTAATATCTAGTGTGACCTCCCTTTGCACATAACATGTCTTTACTTTTTTGTTCAAACAATATGAGATTTATTGCATTCATTTTCTGATGGTTTATGTTTCATTTAACACGTCTGATGTTTCTGTTTGTGCTGCTTCATGTCATGGGATCAGAGGTCACATCACATGGCAGAGGTGTCAAGTAACAAAATACAAATACTTTGGTGCCTTACAAATTTTGTTTATCTATACATTGCTGGAGTAATTCATTTTCAGCCAATGTTTTAGTTTTACTCCTTACATTTTAAAAATAGCTTTGTTACTCCTACTTCATTTTGACTCCATCTTATCATTATTCAAATAATAATAATAATAATAATAAAAACTATCCAGATAAATCACACCATCACATAGAGTGAATTTGATTGTGTTTGAATGAGAAGTATAAACATGTACCATTCTGACACCCTATTGGTTTATATGCGATCCATTGTATTTGACTTTTTGCAACATTCTAATACTTATATTCAAATAGTCATATCCTCTGCTCCATGAAACACATATTAATGCTCAGTAGTGCACATATATGGTTCCTTAATACATTTGCATTGGACTAAAATGCGTTCATTTCTAATGGGTGTATGCAGCTGAAACAGGCCTAGTGCATCCAAATGTTTCAGCATTAACATTTTAATATAACATTATAGTAATTATGGCCTTCAGGTAAATGTTTTTTGGGGAGGTGGGCTAGTGCAGTATAGACCCCTGTGGCACCACCTAAGCTTTTGTCTGAATGGCATTTTTCCCCCCTTACATTTACTTTTATACTTAAATTAATTCTGAAACCAGTAGTTTAACACTTTTACTAGAGTAAAAAGCTTCTACAGAAGTCTGTGTAAATTATAGTTTCTAAACTTCTACCTGAGGAATGATTGGAATTCTTTTGACACCTCTGTTAAATGATGACTTTAACCCTTAAAACCCATTTAGTTCAGTTTTTAAGTGTCTTTTAAGGCTGTGAAAAGACAGAAATAAACATGTATTCTCATTTCAGTCCTACAAAAACAACAAAATTAAAGGTGCAATAAGACTTTTCGTTCAGTATTTTATAAGAACTGACTCATTCAGATTGCATCAGTGGAAGACCTGATATATATTTCACTCCCAGGTATAGAAATAAAATGCAAGATATTCAGTTTTAGGGTCATGATAAACACCTGTCCTGCTGGGCTCAGGTGTCAGTTCAGTGTATTCACTTTCACACCTCTGTACAAGTGTGCACACACGTGATCAAAGTGTTTGGCATTTGTCACGTCTCACATTTTGAAAGAAAGAATTTACAGATCCTCAGGCCGTGACAAACCCATGACATCTCCTCAGCACAACACCCAGAGTTTTCTCCAAAATCAGGAATGCATGGATGCATTCACGGCAAACAAAACGGTGATTACAGAGGGTAACAGGATCAGCTCTAATCAGCTTGTCCTGAGAAAATGCCAGGGAGTTTTCAACCATTGTCAGGTCACTCCACCAGTTGATTTCTCTCCCCATTAATTATGTTGCAGCGCCGCAGCAGCCATCCTCTCCTGCGATGGAGACGCTTCTCTGCTTTCATTCGTCCGTGCTGAAAAACACTCACAATAACAGTGAGGAGAATCAAGCTCTAAAATGATGTGTGCGCCCTCTCATTTCTCTGACAAAGAACAATGGCCACCTCATAACTAATGGCACCCGAACAGACACGACTTCTTCATGGCAACGGGAAGCAAAGAAGGAGGAAAAATAACCATTATCCAAAGACAAGTCCTATCATGTGATAAATTCTGTTTTCTCAAGCCAAATCCTTCAATGCCTCCCTGTTGAAAATATTCAGAGCTTGTAATAGAGGTTTGATCAGCAGATAAAGCATCAGGTGAGTATTTATCTGAGGCTGAGAGACGTAGAAGAACAAAAGAATGATGATGTCGGGGCTCATGTATCTCAGGCTTATCACTGATGGAATAGCTCATTGACATCCTGTATTTAGCCCTAATGACAGCGCCTTTTATTATCTCTATTGTGAGAGGTCACAGGGATGGAGATCACCCAGTCTGCTGCTTTAAACCCTGTGTCAATGCTGCCCTCTGTTGGTCACAACTTAAACATCCTCCAACTGGTTTCACACCTTGGATCTCAACAGACATCACTACTCCCTTCACCTCAAAGTAAAGTTCAATAACACTTAATTTAAAGTGAAAAATTATTAAATTAAATATTATTAGATGTATTATTTGTCAAACTAAAGGTCAGGACTAATGGAAACAGGAGTGTTTAAATAATAATGGGTGAATATATTGAATATATGAAACAGTCACAGTGAACTTTTCAGGTAAATGTTTAAGAAATGAGCAAGATGTAGGCATTGATCGGTGTGTCATTTTATTTGATGCTACTTCTAAGTTCTTAAATATACGTCCCTGTTGCTGTTATTTAAACACTAAATTATTTAAATACTTAAAACATGAAAGATTTTTGTGGCTCCAGCCAAAAATTGGAGCTGATATTCTGCAGGTTGTTGTATTTACTCTAAATTATTTTTGCATTTTTAAGGGTTTTGCTGTTGGAACACGACCCCTGACAAAACTCTGGCTCTGTGGTTCTGTATGAAAGCCCTGTTGTGTGTCATGATGATGATGATGATGATGATGATGATGATGATGATGATGATGATGATGATGATGATGATGATGATGATGATGGTGATGATGGTGATGGTGATGATGATTATTATTATCACCATTATCATTGTTATTATTATTATTATTATTATTATCATTGCAGAACAATTCTTCACAGTATTACATACACAAGATTTGCAAAAAAAAAACAGCTAATAAGTTTATGCTGATATTAGTTTCAATATCATTGTTAATCATTATTAATTTATTTTGCTTTTAATTTTTCCATCTATTAAAAATATAAAGTCTATATTAAATGACTATATACATTAAAGGGGTCATATTTATAGGGAGTGTGAGAGTTGATGAATAATGGATCAATGACTAAATGTAATCCATTAATTTTATTATTATTATTATTATTATTGTTGTTGTTATTGTTATTTTTACTCTACATTTATTCATGCACACTTTTTTTCTTGCACTCTATTCCATTTCTGCCTTGACCATTGAATGTCCCCATTGTGGGATCAATAAAGTTTAATCTAATCTAATTGTATCTAATCTAATCTAATATGTCCAAATGGAATCACTGACATGTGCTTAGACATTAAATCCAGACAAATACACAAGGACAAAGTCAACTAATTCCAAATAACTTTAGTGTATTCACATAAGAGGCAGCGAAGGACTTATTAAGATACAGAACTGAAGATCATTCATCCTACTGCCATCAGACTCCACACCACCTAGTAAAATCACATAGCTTGTAAAATTTTACCTTTATTTATTTTTCTTTGTTTTTTTGAAGAAAATAGAAAAATTGTTTCCCTCTGAGGATAAGTAAAGTTTATGTGTATTTTTGTCTTTATAAGGAGCTGTTTTTATTTCTGTAGCTGCACACAACTGTGGTTCTTTCTGAACTTTCTTATACATTTTCCCATTTTAAGTGTTTTTGGACTTTTTCCCCCCTTAATTAAGTGAACCCTTTAGAGACAGAGGGTGTTGTGCATTGTACATACAGTATTGTGAGGCACATGAAACAAAATTGTAATTTGTTGTGAAAATAAAATTTATTTTGCTGTCCTGTAAGTGTGGATCTACATTTCTTAAAAACCTTTAAGCGCTTGTAAATAGATTTGACAAATAACTTTGTTATGTAACTTTGTATCATTGTCTTCAGTTTTGCAGTTTTGACTGTTTTTTTTTTTTTTTTTTGTCTTTTGTCTACACACTTTATAAAACATTGACTCTGTGTAGTGTGTAACCTGTATGTATATTTAGGATAAGTGGGTAACTATTTTGTGGGCACTTTTTTTTTTGGGGGGGGGGGTCTTGTTTTGTCTCGATAATGTCTTGTATTTTCTTTGATTTTGTCTTGTATCCTTGAAAACTCAATAAAAATACATTGATCAAAAAAAAAAAAAAACATATATGTGTATAAATCGCATTAGAATTATACACATATGTTTTATAAAGTGCGTAGACTTGAATAGATAAAATACAAACAGACACTAGAAAATTCAAGTATGACTTTATTTACAAAAAGACAAATACATATGACATTTGATAATATATACACTGTACATTTCAGGCACTGTTTGCTTCCACTAGGTGTCTCTGCTCCTCCTTAAACCAGGGTCTCCAAATGGATGAAGAAAGGGGTGACACTTCCCCTTGTGTCGGCTGTGTGGGGGGGTGGAGGTGCAGGGCAGGCGTTGGAGTGTGGGTGGTGTGTGAATGCTGTGGGGGTGTGGAAGGGCTGGCACTGTGGGCAGATGGAGGTGACAGGCTGGTGGGGGGGCGGGAGAAGTGGCAGGCAAAGGACGGGAAAGTAGGAGAAGTGGCGTAGGTGGACAAAGGGGAGAACCAGGGGGACGGGGGCGGGGACAGGTAGTCGTGATGCGGCGTGGAGCAAGATGGAGTCAGATACAGCAGCTTGGGAGAATCATCTCTCCTCTCTGACGCTGGAGGAGGCGACTCAGGCAGCATCAACTCGAGGGCTGCAGCTGATAATGAGGAGTGCGGCCTGTGCTGCTGGTTCTCAGTGTGATGTTTCAGCCCCTCCATCAGGTGTGTTCTCTGCTCGGGGGTTATTTGATGCATGTAGCTGCTCAGCTGGACCATGCAATGCTGAAAACCTGCACCCTCGATGCTGAAGAGTGAAGAAGAGGCATCTGAGTGATGAAGACTGACCTCGGCAGTGTAAAGGTTCATGCTTCCTGCAGGGGAGGCGGCAAAAAACAACACAAAGGTGTGACTCAAACAAACAAACAAAAGGAGACAGGATTTTCCCACATCGACAACACTGCTTTCCACCAACCATTTGTCCCCTTTGTCCACTTCTGGAGATATTCCACAGACAGGTCCAAAATCTCTGCTTTTTCTATTTTTGGATTCCGCAGACGCTGTAACAGTGACAGGTACATTTTCAATACTGTGAGGTTATGACGTTGACAAATAAACAGAGCAGTTGGATGTAAGTGGGAGACAAAACTTACAGGATCACAAGTAGAATTCAACAGTAAAGTCCTCAACTTAGACAGACTTTGGTTCATTCTATCCCTTCTCTTCTTCTCCACAACAGGTTTCAGAATCTGAGAGAAACAACAAATATGATCATTACAATCATTGAGTCGAGATATAAGATAGATGGAGATGATTCTTCTTAATATGGTTTTGTGTTTCAGTTTTATTTGAGCTAATAGATAGATAGATAGATAGATAGATAGATAGATAGATAGATAGATAGATAGATAGATAGACAGACAGACAGACAGATAGATAGATAGATAGATAGATAGATAGATAGATA
>JAPSES010000002.1:2109147-2125627 GCA_029822895.1 Maxillicosta whitleyi
GATAGATAGATAGATAGATAGATAGATAGATAGATAGATAGATAGATAGATAGATAGATAGATAGATAGATGAAATAAAATCCTCATCAATGTTTAATAGTTTTCGTACTGTGTGTCTTTCATAGAATAGAATAGAATGCCTTTAATGTCATTATATATATGTACAACGAAATTAAAGAGACAACTTTCTTGTGGTGCGTTGTGCAAACAGTTTAAAGAAAGTGTAAATATATGTGTAGAATAGAAGAGCAGGTGTGTTAACTGACCAAGAATATTGCCTGCACTTAAAAAGTAAACTGTCAGTGCAGAATAAAATATGTCAGGAAATCTGGATTTTAATCTGCGGTATTATTAAATACTCTTGGGTCAAGGGTCAATTATTTAATTGTCTTTCTATCGAATTAAAGAGCATTAAAGCTCCTGAAGGAGGACAATCGCCACCAAACCTTAATTATAGATTAGGCTGCAGTTGATCCATAAAACATGAATTTATCAAACCATAAACACCCAAAGCTACTTTTGCTGCAGTTTCCAAATGAATGTCCCTGCAGATTTCACCTTTCTTATGCAATTTACCACCATTTATTATAATATTATCCATGTATCTTATATTTCATTCAGTGAAAATCATGTATTTTCATATATTTAATTCACTGATCGTGTAGATGTTCATTAAAACTCAGATTAAAGTTGAAAGTTATTATATCAGAAACAGAGAAAAGTGAAGGTAGGGTGACCTTTTTCAGTAAAAAATATCAATAACTGAAAGTAACAACAAGTGTGTACATCCACTGTCATTGATCCGACTCCATGGGTTTTACTGATGAATCAACAGTGTAGAAGATGACAGTGTTTCCATGGTAACTACAGAGCCTCTAAACGTCCACATGGGTCATATCTGATGGCCATGAAAAGATGACAAACTGTATTTTACACCAATTATCCACATGTATTAATGGGATTAGTGGATCAATAGCTTGGATCAGTTGATGCTTTTAGTCCACAGTGGATATTTGGGTCTTTATGGGTTAATCTGACCCTGTTCAACTTAAGTATGAATTCAAAGGTGACTTTTTCAGCAAAATACATAATTAATTAATGCAAAAATGACTATTTACAACCATTCTCATGTGTTTAATTTTATCATATTGATAGATTTAGTGGACCAGATGCTATTATTTAGATCAGTAGATGGTTTTGATCACAAGTGGCTGTAAACTCACATCAATAATATGAATATAGCTAATATTAATAAATGCAAAAGCACCTACGTCATTTTTACTTTACATCTCCAAGTGGAAATAAATTAAGAGCATATATTTCCTACCCTTTTCCTACTCCTGGCGTCATCCGGAGATAGGTTTTGTAGTTTCTTGGTCATGTTGTCCGTCTTGGTCCAAATGTCCTGACAGTCGCGAGCTGCAGCAGATGCAATAGCCTCTCGCGTGACCTGCGGGAGACTTTAAGTGGTCCCGGTGTTGTCTCTGATTGGTTGACAAGTGTGAATGATGACACGTGACTGAGAATGAGTAGATTTTATGATGGGTTTTGACTGAAACTGAACCTTGAATCTTAAAAAAATAATAATAGGCCTAATAAAATAATAATAATAATAACCAGAAAATTGTAAAAACTACCGTATTAGCAATATTCAAATTATAAATGTACCTAGAACAAGAACCATGACTGTAATTTATTAACATTAGGGTGTAGAAAATATATTTTGACATTGTGTAACTGACTGAGAACTCATATAGTTGGATATATATTTCAAAGTAGTGTATTTGTTATATGACTATTCTCATTCCCAGTGGATGCAGCTCTGAAGTGAGGCCATGGGAAACCTATTTTTCCCGTGGGAACAAAATTTAAAGTGTGAACCTGAGGACATTTTATGATGTGTGAGACATTGGCACATTGCTTTAAGTGAAGAAAATGACCAAATGAGAACAAGCTGACAACATTCTGCAGTAAAGAAAACGATGCACTCGCCTAATCAATGTATGGGGTATGGCAAATAGGAAGTGTAGTTTATGCTCTCTCCGCATGCACACCCTGATGAAGGTTTTAATTGTGTTTTGATCCACAAATACACGGGAAACACGAGTGAAAAGGACCGCGTTTGGCTGAAGTGACAGTGTGAAGCTGACCCTTACGCCTGTGTGTTAAGTGTGCTCTGCTCCAGGTCAGCTTCATACCTGCTGTTTGGTCTTCACACAAACTATCTCCAAAAGCAGAATACTTGTTTACTCTGCTGGTTTGAGTTCTGCCACCTTTATTTGATTCGAACCCTTCCGTGAGAGTGGCGGACACACCCCACGGGTCACGATATTAGAACGAAACGGTCTGCTTCTCTGACACCAAAGGGCGCCTTTGCACTAATTAGTTTCCATCACAGGCTCAGGCGAGCACATTATGAGCATATTATGGGACTTATTTATGGGGCGGGTCCACGTGGCCTAAATCCCCTACACACTTTTACACAAACACAGAAAGAAAAAGATGTCGAACAGTTTGCCTTTTAATCTCTTTTTAGTCTGTGTTGCTCTGGTGGGTGCACAGGTCAAAACCCCCTGTGTTTTTAGGTCTGCAGAAGACGAATGGGATGGGGTCCACGGAGCTTTACCTCCAGCGTTGCCATAGTTACCGGTATGTGATCTGAAGCCTACACTAATCGCAGTCTCTTTGATTTTAAGCGGAAGTATCGTTGCCTCTGAAAAGACACTTAATCTCTCTTGCATACCCGTGATCGGATCATCCCTGTGTTATCTCCACACTTTAGCCTATTATGGGGATCAGGGCGACCATAAATGCAGTGCAAAGAAAGCTACCCCAAACTCACAGCTGGTCAACCTTAACTCCAAGCTGCATCCTTTCAGATGCAACTTTAAAAAAAACAAAAAAAAAAAAAAAAACGCATGCATTATAATGAGGGATTGTGCACATCAGAAAGGCCCATCACTGAGGCCAACCACACCCGAAGTCTTTAACGCGAACAGTTTCAGGTGTGAATTGTGCAGCTTGTGTTGCGTGACCCAGTCTGGAGAGATTGGGTGGGGTGCATGGGGGCAGGGAAGGACATAGAGGAAAACTCAGTTTTTCTATGTATTTTAAAACAGGTAAGACAATAATAACACCGCCACACTGACCCATGATAAAGACTCAATAGATGATGTTATAGGTTAAGTTTATATTAATGGTTTAGATATGGCGCAAATTGGTGTGTGAACAGATGATCCAAACAGATGAGCAGATACAAATGTAACTGTTCAGAGTTGAAATAATAAGTTGTAATGGATGAGTATGAGTGTATAACTCTCAACGTGTGTTTATTTTTAGGTTGTTAAAACAGTTTGTTTTGTTTGAGGTCCTAAAGTGAAAAAACAAACACTTCATTAACACATAAAGACCCAGTACTATGGTAGTTCCCAAACGAGTTTTTCACTATGTTTAATATTTCTTAAGTCATTCAACAACATTTATTGTAAAATGATTCTAAGTATTTTGGATTTTCCAGTGAAGATCAAAGTTTTGAATATGTCCACAAAAAGATCAGATTAAAGTTGATGGTTATTGTATCAAAAACTGAGAAAAATGACTTTTTCAGTCAAATGTATCATTAACTGAATATAAAACAAGTGTTTCCTTCCACTGACATTTATCAAATTCCATGGTTTTTACTGGTGAATCAGTGTTGTAGAAGATGACAGTGTTTCCATGTTCACTGTGGAGCCTCTGAACATCCAAATGGGTCATATCTGATGACCATGAAAAGACAAATAACTGTATTTTACACCAATTATTTACATATATTGATAGGATTATTGGATCAACGGGTATTAAATATTTTAGATCAGTAGACTGCTTGGGTTGGTGGTGGATATTTGGGCCATTGTGGGTTAAATTGTACAAAAATAGTTTGTGGTTTTACAGATCAGGCCTTTAGTGCTTCACATGCATGAACATTGTGATGAAAAGAATAATAAAATATCTAAAGTTCAACTTGTGTTAGTTGTGGGTACAAAACCAAACCAAATATAAGTTATACAAAACGCATGGATCCAAAATGGTTCCATACATACTGTGTTTGTACATTTGAAATAAATTTTGAATAGCCTACATATAAAACTGTACATCCATTTTACTCGTTGTTTTTTTTTATTTATTTATTTATTTATTTTAATCACCATTATGATCCGGCGTGTGTCTTTTGTCTTCCGATAACTCAACAGTTCTATGAATAAAGTTTTGTGGTCTTCTGTAAGAGTTTTTGTTCTTCCTAATGTCGTCCATTTTTTGGAAGCCCTGAGATCTGATTGGCTAAATCGATAAGAGGCGTGTCCGGGGGGCGTGGCTTCGCACTGCATATTAAGGCAGGGCTGGCGCACGAATGTATCCCATATCGGAATTGGATCCGCACTATTTCCAGACCCACACACCCGAGAGTGACCATGAAGGCCTTACCTGCACCAGAAACCACTAGACCCAGGACTGTCAGAAGGGTAAAGGAACACAAAAACTATGAAGATATGTCTCAAATAATGTCAAAACATGGTAGCTAATCTTAAGTGTCTTTTTTTTCCCTCCAAGATTTCTAAGCCTGTGATGGAGAAACGCAGACGGGAGCGGATCAACAGCAGTCTGGAGACACTCCGACTTCTGATGCTGGATAACATCGATGATGAGGTGAGGGGTCTTTACCTGCGTGGGTTCATGGTACGTGTTTGTGAGTCTAGTGGTTCACTTTTCTGATGCAATTGTTTTGATTTTAGAAACTGAAAAATCCAAAGGTGGAGAAGGCTGAGATTTTGGAGAGTGTGGTCCAGTTCCTGAAGACCGAGAGTGAGGTGAAGAAGAGCCAGCGGGCCATGAAGAGGGTCCGAGAGCAGCCCCCCTCCACCAGCCATTACCAGGAGGGCATGAGGTCCTGTTTGCTCCGGGTCAGCCAATTCATAGCCAGCAAGACCCCGGAGCCGGAGAGCACCGCGGGTCTGAGCCCCCTCCAGATGCCCCCCACCCACCTCTCTACAACAGATCAGCTGCAGAGGGTTCTGATGGCCCCTCCAGCTGGGCCCGGCTCGTCCCCTCTTCACCTGCCCCATCTCCATCGCTCCTACATGTCCCAGGTCCCCTCCACCCACTGTGATCCCAGGTCACCGGTGTGCACCATGGCCTTCCCCCCCAGGGCAGAGGGTGTGTGGAGACCATGGCCTCAATGAGACACTAACACCCACAGAAGATATATTTGAGATTAGCCTCTGTAAATATATATACAATAGGATTCAATTGTACAGCACAGCGATTTTTTTTTTTGCACAATATATATAATATGCTGTTTTTTCTGAGATTTTTTTTATTTTTGATGCTTTGTTTTTTGACTTTTTTTTTCAACATCACTGACATGAATTGAATGTTTCTCTTTTTGTGTAAATAATTTTTGTATTTTTTATCCACCCACGGAGACGCCTTATATTATTGTTATTGCTATTATTATTTTATGTTGCATATCTCGGTCCAGAGTTTTTTCTCTGCATGAGTGTTGCACTTGATCGTTGATCAAGCAAATACCTTATTCATTTGTGCAATAAACACGCCGTTTCCCATTCATTCCGAATCCAAGTGGCCTGTTTGTGTGAATTGCTCATCTCTCTAGTCTTTAGATGATGGCGTTTAGCAGTTCATTCCTCTAGGTGGGGCAGCAGCTGTGGCATCATTCACCATTGAAATGCATATTGCACAGGCACAAAAACAAAAGTGGTGTTTAAAGCCGTTCTCATGGTTTAACTGCAGTCACTGCTTATTTTCACTCAGTTTCATTTCAGGGTTTGTGGACCCTTTTGGTCAGCCAGCAGTGTTTTAGTATTATTTTACAGCATGCTGAATGGCACATGTGTTTTTGGACTGACCAACAAGTCAGTTTATAAAAATGTCCAGATCTCTAAAATAATTATTATAACCATATAGGTCTATGTAAAATAAAGGGGAAAGTACAGCCACGACAAAAACTTTTGTAGTGAAATCAGCTGACCCATTTGGATGTGGATGTGATAGCCTATATAACAGAAGTTTTCTTAGTAAATGGTATAGCCTCGATCATTCTGCTAAATGTCTGTGTATATATTTGTTAGTAAAGCAGACATCAGTAGTGCTCTGTACGAAGCAATACGTTACTATTACAAGTATGTGATTAAAACAAATATGGACTCTTTTCTCATTTCAACATATATACAATTGATAAACATTTGTGAAATAACCTGTAAATATGAACTGTCACTAAAAAATCAGACAATGTGAGCCTATATATTGTTGCCCATAAACTTGGAGTAAATTACTTTTCAGATCTCTTTATTCATACTTTTGATCAGGTGTAATAATTACATACAGGTATAGGCTACGTTTAATGTAAGGAATGGGTCCCAAGAATAATAGTCTCTAGTTTGGACTAATGACGACCCTTAAATAAAGAAATCTAATAGCTAGAGAATCAATATATTTGTCTCAATTCTATATTTTCAGTGGAGATGAACATTAATTAGATATTTATATTTTATAATTATAGACCTTTGACTGATGCTTTTCTCCATAATTATGAACTGAGAAAAATGTGTCAAACACACCATATTTATTTATTTATTAGGCCTAAGTAAGTAAATAGCACTGAAATGGACAACTTCTTTACTTTCTAATACGACCTTTCTGTACAAGGTTTTATTTTCTGGGTCTACTTGTAGTTGTTTCGTTTACGGTCCAGATTAGCCTAATTGGATTTCTTTTGATGGGTGAGTAAAGTTCGTTTCATCTAAAGTACAACAGTGATTTACATACACACAGTCCGTTTGTGAGGCTCTAACCTGCTTTTGTGCTTTTGTAGATTGGACATTTGAAAGTGTCTCGGTGCTGAAGTCTTTCCATGATCGCTGACGTGTGCTTTTCTGCATTTGAAAAACAGAACTTTAAGCGACTCTATTCACAGTAATAAACATATCAATGCTCCCATCATCGTCTCCCATTCTGGAGTAATGGTTGTCTATGCCCTGTCATTCTGAACCCTGTGATCAAGGGGGTCATATCCATATTTTACATTGGAGGGTAATTTGGCTTTAATGTGACTATTGTTTGTGAACAACTTGAGCAATAGGTTAATCCATGTTGCGCAACGAACACCTGGTTCTGCTGCTGTTGGGAATCTCTTAAAGCCTTGTAATGTTCACGGCCTCTGGATCAAGAAAAAACCCCACCCCCATTAAAGTTTAAAAGTAAACTAAAGGTTTATTTCAAAGCTTTAATAGAGGTCCGCTTGTATTTCAATAGCATACTTTTTGAGTGTGTTTGCCTTTATTTTAAATATAATTTGTGGAGAAATTATTATTATTGTGTTGTATGCGTACATCTCTCTCTCTCTATCTATCTATCTGGTGGTATTTATATTTGCAGAAGTAAAATTATAAGACAAACTGCATAAAGAAACTTGTATTTCAACTAACACGTATTTAAAATGAATTTTTAAAAAAACATTAACTTAAGTCCTAGATATTTTCTGGTGTTCTTTACACTGTGCATCTACCCTTTCAGGCTGCCTGAGCATCCCTTATCTATGGAGGTGTCAGTCCCGGATGCTCTTTTGTGTCTTGAGGCTTAAACCCCCTGGAGGAAGGCCACAGGACTAAGTAAATCAATTATAACTGGAATCAGATTAAGGGTTCATTTGATTAAATGGCGTCAATATGGTGGAATTTCATTCTCAGACTAAAGGGATGAGGATTAGTCCGCTGCGGATGTAAATGCTCGTGTCCAGTTAGTTTCGTTTAAGCAAAGAGCACAAGGAAATCCATCTTAATGAGTGTGAAACTACTATAAAACCTATTTGAGACCAAGGTGACTGTGAAAAGGACTTGGAAACATATACCATAGATGAACACAATAAGCAGCTCTGTATGATCAGTCACCTTTTTAAGCCTTATCAACTTGCGCACATAAACCTCGATTCGGTAGGCTATCATATTACCAGTATATTCTGTGGGGCTTTTCTTTGTTGTTTGTTTATTTACAGTTTATGGATTAAATCAACTTGAGATTTAAAAAACAAAAACAAAAAAAACAAAACAAAAAACAGTAGGCCTGTAAAAATGAAAAAAAAAAAAAAAAAAAAAAAATAAAATAAAATAACGATACCAAAAACAAATGTCACGTATCCAGAGATTTTATCAAACTTAGTGTAAAGTTACATAGAGGAAAGTGTCTGGACATATTAACACTGAGTTTTATCACTTCACCGTGTCCACGCGCCCTTTATGTTCACGGTGTGAATGCTCAACAGCCTCAACCTATTTCCTGGCTCCACGCGCCAAGTTCGTGCACGGGACGACTGTTCATAGTGATGTATTTTACACGGGTTATACAATATTCAATGTACAATGTTGGTGTTATTGTGTAAAATAAAAGTACATTAACGCTCCTCGTGCTCATAATTTGCCAAAAGACATGAAGCAACTCCCGCAGCAGCTATATGGTATTACTTTAAAAAATAAATACAAAAAATATATATATAACTGCTAAATGAATTGACGTCTTTGCTCAAATGGGTCGGTTCTAACAGGTTTACAGTAGGTGCTTTTTTCTTATTTTATTCGTGTCTCCGCTGGTGGTAAAATGGCGGAGTAAAGTCGTTTATACCGATGAGTGCGTGCGAACAATGCGGCACCGCTGCGCCTTTCTCCCTCATGCAGATGTGAAGCGGGTCACTGACTGGAGAACAGCTGTTCCCATGGTCAGCAGCCTGCCCCTGCAATTACAGCTGATGAGTGTAAGGACCTTCACACATGCATGAAATAGTGCTGCATTGACCTGAGAGTCTGAACCCATTAACCTCCAACTGTACAATCAAAAAGGGAAACCATACATCCTTAAATGAAAAACATGTTTATTAGTAACAAGAGAAAAGTACCCAACACTCACATTAAAGACAGGATATGGAACAGTTCTTACTAATCTTCATGTTTGTGGTTATGGTGTTCTCCTCTGTTTTCGTGTTTTGGTGTTTGTGAGCATGCAGATGGATGACTTGGTCAGGCTTTGCCGACAGTGAGGCCCTGTGCTCTCTGAAACTCCTGTTGTAAACTTGACAAGACTTCTCGGTGCTGTTCAGACTTCTTTTCCATGTCTTTCAGAAGTGTCTCATATCTCTGACTGTTAGAGAAAGAAAAAAACAAAATACGATCTACATTAAGTACATATTAATTGTTAACCTGTTCATGTTAAAATAAGTAAAACACAGCTGAAACTGTTATAGTTCCAATGCATAAGACTATACCATGAGGAGAACACACAGGCTTTTACATGCTTCAGTGCGTGTGCTAAAAATTAAAATCATCATAATCATTCCTAATTCCACACCATTGTCTTTAGGTCTGCACAGTATTAAGGGGGAATTTATATTTCACTACATTTCACTTTGCAATGCACATTTTCCTTTTTAAAAAAAATCTGGTTTTATGAGAGTTTAGGAATAGTCATAATCATTGTTGAAGATAATAGTTTTTGTAAATGACGTGGCAACATTTCTCTAATGTGGGAGGACATTTCTTTATGTTTAATGAAAGCAGATACCTCAACACAATTATATAATACATGTGTAGCTGAAATTATTCAATACAATTGATGTTATGTTTTTTGTAAACAAATCTTTTTTTACTATATTTTTCCTCACTTTTTTCAAGGGAGTGTTTGAATTAATTTCCCCAACTTGATATTGAACAGATCAGTAAACTGACTACTGGATGTGTGCAAATCATGATGACAATGGTGAAATGATATATTATGCAGCCTTAATTATACTGCTAAGGTACACTTTCTCCATCAAAATAAATTAGTGCAACTGGTAACAAAATGTATATTAAAAAAAAAAAAAAGATTTTTGCAGATTATTATAAAAACGTGAACACTGTACATTATGATTAACAGCACATTAAATGTAATGTTACTGTTGTACTCCGGATGTGGTACCCCTTTATTCCACTGAATTAAATAAATCTATTTATGTTTGGTCCACAGAGGTGTTTAGTGTAGTCACTTACATCTCTCCATTAATGTACTCCAACCTCTTTGCGACTGTAGATTTGGCCTCCTCCAGGTCTTGCTTCACTAAAACTGGGCCAATAAGCTTATAAACTGTGTTTGTGCTGTCCAGCAGGTCCATCTCCTGGAAATGCACAGACGTCAATTAAACCTACAGTTAAACACTACATGCAGAGGGAATATAAACACCAATGGCATTTATGAAAATACGCTTTTAAATGGGAAGTGTTTAGTTACCTCTTTGACAATATTGTTCTCTGTGAGCTGCGTCTCCAGCTTCTGTCTTGCTGACATGCTCTTGCTAACATCTTAACAGAGATCACAATTAATACAAAGCTATTGATAAATTGCTTTTTATAACATATATACTAGCTGTTCCTTAACATCGTTATACGCTCAGCAATTACACTTGCGATACAATTGCGAAATTGTTCTTGTAATATATAAGTAATTGTACATGTAGCTGTCCTAATATGGTCAGTTAGCTTGACTCAACATGGCACAATATGAAACATGCTCTGCTAACTAATACCTACCTTTCTGCATCTGTGAGTATTTTTCTAACTCCGCTTTGAGTTTTTTCTGGATGGCCTCTGCCATATTTGTATTTGATCAAAATGTCTTAAAGGCAGAATAAATATATCAAAAAGATAAGTTGCTAAATCACACGAAACGCTGCCGTGAGCAAGCTAACAGGAAAGACGGACGGCTACAGCGGATGAGAAGGTTTTACTTTTCAAAATAAGAGCAGTCAGCACAATTATTCATGATATGTTGGGCACATAGTGACTGTTACAAAGAACAAACACGAGAAATTAATCATAATATATATATTAAATTCTTCTGGTTAAAATACATGTCGTTTTTTGTTTATTTAAATTTGTTAAACTTTTTATTGAATTTGTATGTTGTGTTACGTTGCCTGGGTTGCGGCTGTTTACGACAGTGCTTTACGGCAATGTACACAGCAGTTCTTCATCGCTCGAGTTCAAGATGGCTTCGTCGTTTTGGAAAGGTGTTGTTGGGATCGGACTTTTTGCCTTAGCTCATGCAGCTTTTTCAGCAGCACAGCGTAAGTTTTATTCGGGGGAATGAAGACGTGTTATTCGGGGTCTTTGCTTATTCAATACAGATCTTGTTGCCACCGGGAAGGCCGATAAAGCGGCGGGTTGGGCCTTTTTCGGTGCAGCGGAGAGCTAACAGGATGCTAGCGGAGTTTAGCATTGCAAAGACAGTGCAGTTTCCCGGTTCTCTAGACGTTTAGTGTGTAATAAAAGATATGTCCTGCAATTCATCTCAAGTAACGGTTTGCCAGTTTCACTTTGTTAAAATGTAATTGTGTTATATTGTTTTCATTCAGATCGATCATATATGCGTCTCACAGAGAAGGAGAACGAAACTCTACCAATTGATGTGAGTGAACTCTAAATAGAAGTCAGTTAGTTCAGGGAGGAGTTCTGCTCTTTTATTTTCTAACACGACATTTTGTTATTTTCCAGATTGTACTACAGACGTTATTATCGTTTGTGATGACCTGTTACGGTATTGTCCACATCGCTGGAGAGTTCAAAGACATGGACGCCTCCTCAGAGCTGAAAAACAAGTAAGTGACGATCCACAGCAGCACATTAGTCCCTTAATAATGGTACTGTATGTGTTGTGTGCCACAGGGGAGACTGGTAGCTTTGATACAGCAGGTACGTTAACCTCACATGGATTCAACTCTCACAGCCACAAACACTATAAATAACACCAACTATCTTACATCATGTGCTGTTAAATTTGTCTTTGTATCATACACCACATATATTTATATACATAAACAAATGTGTCAAGATTAGTGTAAATAGTAATCATAGACAGATATAAGTAAACAAATCAAAGAACTGCATTTCTTTGTTGTTGGTTATTATTACATTTTTACCTCTTGTGTGTTAACTTTATGCTATGGCTTGAATAAAACTGTGTTTTTTGTATTTACTGTGGTAAACTGGTAGAAGGGGTGTCCAGGTGTAACTGTATGATGATGATCCACAGTAGTTCAGGAGAGTTGTCCTTAAAAAAATAAAATGGTGTTATATATTTAGATATCTGTCATGAGAATAAAATGCTGCACCTCTTTGTTTGTTGTTAGCCTTTCATAAGTTTCCTTGTTTTGATTTTCAGAACGTTTGATACACTGAGGAATCACCCATCCTTTTACCTTTTCAATCATCGGGGTCGAGTGTTATTCCGCTCACCAGAGGAAGAGATCTCCTCGGCACGCAACCAGCAAGCTCTTCCCAACCCCATACGGCTACGCAAACTGGAGCATTTGCACTGAGACTGGCCATTCCTGCCTGTAACATCATCAATGTTAGAGAAAAAAAATGTTTTTGTTAGACAGAGGGGCTGAGTGAGATTTCATCGTCCTCTTATTTAATTTGTATTTGTACATAAACTAATATGCTGTCTGAACGTACATCTCTGTCCATGAAAATGGTCACCATCACCATACCCTTCACTGACTGTGCCAACCCTTCAGTTTTTCAAGCAGAGTTGTTTGTATATACAGTATGTAATCGCTTTGGAGTCTTAAGATTCAGACATCTATCCATTTTGTCTTTTTTTTTTTTCCAACTGATTTGGGATATTGGGAACCTTTGTATGAGGGGCATAAGAACACCTGTTTGTTACAGTTTCACTACAAGTACGCATCAGTCTGCAGCAGCTGTCTGGATTTTTAGCAACTCAGCTGAACAGAGGGCCCTTTTATTTCTGTAATGATTTCCTGGAACTGTAAAGGCTCATTTCTTCATCCTGTATGCAATAAAGAGGTTTGATTTATACCACAGGGAACCAAGTGTAAGAGCAGAGGGCATTAGACAGCAGTGCTAATGATACTGTGAATGCTGAAGCTAAGTAGAACATAATGGTACATTAATTTGGGTGACTCCCCCGCCCCTCCCCCATTTTACATTTTGTTAAGATTTTTAATTTAATAAAGCATAATGATTTTATGACATGTAAGGGTTTTTTTCTTAGTTCAGGTGGAGGACTCTGCTGAATTTATTGTGTATGATGCAAAAGACATTTCCCATCTTGGAAAAAGGCCTGAAGTTGTTATTTTTGGCCGCTTGGTGGCAGTAAAGACTGAACTTTCAGACGTTCACAAAGCACAGAGTGTAACCACAACTTGTAATGAGTTACATTGACTAGATAGAGATAAACGTTTTATTGATCTATTGGTGTATATTTTAGATAATAGCATGAAAACAGTATGCTCTCATCTAAAGCAAATGTTTGAAAATGATTTTTTTTTTAATACCTTAAATTGTTATAAAACAGACTTTACAGTAAAATGAATTAATGTTCCTGAAGAATCTGGAAAATTTGTGGGATTTTATGACATTTTCCAGGTCTGGGAAAGCCATGAGGTTATGCTTTAAAAGTTTTTAAAATGTTATGGAACTTTTCGGGAGTAATAAAAATAATAGGAAAGAATTTTCCATTTCTTTATGGATACAATCCAACGGCTGAAATTTGTTCATTATAAAGTTTATCTGAGATTTTTGCAGGAATATTTTTTTTTGTTTTATAGGAGATTAATGCGAGATCAGTAACAAACAGTTTCAAAATATTACAGTTAAGACCCAGAGGTTCAAAATAAGTGTGATTATGCACTTAAAATATACAGGTTGTCTTTAATAAAGCATTGTATAACTCAGAAAGGTGGGTCGGACATCAAATATTTCAGTGAAATAACTTATGAGATTACTTTTGTAATCTTGTATTTGAAATGGTTGCTAAATTATGTTGGCTAATGAGAAATATAGCCAACTAGTGTTGTCCCTCAGTTTGTGGATGGTTTAAAAGCTGCAGTATTGGACTTAAAATAATATTTTTTATATGATTTTGGATATTATATACATTATTCTACTATGTTATTGCAGTCCGTTGTAAATGGGTTGTTAGTTCAGTATCTTTTGAGTGTTTTAAGTAAAAATTAAAACACTGACAGAATGAAAAATGTTTAATTTTCATACAATTATTAACTAAAATCCACATCTGTCCTGGTAGTTAAAGGTTGTGAACAGTGCTCTGTGTGGATGTGTGGAAAGCCTTAGGTCTGGTACTGTGTGACAAACAATATGTTCTGAGGGAAAAAGTCCCAATGTACAATAAGGTTTTCACAGTTCAGGTACACACTATCACAATAGTAGAATAACACAAACACCGACACAATAAGTGTCACAGTAGTGGTTTTATTTTCTATTTTATTAGAAAAAAGTATGTTCATAAAACTTTCCACTTTACATGTGTATTGAACAGTTTACAAAAGTGGCTTTATACTTTTCTTCCAAAATAGTTCTTATACTCTGAAATAAACAAATTCACAAAAATAATCTATATTCCATCTGAACATGAAAAAGTAGTGTACATCTGTTGTAAAAACAAAGAAGGGCTGCGGTCCATGTCAAATGTAAAATGCAGCAGAGGGCAAATAACCAGCTGTTAAGTTGACCAACAGGTGACCGTCGGCCGAGTTCGGACAGATGCATGAGTCCTTTAGGGTAAAGCTGGAAAATAAGGGAATCAATGGAGTGTTTGTGTTGGCGTCACATGACTCTGTGTGTGTTGTTTCAAGTACTGGTTCCCAAAAATTCAGATCCACATAATGGATTCACTGATGCTCCACTATTAATGCACCTTTAAATGAGCTTCAATGTCAAACAAAGATAATAAATATCTGCAAACTATTTGAAGATATCTGTCTACTTATACAAATTTTGTAGAATCAAAGTAGTTATCATTAGCTCACTGGCCCATAGACCATG
Source organism: Maxillicosta whitleyi (assembly GCA_029822895.1). NCBI lineage: Eukaryota > Metazoa > Chordata > Actinopteri > Perciformes > Neosebastidae > Maxillicosta > Maxillicosta whitleyi. The sequence continues at coordinate 2,124,039 of JAPSES010000002.1, forward strand.
AGCTCTTGTAGCAATTTCTTCAAACATCAATGTCTACAATGTTTGTTCCATAGTAGAGAAATTGTGATTTTTTTGACAAATTTTTTGAAATATTAAAAATTTGTCTTTACTTATACTGGGCCATATTTTGATGGTTTATAACATGGAAATATTTACCAATATCGGTATTAGGGCTGCACAATATATCGCAAAAATATCGTTATCGCAATAACAAAGTATGCAATATTCATATGGAAAAGATGTGCAATAATTTATGTTATTTTAACTTTTTGTTTTCCACATCACTGGGTTCCAGAGTGGTTTTCTTTATCACTTTTATAATTTATTTTTTCTAACAAATAAACTGAACTAATGCTACCGCTGCTGGTTGAATGGAAGTTTACATGTTATTAATGTTGAAAAGATGCAAATATTTTCAGAAAACAACTTTGGGCAAAGCCTGAAAAATTACATTTAAAGATTTTTTTTTTCTTTCAATAAAAAGAGAACTAAAAAAAATGTTTATATTTATATGCAGTATTTACTAAACCAGACAAACAATGGAATAATGTTTTGTTAAAGCTCTTACATGGTGGTACTCTGGCACTTTTATTATGAAATACATCCATGTCATTTATATATAGTTATATGTAGGGGTGTAAGAAAATATCGGTTCTGTAATATATCGTGATATTTTATTTCACAATACGGTACCGATATTAAAAAGTAGTGTATCGATATTTTGGGGTATTTATTCAAATGCAGATATGGTAGAGGTTCGTTTTTGTTTTTCATTATTGTTTATATTTTCTTTATTATTATTTAACACTGTTTTATTAAATATTGGTTATTTGAAGTATCTTAGGAGCACATTTAACTGTCTGAGAAGCAGATGTTAATAAAAAATAAAGTTATGATATTAATTCTGAACTAATAGAATCTGAACATTTGAGCATCATTTTAAACCCTAATGACTGTAAAACATAATAAAATTTTTAACAGAGGAAAATGTTGTGATGTAGCATCAGATCCTGTTGTGATCAAATAAAATGTGTTTAGTGTTTGTGCATAGTCCGTTCAGATGTAATTCTTCAAGGAAATTTTTAATAGTATCATGATATATTGTGATAAATCGTAGCGTGACCCTAGTATTGTTATTTGTATCGTATTGCCAGATTCTTGCCGATACACACCCCTAGTTATATGGGAATAAAATGGCAAAATATTTGACTATGTTTGTGTCTGAAGGTCTATAGTTGCAGCTTCACCAGGTTTTGGACAGAATTGTGGAACGGATTGTAGTAGTTAAGTATTTTGTCTTAAATTCTAAATAATTGAGTCAGCATACAAACAACTGGCTGATTTTAACATCGTTAAAGAACGCTTTTCTTGGTGATGAATTTGGTATTTCTTTAGGTGAACAAGAAATGTCGCAATATTATTATCACAATGCTGTACATCCATATCATATATCGCAAGTTTTACCAATATTGTGCAGCCCTAATCGGTATACTTATTACTCAGCACCAACAGGAAGTGACATATAGACTTTCATTTAATTACCTCCGCCAAGGAGGTTATGTTTTTGCCGGCGTTTATTTATTTGTTGG
>JAPSES010000002.1:2128450-2176145 GCA_029822895.1 Maxillicosta whitleyi
TTTAGCCTCCATAAAGTCCAGACTCTAATTTAGGATGTGATGAAGACGGGATGCAGCGGTTCGATTCTGCATCATCAATAATCAGAAAAATGAACGAAACTATGGATGGAACAAATATTATGAACCTTATTGTGGCATTATGTAAGAATTATGAGGTAAAAAAAGATGTGACAGTGATGTGTCGTGGAATTAAAATTGAAGATGGTGCAGTTAAATATTACATGTGTGACTTTTTTTGGGGGCCAGGCAGTGAATTCAACCACTGTATTCACTTTACAGTAGTAGTGTAAGAAAATTCATACAAACAACATCTTCATTAAAATTTTGTGATGCATTTGGATGGACAGCCAACAAATGGAACGACAACCTCATAATAAAGTCTTTCTCAGACTTCAGTGTATCTTTGTTTCCTACCTGGCAGCCTCTTTGATAGCATGTAGGATGAAATACTTGTGCACATTAACCGGTCCTTTCACCTGTTGAAGTAGTCCGAGTATAGCCTCATAATCTGGGAAGGAACGCAGACACATACCATCAACCACAAGTTGCCATAATGACACGTTCCTCCATGGTGCAGACGTGATATCTCTGCTTTGAATGTAACTTGATACACTGGAGGATCTTCCAACAGAGATAAAAATAAAAAAAAAAGGTTTGTACTTACTTCGACCAGGTTTTCGAACCTCTTTAATGACCCGGGTCCTAAGCTCTGCTTGGCTGCCATCTAACGGGGCTATGAATATGGTCTCAAGGACACCTGGGTCAGGGTCTGGTGTCTCTAAGTGGCTCTGCGGACTCAGTCTTTCACAGTTGTTTTTCTCCTCCAGTGTCTGCTCGTCTAAATGATCTTCTACTAATTTTTCCTCCGTCATGTTGATGTCTTCTCCTAGATCTGTTGGTCCCAATCCGGCTTTCTCCTCAAGGCTTTCTGATGTTGGGTTCCCTACCAAGGTGTCCATCTCACTGGGCCAATTCTCCCCCGGCTCATGCCCCAGCACTCCATCTCCATTACTCTCAGGGAGCAATGCATTGTTGCCTTCCACTCCTTTGGGAGTAAACAATAATTAACTCCTCTTTGTCTGTTCAGTGTGACATTCATTCAACATTTACAGATATTTTTGCAACATTTCATACCTTTATGCTGTGGAATTGGTTTGAGGAGATTCTGCCCTTGAATCCCTCCTGGACTCTTTCCAACCATTACATGGTTCGTGTTTGCTGGTGGAGTCATTGGCCGCCTTAATAAAGGAGACATGCTCCGCCTTCTCTTCACACTCGCACCTGAGATGGAGTCACCGGAATTTCCTCTTTTCTTGTTTTGAGGGCCTGCTACAAATTCATCGGCCTCATCGATCATCATGCCCTGATATACACACGAGAGACAGAAAGATGGACAGATGTCAGAAAATGTAATATGCACAGCTCATGGTATCAGTCAGTACATTATGTTTAAAACTTATCACCTTCTTATCCTGCTTGAACGGATTCCCAAAGGTGTGCAGACGCTTAGGTTGGTCAGGGTCAATCTCTCTCAGAGGTGATGGCATCATTTTTAGATATTCCTGATAGTTCCCCATCTGAGCTACAGGGATGCTGTGCAGATAGTCTGACAAATACAGCACACTGTATTAGTACTGATAAACCTTTGAGATTTTTCCTGTGTGTTGCGTTTGATGCCTATGTAGGTGGCATTTGTGTCAGTTCTCTATTTTCTCCATCTGAGTTAATATTACTTACCTTCGTCTTGCCCTCTAATCAGTTTTTGTGAAGTCCGCAATAAATTGGAGCGCATACGTGTGAGTTGGTCCAGCAGGTTTCGCCTTGGTATGTCGTAGGCGTTTCGATAAGCTTGTGGCTTTACATCCTGTGAAAAACATCAACACATCAGTAATGTTTCTCCTCCCACACAAAGTATGTCGAACTTTTCAGAAAGTGCAGCCTCAGTTGTCTAACTCTACCTTATTGAGCAGACCGATCTGGAAGCCAGCAAACTCTTTGAAGTTGATGTCCACCAGGCGAAGCGGCCCTTCCCCAGTGATTCCCTGCAGCAGCTGTTTAAAGTCTCGCCGGTGGGCCAGAGACAGCGAGCTGGAGTGGTTCTTTACCTTTATACCAGTCTCTTGTGGCGCCTTCTTCCCCACAGACACGATTAGACGGTCTGATTCCATCTTTGCCTTCACATCAACAAGAGGAAACAATCTGTTTACATCTTCAGCCTCAAGACTAATTATTAGAAGTGTTGATTAAAGTAATATTTATTTACCTGCTGGCTGAGCTTCTTCAAGTAGGAGATAACACTGTAACTTAAACCACAGTCCATGCTGTCTGCAATAAGGTTAGGTGCACCCATCATCCTCAGAGCCTTTTTTAAGGGCTGCCAAGAGGAAGCGAATTTTAAAGACAAAAATCATGTTAGAGCCATTTAATTAAAGCATTTACTAAAATGTAGGGGAGACATTATCAAATTTTAGTTTTACCAAGAGGTAGTATGGAGGCATGGTCTTCAGATACATCTCAAATGCCTGTCGCCACTTCAAGTTTGGTTTTAATTTGTGCACTTTAAACAGATCATCTGAAAGGAAACAGAAAGCAGCGATCACCACTTAATTCTGAAGAACACAAAATATTACACCTGCATTATCAAACAAGGGCATTCTGTCATGTTGTTCTGTGCATTAGAACTATAATCATATTTACAGTCCCAAGTTATTAATTAAGCGTCCCAGAAAATGTTTTTTTTAAATATAAAATTAGCTCAGACCTACTGACCCAGAAGTTTTGAGGCCACTTTAAAAAAAGCCTTTTGCCAGATGTCTTACCGAGCAGTGGGAGAAGAACTGGGTAGTTGTAAGGCATGACGAAGAGGTTGACACAAGTGAGAGTGGTGCTGGCTTTAAGGTAGCCAAATGGCTGGCCAAGGTCGTTTTGCTTCCCACTGCTGTTGACAAATACCTGAGGGCCACACAGTAAAGTTAGTGACTTTTAATTTTTTATGTCTCAAAATGAAGCTATAAGTAACCTCATTATATGTAATTTTCAGGAAAATCCCAGAGGCAGCACCAGTGACCAATACGAGCAGAGATGTAGGGCACATGCAAATCCGCTGTGTGCGTACCTGCCAGCACATGTGTGGAGACTTCCTTTCCAGAATGTACTGGGTGAGAGGAGAGGGCTCCAGTTCATACTTGTCAAAGGGGAGTTTGTCTATCACCATGGGCTCACAGTCCACACAAGAGAAACGCACCATAGGGTGAGCAGAGCGAGGAGGCTATAAGGAGCACAACACACACACACACACACACACACACACACACACACACACACACACACACACACACACACACACACACACACACAAACAGAGTCACTTATTGAGCTACTCATATGAAATATACTTTACAACTTTATGTAGAGGTAATAAATTGGTGTATGAAGATAAACTGTGATCTTCAAAGTCTTTCTTCTCACCAGTGTAGGGGAATTCTGGTCTGGCCAGAAAGACTCTGGTATTGGCCAATGTCCAACTGGAACTCCTGTTTTTGGGTTTGGACGCACATAGATGAGCTTGTGACAACTGTGCCATGGCTGTGGACTGAAGGATGACACAGGACGACTCGTCTCCACTGGGTTATCTGTAAAACAAACGACCTAGTATTAGGGAAACATGCTGATAAATACAGACTATTCAAACAATTCATTAGCCTCCTAGCATAACTGCTGAAATCATAGTTTTGGCCAAATTGTGATATCTGCACAACTTTACTTTCCTGACACTGCTAATTCATTTTGTAACATTGACTATGTCCTGAAAAAAAATACTCAGGTAATTATGCTATGCGACTAACAATATTTAAGTCACCATTTAAACTTCTCTGTGAGCTGTTAAATCTGGTGAAAATTCAGATTATTGCACTGAGTGTTTCCTTTGTCTTTACTAAGCAGTGGTGCCCCAAGACAGCATGGGAAATACCACCACTGCAAACATATGTATACACACTGTAATTTAGCTTTAATGGCATCTATCACTACACTAAGTGTAGCCCTGATGCAGTATAAGTAGTGATTATACAAAGATCTTTAATACGGTAACCTCAGCTAAAATAAACATATGATCTATATGGAAACACATGTGAGAAGTATTACCCAAAGGACCACAGCTGTTATTAAAACTACAGAAGAAACACTGTCACAAGAGGGTGACTGGCTGTGCCCCTTCCAATCCAATCAATCATCACATGACGCTACTTTGGAAAAAAACATTAACACCAGTCAGAGGCCAAACACAAATCACATTTTGATCCATCATTTACACGTGTGGTGTTTTGTCAATTAAAAATATAATTTTAAAGTCAAGAAACTCCAGTTTGCTGTAACGATATTAAAGTATAGTTGTTTTTTTTTGTGAAATGGCTCTTGTCTCACATAATAAATGTCATCAACATCAGAAGGGCTGTTATATTTCACCTATTTTTTCAACAAGTGAAAAAATTTGAATGAGAGCTCCAGAGGCATCCTCAGCAGCTCTGGGCAGATTATGGAGAGTAAAATGTAAAATGATGTTACTTGTACAACTTTTGAGTGTAATTATATATTTACAGTACATTAAAACCTTTATGAGAAACAGGGAGTCACTAAATATCTTTTGAATTGACAAAATATATGTGTAAATGAGAACATGATTCAAATAGTACCAATATTATTTAATAAATACAACGCCATGGTGGTTCACCAGATAGAGTGGGACCTCACTGTTCATTTTTATATGGTCTGAGGAGAAAATGTTCTTACTTTAGTGCATTAGGATAAGAAGATTCTCTTCAGGTCCCATCTGTTATATGTCCATAGTATCTAAATCCCAAATGACTGCATTAAATATGCTCAGGAACTCAATGAAAACAGTCATTTCTCAATGTGAAAGCCACTCTATGCATTAGGCCCATGATTGTGCTTCCAATTGTCATATATTTGTGTATAACAAACACACACATGTAAGTTTTCCCTCTTATTTTGAATCCATGTGACTGCTCAACGTGTATCCTCTGAAAAACTCACCTTCCCCAACAAGAGGTGGATCTGGCCCTGTCTTCTCAAAATTAATAACAACACCACTTTGAACCTTTTGGACCAGAGACTCCAAACACTGGTTCAACATCCTCTGTGTCAGCACACAGTACGACCGTCCTAATAGAAAAACAGGATGCACAACTATTACAAATACAGCTAAGTGAGAAGTGCTACCAAAAATTTGTACAATAACACAATTCTTACATCCATGCTGTTGTGAAGAGAGAAACCAAATTTGGCTACCAACACAAATAAAAATGGCAAACCTCCAGTGACTTCACACATCTGAGTGATGGCAGACTCATCTGTGGGGACGCTACCAAGCTGCTCGGTGTCTGGTGTGGCTGCTCCTGGCAGCCTAAGAACCAGTGCAAACAAACGCTGGTCCCAGCGGAAGGGCTCTTTGGTCAGTTCACTGCCTGCCAAAGGAGAGTTCAAAGGCAGGTGCAGCTACAAAGTAGACAGATACAAAACAATAAGAGAAGACAGTATGAAACTGGAAACAGTCACAGTACCCACAGTATTTGTAGTACTGCTGACATTAGTACGGTTCATAGTAGCATCACTGTATTTATTTGTGTTCTCACCTCATCTGGCACCCCAGAGCTGTGTGTAAGCTTGTTCCCATCAGTGATAGTGATGATCACAGATGGCTCAAGGAAGAAAGGGTTACGGCCCTGAGGGGGAAAATGATGCCATTCAGCAATTACACGAAATTCAAGCATACACTGACCTCCAATAAGTTCTATATTCCTTTTCTTTACACTTCAGCCTGAAAACACTGTTCTGCTCTGTGTCAGAATGCCTCTCTAATCTTTCTGCGTGTCCTTGTGCTACTCGTTGAGGACATTAGCCTCTATCGCTGTACTGCAGGGGTCAGCCATGTCTCATTCAAACCCACAGAGAGGAATGAAGTGAATTTACAAGCTCATCAAGACAGAACTCATCAACACTTCAGAGTAGCAATCCATCTCTGCCTTTGAGGAGAGATTAAGAGAAAAGATGTGTGTTAGGAGAAGATGACAGAGCTAACTCAGAACAGACTGGGTAGATTCAACTACAATTAAAAGTTTAATTCTGCTCTTTGTCTCCAGGACTCCTAGTCCATTTAAAATATTCCATGATGATGTATCAGCTAGACCGAAGCCCTTTTATTCTCTTTGAGTGAATGCTGCAAAAGATACATCATTTTTGTTTCAAATACCTGCCCATAGTTGTCGATGCCTGAAACAAGGCGGTTGAGGTTAAGCAGGTCAAAGGCTGTGCGAAGAGCATGACCCAGTGTGGTGAGTCCAGACGCCTGAAGGTTCTTCAGCTCGCACATGAAGGTGGCATGGTTCTCCTTCCAGCCAGCCTGAAATACATTCACAGACGGTAAGATGAATGTAAAGAGTCATTTAAGACACTGGCAGAAGCCAGAGGTCACAATGCATGGTGAATGGCCACAAACTAAAATAGACTAAACACCTACAGGCAGCCAGTTAGAGTAATTATATAAAGGAAAGAAAAGAGGATTTTGTCCAACTGATAACCACAAACTGATTCATGTGTAGCATTCACCTTTAGCAGGGAGCTTATATTTGATTTACCACATTACATAATCATCACCATAAAATTAAATCAGGTCTCTGGGACTATAAGATAATATTGTGGAAATTCAGCCCAACATTTGAGCTACATTGTGCTGTTTAAGAAAAGAGTCTAATTTCATACATGACAAGCATCCAAAAATACACTTCCCACTTTCTGCCTGCCTGTTCTCTGTGACAGATACACTCCTCTCCCACAGGAGAGAGGATGTGGGTGTGTAACTCCTCTTGGACTTTTCTCTAGCGAGGTCAAGTATCTTAGTACTGCAGCCTCATGCTTAATCTAAGGATGACCTGCAAGCTTACCACTTCCTTGCTTGGGAGAGGGAGGGGGCGGGCTAAAGACACAGAGAACACGCTCCAGGATCCACATGTTTGCTTGGAATCAGGCCAAAGGATATCTTTTAGAATGACTATGGGATATTATTCCAACGCCAGAATTACTCAAATGTGGAATTTCTAGCATGGGATAAAAAGAATTAAAAAAAAAAAACTTTGAATCTAAATTCTCAGAAGATGATCATCTCATTCTACAGGGACAGGGTTGATGGTTGAAACACAACCATAAGGGTAGTAGCAGAACAGCGACACATGCAGACACTAGTGTAGGCCAGTGGTGGTGTAAGGCGTAGCTTGCACTCAATAATTCAAACTACAGAATATTTCTATTTTCTTCCAGCCTAACCTCCTCTCTGTCCCTCTACATCAACAATTTATTGCTGCTGTAACTGTGCAATCAGAGTAGCCCCATTCACCATAACCTTGTCCTTTCATCATAATCCTCAGTGCACAAAGCAAGCAGAAACAACAAAGGAGAAGGCAATGAAGACAGACTTGATACACACAGCAGCACCTGGATGATTTTATGTGACAAAAGAGAACAGGATCTCAAGAGATTTGAATGAAAGGCTTCAGAAATGATTATTTTAAGTAGGCCGCATTTAGTAATAATTGAGATTTCTGATGAATTCTGCAAGGTCAACAAAATAAATACACAAGGGAGGGAGCGAAGGGAGCATCATATGACTGACAGCATTCACTTGTAAAAAAAAAAAAATGTCATGACCCCTGTTTTACACATAGCTCTACGATAACCCTGCAAAAATAGACACTTCCGTAGGCCAGGAAAAGTATTTCTGCTCTGCCTAACACAAAAAGCCCTGAGCACTTTTTTTTCCCCAGCAGAACAATGCTGTTGATTATTGAAAAGTTAACAGAGAAAAACTTAATGTAATTGAGGAAAATCATATTCTTGTATTAAATCAAGTGAAAACCATACTAGCCTTTAGAATACATCTTATACTGTGTGTTGTCCTCAGTTATGTGGGAGACACATAGTGTACTGTGTACACTAAAATCTCAGTACAAGTTCCTTTTAAAAGTATTTGAGGTTATTTATTAAAAGTGACAGGGTTTGTTTCAGTGTGATAAACTGTTTCATCTCAAATTATTCACCAAATATAAATAATCTCTTTATTATATATTTATTTATTACACAGTGGAAATTATAACTACACACATCAACAATAGAAACTTAAATATTTGAAGTGAATGTAAAAAAAGAAAAAGAAAAAATGAGATGGTCTCCATTGATTAAAAAAAATTACTCCTTGAATATCATCTTTATCATATCTATATACTTTTCAAAGCCTGTCTTATATTTTCATTCCTGTGTTTATATATTAAACATTTTTAGGAAGAAAGTTCCTAAAGCATATGTAGATACATTTAGGTATAGCATTTTGTGGATGTGTATTCTGTCATAATGTTGCTGGGGCTCTAATAGCTGCAAGTCATATGCATGCAACTTTATTGTAAAAGTGAGTAGTATAGTATAGAATTGTCAAAACAAAACAAAACAAACAAACAAAACCCTGTGTAACTAATTAGCTGTTACAAGTACTTTACATAATCTATGTAGTCTAGACCTTATACCAATGACTGTAGTTTAGGATGAGGTAAATATTTACTTCCCTGCACCAGCATAATGTAATTTGGTCATGTGGCATGCAATGAAATTATAAGACAGAACAGGAGAATAAATTGCTTAGTGTTGAGCATTAATGACATGGGATGGAGTCAGCCTCCTGCATCCTGTGTACACAGTAGACTGCCAAGAGATTTCTAATATACTTGGGACTTTGGGGCTTCATGTGGGTACTTAGAGCTGGATTTTATTGGGTATGGGAAGCATAGAGAATAAAACGTGTGCCAGGTCATAAACCAAGTCAATAGATTAATGGTGAGTATAGTGATTCACAGATTGCATGCCCTTTTTTCTTGCCTCCTTATGTACATAAAGGTATAAACATGAGTGTTTATATGCTGAAACATAATGCTTATAGTATCGGTATGACTAATAATTATCATATAAATAATGGCAATTTTCTTCAAGCGAACTTATGTAAATACAAAAAAAATCTCACGATGAAGAGGACTTATCAACTTTCAACCAATATTGGCCAATGGTAATACGAGGTTGATGAAGGGGGCGGGGTAGAAAATGATTGTCGGGCTCCTTGTCCAATCTACACATTATCTTGCCAAAAAAACAGCGACGTCATAAGCGATAATAAATCTCTCCGCCTCCATCTCAACGCCCGAGACTTTTCTCAACACAAAAGCAAAATGTCCGCTGGATGTTCGGAGGCAGTGCTGCTCCGGGTCTGCGGGTATGAAGCAGAAAACTATGCCGCTTTTCGCCACCGGGAAACCGACCAACACTGGCTACAAACTAGAAGGATAATAAAGTCTCACTCATTGAAAAATACGTACGACTTGTCAAAGTAAAAATGGTATCAGTTGCTAATTACCTTCACTCCGTATGGTGGATCATCGAATGTAACTAGCATGTACCTGTCGCCTCTACTAGCCGGGTCTCGGGCACGCAGCTGTCAAAAAAAGAAAACCAAAATAACATATTAATTTCGACCGATTCTGCCCAAGGAACCCTAAGCTTACCAAAGGAACATACTTGCTGAAAAAAGTCGGGGAAAAATCATTCTTTACCTTCATAAAGACCTCAACCGCGCCTTTAGCAACGTCCAGATACGTCGTACCCAAATAAGTGCGCTGATTCATAGAGGCGGACGTGTCTAACAGGAAAAGTAAAATAGGCATTTTAAATGTAAAGCCGCGGTTGTATGCTTTTCTAAAATAACTGTTATCCACATATGACCTATCATGCGGCCAAACAGTTTACACATGTGTGTATATATTTATTATAATAAGCCCCCCCCTCCTGAAGAGGGCCGTTGCCTCTGCCCTCTCTCTATCTGCCTTTCCAGAGCTCTGTCTCGGCTCGCGCTGTTCAACTTCTGCTCCTAACCGAACGGAACGCCCCGCTTCCTCCACTTCAACCGGATTGGCTGAGCGCGATCACATAAGCCCCGCCCACATCACATCTAAACATATATAAACTGAGCTGAGACGGTTGTGTACTGTTCATCCACCTACTATGTAGTCTTCTCAGTGTATTACAGGACGATGTAACAATATTATGCATGCCATTTGGCTGTGATCCCTGTCGTTAAATGTCTGCCTGGTTCTAAGTAAACAATTGCAGCAGGATCTTTATACCTGAATTTTTTGTCATTATCTCCGTGACTCCCGTCCACCCCTCTCTAAGACAAACAAACGTGTCGAATATTTCATCTCGGGCAGGCAGATCTGCATTATCTGTCGTTGCCTCTGCAGACGTCGCACATTTTATGGTATAAATATGTCCTCATATTCTGTACTCAGACAAGATACGTCTCTGTAAGAGTGTGTTTATCATTATTGTTTTATTTTAAGTGATACGACATAGGAAAATGGTCACGATGTATTTAGGAAGCACATGATAACGTGACAGACTGATAAAGTAGCACCGTGTAAGAGAAAAACAGCTTAGGTCATGCTGAACATGGACTGCATGTCCGTGATGTCCTCTGTAAGACATTTGTCTTCATAAATTAACATCTCACATAGCTAAGTACACCACAAACACCCACGTGAAGAGATTTACACGCTTGTTATAACATGGTTTCCACAAAGGAAGTTATAAACATCTTGTACTGACTCTTGTTTGGCATGTCTTTACGTCCGTTTTGTTGACGTCTTGCACGTACTCTCTCTCTCTCGCGTGCTCTCGCTCTCCCTCTCTTCTCGCTTTCCCTTGGCCATCCCATCATGCACCGCGAGGTCTGCAGTATATTGACAAAGAAAAAGGGTAGAGAAAACAAAAACAGGGTGGGATCGGGAGCAAAAACCCCGGCGACAACATAAACGCAGGATTTATCTGGACGCTGACAGTAAGGTAAAATCTCACGATCACATATCCTTGCTGTAATACACCGCTGTGGTGTATTTTAAGTAATGACACTGCATGTAGCTAATGTTAAGTGGCTATCAGCTACCACATAGGGTGTTACTAGCCGGCTAATGCTAACCAAGGATAACACAGCGTCAGTGTTACACTTTAACAGTGGTAACAGTGTAAAACAAGTACAAGTTATAAAACTATTTAATTTAGTCAGAAATGTAATGTTGGCGAGAGTGGTCATCAAGTTACAAACAGTGTTATCAAATTCATAACCAAAGTATTTTCCCAAAGACCCATTTTCTTGTCGGTTGATGTTTTCGGCGACACTGCATGTTCAAGGTAGCTAACGTTAACACACTTTTTTTCTACATAAGGTGTTCTCAAATACAGCACTAGTCTTAATCATGAATGTGTCACGACAAGGCAAAGGTCCTACGCTGTAACCCCGTCGCTGTAAATAAAAGAATTGCATCGAGTTTTCCCCTCTGTGTTAGAAAAACCAAGCGCGTTGCGACATCATGACCCTTTCCTGTAAGTATGTAAACACACAAAGACACGTGATCGTCCACATGGAACAGCCACTTTAGTGGATTTTAACTTTACTGGCACATTTGTATCAGTTTTAGGCATGTTTTATTGAGTGTCTTATTTTGTCGTTTTAAGTTGGCAGATCTTACGATTAAAATGTTTACTATTTAAACACACAATAAGCATTTTCTACCGCTAGGAGTCTCTCAATCTAGTAGTCCATTACTTTTCACAATAAAAGCTCTAAACATAACTTTTGAGCCTGAACTTTTTCACTCAGAGTATTCCTTGAAGGCATAAGTTAAACTTATAACCATTAGGTTTGTAGACGTGTTTTCACATTATATCACGTCATTCTAGTGAATGCTTGCAAGTAGCATTAAATGTTAATGGTGGCTTAACAAAGGATGTACAATATCAGTGAAAGATGACCAAATGAAATAAGCCTTACAGATAATAAGTTACACATTGCCATTATTTTTTGTCATTGGAAACATGTATTATGACACACAAGTCCAGACAATATTTAATATAGGGCTATCTATCCTATAGAAATTTTATTTCAGAAATGCTATGTGTTCTGGGTTTAGAATAATCTTATCCAAATGGTGCTTTATTTGGGTTGTGTGTGTGTGTTTGTCTTCACAGTAAGATGTCATGGCCTTAAGAAGCTGAATACAGGAAGAGCCATTTCCACCAAATCTTCCTTGTTAGATTGTGGAGAGAAGGGTGGGGGGCCCAGGCAGACTGAGGACAGGGAAGGGTAAAGAGCTCAGCTGGAGCCAATGCAGCAACAGCACCGACAGCCTGAGCTGGTGGAAGGCAGCCTTCCCGTGTTCGTGTTTCCCACTGAGCTTGTCTTCTATGCAGATGAGCAGACGTCTCACAAGCAGGTGCTGACCCTCTACAACCCCTATGAGTTTGCCCTCAAGTTTAAAGGTCAGTGGCAAAGGCCAGTCTGTTCACATCTGTGTTTTATTATTTTGATTTTACATTATCTATAATGTTAATGTGTACGTGTGTTTTTTCTTCTCTGTCAGTGCTCTGCACAGCGCCTAATAAGTACACTGTGGTGGATGCCACTGGAGCTGTCAAGCCCCAGTGTTGTGTTGACATGTAAGGTTGTTTTGTGTTTCTTCCAACCCTGTTTAATGCTATTGAGCAAATATACCACCTCAGTTGGTGAATCATTTTGGATGAAACTATAATTAGAGATCTAACTCGTGTTTTATGTCTCTATAGAGTAATCAGACACAGAGATGTCCGTGCATGCCATTATGGTGTGTACGATAAGTTCCGACTGCAGGTGTCAGAGCAGAGTCAGCGGAAAGCCCTGGGTCGCAAAGAGGTGACGGCTACACTCCGTCCATCTGCCTCACAGGAGCCCCCCAGCCCCCGGGCGCAGGACGAGGAACGCAGAATCAAAGAGCAGTTCATGGAAAGCGAGTTCTTTGAACAGACTGCATTCCAGACAGGTAGAACAGAAGACTGTTGTTACACTGCCACTAGATGGAGCCAGATTATTTCAAAACAGAAACCTATGAACAGCACCTTCAATTACATTCCTATCACTTCTATAAATATAAAATTGTAAGTGTTGGTAGTAAAACATAATAATGGGGTAGCAGTATTTTGTGTCTACTTTGCTTATACAATATTTGCCTGTTTGAGTATACATAGCTCCACTTTTCTTTGCTGTGACGTCACACATGAACACTGTTTTTACCTGTTCTGTGACTGACAGAAAGCCGTCCTGTTGCTGGGGGGCCCAGTCTGTTGACGGTGCTGCTGGGGCTGGTGTGTATGGCCGCCCTGATGCTCCCCACACTAGGAGAGCAAGAATCTACTGTGCCTGTCTACCTCCACTTAAGTGTTAACAAGAAACTCGTTGCTGCTTACGTCCTTGGTGAGTTTTTTCAGAATTACATCTGAGCTGCACTTATGTGCTTTTCATGGACTGACTTGAATGATCCTGTATTGGTTCAAGCAGCAACTTCTGCTTTGTTGTAGGTCTTCTTACAATGGTCATCCTACGCACATGAAGTGTCCTCAGAGACCTGAGAGAGATGGAGTGAAAATGACCTGATGATGAATAGAACAATCACACACTAGAGGCACAACTGGAGGCAGGAAAACTCACCTTTTAGAAAACTAAATCCATCAAATCCACATATTGGCGTCAGTTCATAAATTGACGCAGAGATGATGTGCAAACAGTGAATGCCTCTGGTGTGTAGGTGAAAGGAGCTGTCCCTGAGCAGTTCTTGTGAAAAGAAATGAGGCCATTGGAAGTGCCGTTCGGCCTCATATTCCCTGTGTTTTTATCTCTCTTGCCATTACATAACAGAATATGGTTAACTTGAGTGTGAAGGAATTTCCACACGAATGTGATACGTGTATATAAAGCCATTAAAAGTTTGTCATGGTATTCACATGTAACCATTGTTATTGATGTTTTAAAGCATTTCTAGTGTAGAAGCTGAGGACTAAATGCAGCTGTTTGCATGTGTGGATACTTATCTGAATGAGTTTCAGTTTTTCCAGTCATTTCTTTTACATGTCACCAAAGGAAAGGTCTTTTTCTTAAGACAAGGATTTGTATGCCATAACATATCGATGCTCTGTCAAATGTTTAATAAAGTCTCAGTACATCCATCTGGTGTCTTTCTACATCAAAATGTTTTGTTTTTTCTTCAGTTTTGGTGGGAATGTAGAGCACCAAGACATTAAAGCCTTTGTTGGCTTTGAACAGTTACTGAAAAGAATCCAGTATCCCTCAGGGTTCAGGGCTGGATATTATAAAATATCTGACTGCCAGTTCCAGAGCATTCAGGTTTCCCACAAATAATGAAAATCCTGCACAAGGCATGTTCAAATCTAATTTGCAGACTTGGAAAAAATCATGAAATCAAGGAGAATGGGGAAAATTGGTGATTTTTTTTTTTTTTTTTTTTTGAAAACTGGAAGAGTTACAATACATATCGGAGAAGAGAAATACAAAAATATTTAATGACTTGAATGCAATGAAACAAAATAGAAGTGCTTCCCAAGTATTAAAAGTAAGGCTGAAAATGGGTGTGGATGTACAACCTAGAATACAGATTTGAGAATTCAGATGTAATTTATTGACCCTATGCTGGGAAATTACAGTTCACAAACTCACAGGCCTGTAAATCCACAATATAAAGCTGACATTTAAGTGAGTGTTGAGTCAGTCTGTCATTTAGACATGTTAAGTTGGTTAGTATAGAAGTGAATATGAACAATACTAAGAACTACAGGAAGAAAACGGTTGCCAGTTAATTTAATAATAATCTAAAGTATAAATCTGTTTATGTACATAAGGGTTGTGAATGGTCACCTCTCTTTTTTGTTATGTGTGGGAACCTCAGCGATCATCAATATAAGGAAGAGCACTATGTATGTTTAAAAATGGAAGTACACATATATAATAAAGAAATAATTTATTTAGTCCTGATGTCCAATCACAAAAGACACAAGCATAGGCAAGGTGTTAGCCAGCTTGGCAGATTACAGCCTTTCATTACAGACATACAGTATAGTAGAACATTTGTTTTAACTCATGCCCTGAACATTTCAAAAGACGACTGAAAAAACGACATCTTGGAAAATATATCTCATTGAGAGCTGGGCACATCGACTGCCTTTTCTAAATTTGTATAAAATGGGGGAGGGAAAGAAACAAAACAAAAACACATTCAGTAAATGAAATGCAACCACGCTTCTTTAAATTAAAAAAGGGCACACTTCTATAAAATGATTTACAATCACATCCTTGCTTTTGTACATAGACATTACAGGCTGTAGAGCCATAAAAGGGGTTCAGACAGCGTTAAGTTACACAGGGGACACCGGGACCATGACAGTCAAAAGCAAATTCAGGTGCAAAAAAAAAAAAAAAAATCACAGTACAGGCTTAACCTCTACATTATGTACGTATACTTGGGTTCCTTTTTTTTTTTTTTTTTTTTAAAGAGTCAAGCTCTTCCCTGCTTAAGACTGAACACAGGATCAAACGTCACAGGATTGAGTAGCCTGTGCAAAAAGCTCTTATAAATGTAACCACAGCAGAGGCCATTTTAATCACAATGTAATGGTACTGGTTCATTTTGCTGCATGTCCATGCAGTCAGCTGTATAAAGCTGTGTAAATGACAACACAAACAGTTACTGGGGATAGTAACACCATTCAGTTCATATAAACATCATCTCCATAAATAACACTTTGCCAAAAGGCATTTTAAGAGTACATTTCAATACTCTGCATATCTACAATAGCATTCTAACAGAAGCATAAAGAAGTAGCCTTTAGTGTTGACAGATCAACAGTGATGACCATTTGATTTTTACCATGATTAACTGTGAGGTGCTTTTAGTCACTCAAACCTTTAGCGATTAAACTCACAGAAAGTGAGGGGGGAACGGGGCACACAAGGCAAGTGGAAAAATCCACAGTTCACAGCCTCTGGAATAAAAAATATTCTGAATGTCTGCTGAAAACACAGTTGTGACAGTAAAACACTAAGGGAACCTCCATAATTGTAGCCCAGGAGCCCTTATAAAGAAAACATTTGCCAGTAGAGACTCGTCCCCACATTCACCTTGCAGCCGTTCACAAACTTAAAACTATGCACGACATTGGACAAGTTTATATACTGTATGTACATAATTACAAATGAAGCAGGAAAACAATAAGTTAAATCTTTTCTTACAAAAATCTGCAAACTGTGTACATAGAGGCCTGTGGACAGGTTTTCCAGCACAAAACAGGAAAATATACACATCCAAATTGTCCTTTTTTTTTGTCCAGTGCTCGACGTCTCTCTCCAGTGACTGATTTGCAGGAAAGCCACTGTGGAACCATAAGAAGCCAAGCACCGTGGATGATCCTCTACTAGCAGCTGGTGCTCACAGTGTATTCAGTCCTGGCCTGTTACACTAAGCTCAACTCTACAAACAGCTTCTCATATGTGGCTTGTGTTTCCTGAAAACGTATTTCGACCCTCCATAGTGTAGCCCTGATCACAGCCATTCACAAGCAAACACAGAATTCCACTTCACTAAATCTAAGTGATGTAAGGTGGAGGGTCAGAGATGGAAACAATTAGCCTGGAGAGACAGTGACATTAAGGATGAAAAACAGCTTTCTCTCTCAGTCTTTTTTAGGGTCTCTTCATTTTGGGGACAAATCCTGGAGGGAAGCAAAGGGCGAGTTACTGGACGACGAGGGTGACACTCCCTCCATTTTGCCTGGGGAGTCAGTGGAGGAGCCAACGCTGCTGAGGCTACCGTCGAGTAGATCTGGCGAGTGACTGAAAAAGGCAAAATTACGTTCTTTAAGCAGTTATAAGACACTGTATGTTTTGTTTTCTTTCCAAAAAAAAAAAACTTACCAGGAGCTGAGATCTGACAGGTTGGAGACGTCAGAGGACAACATGGTGGTCGTACCCTGGAACAGCCTCTTGGGTTGGCTCTCCGTTTCCATCTCTCCTGCTCAGTAAACAAAACCTTATTATCAGCCCTTTACATACACACTGTGGCTAAATGACAATGGAAGTGAACTGAAGTCATTTTAAGGCTCACCTTTGCGTTTGATTGGTCCGAGTATGCTGGCTCTGATACAGTTGATTGGGCTTTGACTCCGTCGGCTGAAAAACATGAAAATATGTCCATGAACTGTTGTCTTCTGATTTGTTATACCAAGAAACTTACTTCTCTTTGCACATATTTATTTGAAACAGTTCATTCAGTAAATAAATAATGTACGAACAATATTTTCTTTAACTAGAAGACATTGCTATTGTGGTCTTACAGGACACGCACACTGAAGTACAGTTATGTTGCATCAACTTTTAAAGACCATTTTAAGATCAACAGTACATATAAACATCTCTAAACTAATTAGTTTTTAAGTCTAGTTCTGAATTTAATGTAAATATGTTGCACCTAAACTTTAAACCTTTATATACTTCCAAATGTGATAAAGTTCACACTCTAAATTTCAGTGTTTAAATCGGCCGCTTCAATAATGCTCTGAAAAGAAAATTAAGAGGCAGACTCATAAAATCTGAACAGTCAGACGCATGAACATTATATGACCATGTTGCTCCCTTACGTCAAACATTTTTCCTTAAAGGCTTCTTTCCAGAGAAACCATTAAGTAGAATAACTAGCACACATTGAAATGTTGTTAAGGAATACAGAGCAGCTAATTATTCTATTTATTACCAAATCATTTAACTTCATTTAGGTAAGAAAGCATCGCTATAATAATATCCATAAATTTAGATTTACTAAACAGATATTTAATTTTAATTGTGTATTCTATACCTAGTTGAACTAAACTCTGATTTGAAATATTCTTAAATGAATCCCGTTGATGTAAATACCTAAAAGAATGAAGCAACACTGACAGAACATGTATGGTTCACCTGAAGCGTCGTGTTGGGCTGGGTATTGGACTTGGTGTCAGGCCGTTGCTGCTCACTAGGATTTGTAGTGAAGGAGAGAAGCACTGCTGCTCGGACAAAAGGGGAAAATAATGCAAATTAAACACGATGGTAATGATGACAAATGTCCATAATCAGCCTGAGAATCACCCGATGACTGCACACACACACACAAACACACTGATATTCATCTATAACCTGATTATGGTAGCATTATGGTTATTGCTACTGTCATGTGACCAATGAAAGATTTTCAACAAGCAAAATTTAAAACAAAACAAAACAATGTTTTGACTTCCATACTGATATAGATACTTATACTTACATAATAATAAATAAGTAAAAATAAAAAAATATATATATATTTTTATTACAATAAGAGAGGGGGATTCATTTAGCTCTGTGAGGTGAGGGTGCGGAGGATAAAAAATAACAGTATAGTTCAAAAGGCACAATACTGGATCACATCGAACAGTAGATCTAAAAATCTTTCCATGGGATTGTGTAACATTTTCCCAAAAGGTTTTTTTTTTTTTACCTTAGTACAGGCTCATACCATGTCATAAAAAAGTGCCACCCATACACGTACCCTGTGCAATCACACTGCAGTGAAATAAATTTTATGCGCAAAATTACAGTTGATAATCTTGTTTTCTACTGATTTAGATACTTTATTAAGCTTTTTCCAGATATGGTCCCATACTTCAGTTCCCAAAGATTTCCCTAAGTCAGTCTCCCAATTTCTTTGGACTGTATTCCAGTTTTCTCCTACTGTTTTGTTAATCAATTTGTACAATTTTGTCTTGTCCGACCACTGACTCTAGTCTAAACTCAGTTTCTGTCAACTTGGGTATAACTACAGCCTCCCCTAAACATTTAGTTAATTGTGATCTTACCTGCATACATTTTTTTTAAATCCTTACTTTCAACACTGAAGTCAGCTTTGAGCTGAGCAAAAACTCTTCAATTTTCTGTCACTGGGGTTCTTCAAATTGTCTAAAGTTTTAATACCTTTAAAATCCCATTCCCCATTTTGGAGTGGCTTGCCGTTCAACATAATGGGACACTGGGTGACTTGCTAACTTTTCAATTTATCAGGTTCTGGAAATTTTTTTACCATAGAGCAAGAGAAATGAATCAAAGGGTTATCAATGTTCTTACATATAGGACGATACCACAGCCCTTACAATGAGACCTTATCCTTTAACACATCTAATACTTCCTGTTCCATATTTTCCCATCTTGTGTCTCTTAGTTTAAAGCCATAACCCCATTTCAGGGGGTATCTAGAGTTAAAAGCGATATAATTCTTGTACACATTTGAAGGCTTAGGCCCCCCCCTTTTCCCCATCTACATGTAAATTATAACAGCTAACTGTGATTTTTGTTGTTCCATACAAATCCTTTGCATGATGTACTCTGTCAAAAGTAAGAGGGATTGCTGCCATAAAGAAAGTCACTGTAGGTAAAATATTCATGTTTAGAGTATTAAAAGGTAATGCATCTTGATTTATCCCAATTAAACATATACCCTGAAATAGCTCTGAATTCTTTCATGGTGTCTAGAACATGTTGAAGGGATTAAATATAAATAAGAAACAGTAACATCAGCATTAACCTTTTATAGGTTCTTTTCTGTCCTGTGACATGGCTAGCAGTAATAGTAGCAATATTTCCAAGATAAAACTGTTGAAAGAAACTAACACAAACCAAAAGACTTGCAAAAAGGGACAATACCCTACTGCTGTTATCATCTTTGGTGAAGCCTACATATAGTGTCTTGTACACTGCTCTTCCTTTTTGTAATCAAATTATGAGGTATTGAGAAAATCAGGTTACTGAAATCCCCAAAAATGCTTTAGCCATTAGCTTCATCTAATCACTCACAAGATAATCAGGTTGTAGTGCAAATGTGAACATGGTGACAATGAATGTACCTTTTTCCCTATCCCTCTGGTTGGGGAAGGGGCCGGGGACACTGGCACAAAGTCAATGCGTTTTGGAGACGAGGATGCAGATTTTTCCAGATCATTGTCACTCTAAGGAACACACAAGACACACACAACAAATTTTCATCTTCCAATTTAAACACACACTAACAGTATAATAGAGTGGGTATGATTGTTGGAGTATTATACTACCAACTCAGTCTGTCCTTGAGAGACTGGTGGCCCTGTTAACTCCCAAATGTTTATCTAGCATGTTTGTACGTGCCCACTCCCAGGCAGTGAGTGGCCAACAACAGCCAGAGGCCAAAACATGCAGTGAAAATGTACAGTAGAGCTGAAATTTTGATCAATGCCAGAAAATCTGCGATAAAGACTTGTTATTTACCAAACTAAGACTTTCTTCCCAGGACTGGCTCATTTGCATAGCAGCTTGAACTTCCCTGTGAGTGAAGAAACCATGGAAAAAGTTAACACATACTCCAATAACTGCATGCTGACGACCACAGAAGTAAAGCCAGTCACCCACTCACTCTATTAAAACATAAGTGACTTACCGCTCATGAGCAGTTTCTCTGTTCATCACATCAACACCCTCTTCCTGCAAGAGCATTCATAAAATGTTATTTTATCAAATCTTATTCTCATTTGTTGAGGAAAATCATAACAAATTGTCTATTAAAACAGCATCCTCCCATCTACACTAGCAATTCAGACATGAAAAACATAACTATGTAACATAAGTAACAATTCACTCATAGGAAAAGGAGTTTTCAGGGTGAACTGTTGGAGTCTGATACTACCAATTGATCAGCTATTCAAGATCGATGGTCCTGTGAACTCCAGAAAGTGTTACTCTAGCATGTTTTGTACACACCATCACTCCCTATGGCTTTAGAGGGGGACAGTGGTCTGTCATGCTGATATTAAATTAAACATTAACATTAATTAAAATTAAATTTTACCAAACAGCACCAGTTTCTTACTTGTTTTATCTGATGAAGCCTTGTGCTGGGTACTCGAATGGGTGATGAGGGAACCTGAGAAGAAGAGTGCATGAGCAGAGACGTGAGCTGTGATTCAAAGGGGGAGAAACAACTTGAGAAAACTTGTTTGATGTAAATATTGTACCATATTAGGCCTGTTGACAACTGTAGTGCTATTCCTCCGGCTTCGCAGGACTTCCCTCTGGAAAACCTGGGAGTTGTCACTGCAATGATAAATTCACATACCATCCACTTGTAAAGGACTTCAGTGACATATCATACATCCATGAAGTAAATGTAATGGAGCTGCACTGGGGAGATACTTGAAAGTGTAGGGGAAAACAGGACAAGCAAATCAAATAAGAGATGCTGCACTAAATTGTTGTAACTATGACATATTGTAGAACCTTAGGCCATTTATCATGGGTGCACTGTTGGATCTTCTCAAGTGTCCATCCGTTTGAACCAACGAAGATGGGATCTCCAGATCGAGCTCCATCTTTTCTTGTGGCATGAGTCCTGAGTTGTTCATTTTGTAAGCTAACGCTACCCGTCACCAGTTCTTGAAATCAAAATGGCTAACCAGCTCGGTGCCGTTACATTGTTTCAATTGTGTCTTATATTTTTTTCTACATGATTTAAAAAAAACATCAGATAACAGACCTGACGTGAGACAACCCTGCAAGCCAACTATGGTGACCCACAGTATTATGTGCGGCCCTTACGTTTGTATATCTGCGTTTGAACAACTTAACTTTGGCTTTTAAAAATAACAACCTTATTTTTACAACTCTACATATCACATCTATACAGTCGGTCTGGACCGGCCTGCACTAGCCTTGTTTGTAACGTTAAGACCAGTCACAAACTTTACAGATGGATGTTTAGCATGCCATGGCTACATACCGCACAATGCCCGGTAACTGCTAGCTACCGACCCCGGAGTCTGCTGATGCAAAGCAGCAGTATATGACGACTGGGGCGCTACCAAATTAACACTGCATGTTAGCGGGTCAAATATGCTAACTTTAGTCGAGCTAGACTCCTAGTTGGTTTAAGCACAAAATGAATGTTGACCTCAAATCCAACGTAGGTGACGTTAATCTACCGACGCTGTTGTAGTGGTTCTAATAACGCGAGTATACCCTCTTGCTAACACAACATAGCTAGCTTAAGTCAGCTAGTGTTATGCTATCCTTATCGCTAGTTCCGCGGGTCCAGCAACAGCCGGGCTAACAAGCTACGTTAGCATGAACGCCAGTAGCCACAATGCCATGTCCAACAGAGGCCGGTGGAGCACCTCACTGCATACTCGCGCTCACTCCAACACTGTTCACAGAAGTGGACTAAACTGTGCCTGATGTGTATATAATACGCTCTAAAATTTCCTTTCGTTTTTGCAGTGTGCCGCCGAAAATGAACAGGACCCCAGATAATCACACAGGAGTTAGCCGCTAGCAGCAAACTTCACGCCCCTTTTAAGGTTAGCAAACCTGTCCAATGAAACAGCTCTATTTGCCGGCGTGCTCGAGCAGTAAAGGATGTGCATGTTCTGGTTCCTGGAAAAGTCGTATATATAATGTACTTACCCACGATTTACAGCCGTACAATTTCTCAGACAATACGCATGTCATATAGCATTTAACATAAACAAGGGAGCACTAACTTACTTCAGCTCATCTCCTGACATTTGCCCGCGAGGCCTTATGAGAAAATGATGCTACCATATTACGCGGGTATTATCCCTAATAAATCTACTCACGTCATTTGCTTTAAATGTCCTGCTTCTCAACTGCACATCCAACATCATTAACACTCTGATCTGTCATAAAGTAGACTGCTTAAGCACATTATGGAGTTTGTGGAAAATACAATTAAATTAAATGTATTAAAATTAGTTTGCTGTAGTTCCAGTAAACACTCTTTACTTTGCAGATTTATCAAGTTCATATAAGTCCATTCGAGTCCTCATCTATTCTGCAATCCACAGGTCTTAAGTGTATAATTTGTATAACTTTATTCATAGTGATGGATTGGATAATGTCTTTTTAAGTGAGGCCTGAAGCAAGACACAGCTCAGTTACAGATCATGTCTTTCACCATCACTTTAGGTTTAATTAAGTCACAGCTTATTTCATTCCTAGAAAGTTGTTACACAAGAACTCTTACATTGAGCAAGGACACAACCTCTTATCACGTCCATTAACTTGTTGTTCTTACTGGAAAAACCTACCATTGAAGGGGTTTTCCTAAGTTTCCTGGGGCATCGGTGTTGTGGACTTTGAGTTCAGACTATTAATTTTCACATTTTACAGCATTTCAGAATTTCCCCTCAGTTTATAGGGGTGGGGATGTTTAGGGATCATACCATCAAAAATCTTTAATTAAACAATATACAATGACATGTCAGTTTGGTCCATCATTACAATATTGACATAGATGAAAACTTTTGAGAAAAGCTCGACTGCATAAACACCCAAAAAGCCTAAAATCAAAACTTACAAAGTATGTCCACAGAGGCCTGGAAGAAGTCATTAAACTTTGTATGATTTTACATTAATTTCACTTGGGTGGTGCAAAAATTGACTTAAGTCCTGCAACTAATTCTTATAATAGTAGAGAAAACTATGCAATTAACTGGTTATTCTGACCAACAAATAGACCACATTGTAGTAAAATCCACTGGTCAGAGAGTTATAAATATTTAATGAGTCACTGCAGCATTCAGTTGATATCAGTGTACAGTGAAGGTACCATTAAATTAAAGTTGTTTATAAGGCAGAGGTTTAAAGCCAGATTCAATTATTTGCAGGCAAACCTCACTTGAAGAAACAACTGAACCTTTACACAACTGTGAAATATATTTAGTTTCCAATATTAAAAAGAACATTATACTGAAAATCTTAATGTAGGGTACCCCCCTGTGTACAATGTGCTGTATATCCACAAACAACAGAATGTTTCATTGTCAGCATGTGTGTTTAATGAGGGACAGCACTGAACACGTGTGTTACTTTTCAACACAATGTGCTGGTATCCAAGGAAAATCACATCACACAAAAAAGTAATAGTGAAATGTGTTGTGTTCCAAAATATACATACAGATTGTGAGAAAATATAACATCCGCTTTTACAGTACCCATAAAACAGAGTAAGAGTAGAGTGACAATAAAATCAATACTTTATAAAATCACGTGAAGGTTGAAAATTGTGTCGTAGCATAAAAATTATATTGTTCTTCAAACTAGCAGCATTACTTTCAATAAATTATCCCATCGTTTAAAAAAAAAAAGAGCATCTTAATCTGCTGGGGCAACAAAAGCATCGTGCTAAATTCAGACTAAGCTGGGTTTCATGCTATTTAACCCAGATGTGATTGTGTCTGAGGTAATTCTCCAAAATGCTGAATATAACATGTGTTGGTGGCTACACCAGGCAATGCTACTTCCAGGATTATCACTATCAGTGTATCCTCAGGAACCCTGAGCAGGCTGAATTGTTTTTATGACACAAATGTACAGATAATAAAATATAAAATGAGTTGCAAAGGAACAGATGATACATAAAAAAAAAGTCCTCTTCATGCCTTGTACTTCTCCTTCCCTGTTTCACTAATGACGCAGATATGCTGAAACAGAAGAAGGGTCGATGAGTATTGCAACATACTGTTCATTTGTGCATATTTGTTTTGGCAGGTATAGTCATGGTTTCACCTACATGAAAATATGTGAACTTGCAACATTTCAGAAAGACAAAACATGAGCCGGTTTGATCTGTCATTGTATTAAATACTTACATTTAGATCTCTAAAGTACTCATTGTAGTCAAGTGCGTATCCCACCACAAACTTGTCAGGCACCTCAAATCCAACAACTGGAAGAAAATAATATAAATTGAAAGTTGTCCTACCAGTCACTCATCATCTACAGCAGTGTTTCCCAACCTTTTTGAGCTACGGCACATATTTTACAATATCACAAGGCACACCAGCAAAGAAAAATACCACAAAAAGTATAGTTATTCAAATATAATGCAAATTTAGTCACAATTTACTTAGTGTGAAACCTGGGCCTGCTTAGTTGAACACAAAGCTGATATTCTTGCAGGAATTGAAGAAAGACCCATAAAGATTTTAAACAGCTCTGAGTCTCTTGTTTTTATTTTTTTAATTTTTATATCAATCATGCTTTAAAAGCCAACCTCACGTACAAAGGTTATGGAGAAAGGGAACAAAACTGAAATAGCTTTGTTTGCCAGAATGGGGAACTCCTTGGCAGAAGTCACTGGACACTCTCCCAGGGGGATTGTGGGCACATCAGGGGTTCGGGGGTGACATTGTTGCAGGGTGTTTGGGACCAGAAAGCTGAGAGGGGTGCAGCAAACGCTCGGACAGATCCCGGTTTACGAAATGAGGTCCATTGTATAATAGTACAATAGTGGCCTATCCCCCCACCCCAACCTGATCCGCAGGTAACCCGCTGGTCCACGCATCACTAGGTAGAAGGGTTTACCAACAGAATGCGCCACATTGGAATGCTTCACTTTCACTTTGCAAAGGGAACCAGGAGGCTGTTGTTGTAGACTGGATCACTGGTGCGTGCAGTCGTACGCATCTAAATCACACCTCTTGCTTACAGTACCAATCAGGTGATATTGGATAATCTTCCACAGCACACCTGATTTCTCACAGTACACTCATGTGCCGTAGCACAGTGGTTGGGAAACACTGGTCTATATTCCATTAACTAGCATCAACTCACAGTCAGGTCTGTAGCCCACACTTCTTGGTGTCCTCTTCACCAGCAAACTAAGAACAGAGAACAAGGCAATGATTTTCATCGTTGCTTTGGGTGACATCCTGATAAAGGCCAATGTGGAGGGAAAATTACCTTGCAACTTTAACCATTTTGGGATTGTACTGTTTGAGAAGTTGCAGTAATGTCTTCATTGTCTTCCCTGTGTCGATAATATCCTTGAAACACAACACGATGCGTTAAAATTAGAATGAGAAGGAGTTTACTTTAATATAAATGGTATTTTACTTACCTCCACAATCAAGACATTCTGTGGGAGGAGAAAAATGAATAAGCATTAATAAAACACAAAAACATTTCGTTTTAATATCACACTTTAAATAATATAACACAACTTAGATTAACTACTTTTTTTTTTAATCAATGTATTTTTTATTAAGTTTTTCAAATATACAAGCAAGTCAAACACTGAGACACATAACAGAAATTTAAGACACCACAAAAAATTTGAATAAAATAAAAAAGAAACAAATTATTAATAATAATAATAATAATAAAATAAAGGGTTCCACTATGTAATTACCCAATCACTTTGTACACTGCACACATTATCCAGAGTCAAAGTGCATTGTAGGCTGCTCTACATAAGAAATAAGAGGATGCCATACCACTTATTGACCCATTCAATGTGTATCTAATCTTTTCAATTTTAAGGAAAAATATGACATCATATATGTATCTGCCAAAGGAGGGAGGGTTTATCATTCTTCCAATTTAAAAGAATGAGTTGCTGTGCAAAAAGGGAGGAGTAGGTGGTACTATGTAATTGTGGCCTTTGTAGAGAGAGCTCTTCTAATGGTATGCCAAAAAGTCTGATAGAAGGGCAGAAATCAAAAGGTCAGACCTGAAATAACTGAATACACTTCAAATATTGAAGACCAGATGCAATTACACTTAAACATGACCAAAAAGTTTTAAAGAGAGTGATGATGATTTCTTTTGGCTTTTTCCCTTTCGGGGTCGCCAGGTTTTTACGTCGGATGCCCTTCCTGATACAACTGGGCTTGGGACCGGCACAGTGAGGCTTGCGGCCCCTTGTGACTATTGGGATGTACAGGTTAAAGAACCTTTCCCAAGGGATCACCTGGGTCTCGAACCGCACCACCACCACTTCTTCTGCACCAAAATCAGTGGCGTTAACCACTCAGATACCCAGCAACAGGTGCACATTTACATTTGTCACAAATAGGATTAACTCCTGGGCAAATTTTGGATAACTTAACTTTAGATATGTGAAGTGGGTGTACAATCTTAAACTAAATAATACGATGCCTTGCCCAAATAGAAGTGAAGTGGATTCTTTGAAGTATACTTAACCACTGATCATCACTAATATTTGCGCCCATAACCTTCTCTCAATTTTCTTTTATTATTGTCAAAGAGGAACATTCAATGTAGAATATATTTGTGTGCGGCTTTGATCTGGTCCTCCCGTCCTCAGGCTGAATTTCTAGGATTGAATCAAAAGATGATGCCTGAAGTAGAGAAGGAAGTTGATTTAAGTGGTTTTGTATAAAATGTCTGACTTGTAAGTATCTGAAAAAATGTCGAGCTGATAGAGCAAACTCCTGTCTAACCTGATCAAATGACATGAAGACGTCATCCTTATACAACATCCTAATATTTAACATTCAATTTTTAAGCCACTGTGCAAATGCATTATCTAAGAGAGTGGCTGGGAATAGACTGGAGAATAAATGAACATGGAGACTAATCCATAGTGTTTGCGACACTGAAACCAGATCTTTAGGGAGTGGAGAACTTCTGGGTTTTGGCAAGTCTGGGGTAAATGTAAATGGACTATAATTTTTAAATATAAAATAAAAATTGTATTTGATTTCTCTTAAAATATCAAAAATAGTGAAAAACTTAGGCAAGGGCCTTTCAAGAAATGCCTCAGGAACAGCTACTTTACAAACATGATCTGCGAAATACAGATTTAAGTCTCAACGTATCACTTGGAACAGCATTTGGTGAAGACAATAACAGCTTGTCTAAAAGAACGCCAGACATTTCGAGACAAGTAGCTAAAGAAAAAAAAAAAAATCATCTTAAGATGAGGGGGAGGGGTGCATTTATGAGGATCACAAATATTTCCTCTGGGCTAATGTTATTGTAGCATAAAAATATGTGAGACATGCGAGAGTAGGTTTTTGACACAGAACATTAGTTCATGCAACATTCTCCTGGTTGATGCATGTGTTTTATGCTGGTTTTAAAAAGAAGTCATATTTTTAGGTCTTCTGCAAAAACATTCAGTGAATGTCGTTTTTATTGGAAATATCCTGTTGGGAGCATGAATAATAATATGAGGCCAAGGATGTAACCCAGAGGGACACCATCTCGTGATTACAGTAAATGTTTGCACCATCAGCCACAGTGGTTAATGTTGAAAGCAGGCAATTGTAAGTATCAATACAAGAAGAGAGGCAAACAACTCTCTGTTTAGAGCAATCTATTTTGAAGCTACTTTATGATAGTAGAGCTGGGCAACATGGTCAAAAAAATCATTTCAGTTTTTTCAACGTTATGGACAAGTTATGATTTAAATGAATGGCTAAATGAACTGATGTCAAGCAGAATTAAAAATACTTTATACCATATATGCCACATTTACAATATATTACAAGAAACAAACTATTTTTTCTGAACAAGTGTCTCCCAATGAATTAGTAGGATTTTTCATGATTTTCTAAAAGGACAATACCGATCTTAATTATAGCCTTCTTTCATTCATACCTTTCCTGTTAACGTAGAGAGGTCATCTCCACCAATTACTTTGATTTCACCTGTCGACTGGTCATTCTGTAAAGACAATAATGCAAGAGATAAGTAATAAACTTCAAATTATTTGCAGAAAACACAAACAAGAACTATGGTGTTGAGCTTTATTTATAGTGGACATGCAGGAAAATGTATGAATCTATGTTGGTGTCACTATCATATTTGTTTCAGTGTTTAATTTAATGCTTCATGTCTGAAAAGTACCCTAGTAATGCCTAAAGCATTAACATATTAACATTTTCATACAAGATGATAGCACATCTTTCGACCCCATAAAACTGAAATGTGGTGTTTAGGATGTTAGGATATTTTCTTTCCATTTCCACTTTAACAGCAGATGAATTAAGTAGTTTGAGTCATTTGCTAGAAAAATACTGAATGGTTTTGTAATTCTGCTCTAAAATGATGATGGGTGTTCCAGACGGAGAAAACAAGAAATACCAAAAGCTGCCAGTCTAACACATAATTGATAAATTGTAGCAGGTTTGTAGAAAAGATATTGAATGGACATGCAGATGGACTGACTGTTATATTCCCACACACTACATTAAAATCTTTAAAAGAAAAACAAAACAAAAAGAAACTTTTTATAACATTATTCATGGTCATTCAAACATGGACTTTTGAACTTACAAAGTTAATTGAAGGGGCATTCGTTTTGTCTACAAAACACTGAAGATTACGTATTTTCAGAGGGGCAGTGAATGCATCATTAAAGTCCTGTTGAAGCCTGACACAAAAACCAACAGGAACATAACCGGTGCGCCTCTAAATGTAAACACAGTAGAGATTCAGCTGTATTATTATTTGTTTCCCTTTAACCACACGACTGCTTTAATGCATATATTTACCTACTGAACAGTCTTCTCAGACTTACGTCACACATATGTTAGATCTACATGCAGAATAAACATAATGTGCTGTGTAATTTTAATCCTCCTTTGCCAAATATAGAGTAAGATACTGGTGAAAGTTACTGCCTGAATTTTTGATTACAATGTCTTTGTGTAAAACTTATTACACACATATTTATATGAGAAAGTACTCAGATATTATAACTGTGCATTTGACCTTGAAAAAGTAGGTCAATGTCACCCACTTTCAATAGGCTTCTACTCCATGCCAAGATGCATCCACAGTATAAATTTGGTGTAGATATTTTAATGTAGTCTTCAGATAGTGCGATTATGTCATTGAATGGACAGACGGACGAACAGACAGACAACAAATTATTACAATACCCCTTGGCTGAGGGATAGAAATGTTGCAAATTTGTCTTAATCCTTTTTGGAGATTATTTTATCATCCCGCAAAAGAAGATTTTAAACAAGTAGAACTCATAAAAAATAAGTGTGATGTAAAGCATAGTGCAGAAATGGGTGGATTACACAGTAGCTCTTAAGGCGAATGAAGTCCACTGTCATTGGGATGGAGCGGTCACTGTTCCTGTTCAGAGCTTTGATGTAGTCCAGCAGGTCTGCAAAGAACTTGTAGCCTCCTTTGAGCACACAGAGAGCCACGATGTGGTGCCCCCCCATTTCCTTCATGATCTCTCTAGCCAGTCTCTCTGTCCTGGGGTCACATGGGCGAACGGGTCAGACAGACAGACAGACAGACAGACAGACAGACGAACAGACAGACAGAGGACAGTCAGCTCAGTTTTCTGCTGGTCAGCAGTAGTGCCCATTTCCTTTGTTTGTGTCAGCAGGCATAGCTGTCATTTTAAAAGAAGTCCTGACTGCAACAGGAACAGAGGTTTGTTTTTCAGAATTTTTCTTATTTGCGAGAAAAATAAAAATAATATAAATAACAATAATATAAAATAAAAACCAGCAAAGTGGACAAAAAAATAAAACAAACGCCAACTTACCTTTGATTATGGGTTATTAAATACTATTATTATATTATTAATAGTGTATTCTCATACACTTTTGTATTATTTGGATTAATTATTAAGCCACTGTAGCAATAACCAACATGAATCATTGATGTGACTTGTACAGCCTTCAGGGTTTTCTTGTGTAAAATCACGAGACAATAAATAAGGAAAAAAGACACATGAAATACTTCATGGATGTTATAAAGAAAGACACTATTCAAATTAATGAAACCAAAAAATCTCATTAACAAGTAACATATAAATAAATTTTTAAAAAAAACAGTTTAGGAACAAACTGGACAAAGTTATGAGGCACTTGTCTTCAATTTCTACCGAACAAATAACTATTTCTCAAGCTGTATGATATAAAACCTTTAGTTATTTGTAATGTTTCCATTTGTCAAATAGGCCTAGTCAAAATGTGCTGTGGTGGGACCATCTGACATTATTGCTACTTTGAAATCACTCTAAACCTACTCAAATGTAGTTTTTGTCAAACGTATTTACAGTATCCTCGAACTTATAATTAATAATTTCTTTAAGCGTTTTACATTTAAATTCAGTTAAATTAGTGCATTTAACTACATTTTAAGAAGGTGACTGACTTTAAAGAACACAAATATAAAATCTTATTTATAATTCAACAAAAAGAAGTGAACGCTTTGTAAACATTCCACATGAGAATATTAACATTGAGCACAAGTAAATTAATTTTAACATAAGTCATGGTTGCACCACATGACCCTAATTATCTAGATAAAAAAGAAAAAAAAACAAACACTAAAAATCACCCAATTCGTGTGTTGGTAGCGTAGCGTTCTTAATGTTTGAAAAACAAAATAATTATCTTTCTAACACTTGATGTATTTACT
Source organism: Maxillicosta whitleyi (assembly GCA_029822895.1). NCBI lineage: Eukaryota > Metazoa > Chordata > Actinopteri > Perciformes > Neosebastidae > Maxillicosta > Maxillicosta whitleyi. Next base: position 2,159,685 of record JAPSES010000002.1, read on the forward strand.
CACTAATTCCACCAGGTTTATTGAAATGACAGTTCCAAACTGTCATAGACCTATGACTCTGACGATGTTCATGTCTTAGACTATGTTCATGGCATAACTATTAGGCTAGTCAGCAGTTCTGACCCTGAAAATTCCCTACACATACTCACAACATCCCTACTTTAGTAAAAACCAGTTCAAATGTGGTGACCCACCTGTCCAAGATAAGGCCATGTGGGATGTAGACCCGCTCCAAATCAGCAGCATAGTGCTTTGGTATGCAGAAAAGGTCCAGGTCGTACCCCTGCTCCTCATCGCTGATCTGAAATAAAACCCAACACAAAGGGTTAAAAAGAAAAATCTCTGCGGTATTACCTAACATGGAACACAAGGCACTCATCTGATACAGGGCAGTGTGAGAGCAAAGGGTCAATGGCAGTCTATGTTCACATTCGCTGCCTCACTCAACCTCAGTCTGTACATTAGAGCAGACACCTCTGTGTAACTCTGCAAACTGTTGTAATCGCCTGTTGATGCTGGCACCGATCTTTAAATGTTTTCCAGAAATTGCATGATATGATTAATTCTAATTCTAATTATTGTCTGTATATCTTTTCATTTTGTAAAATTCCAATTTCCTGCACTAGCACAAATTGCAAGCCACATGAACCCAGGAGAAATAATTGCTATCATATGACGGCTGGGAAACTGGCGCAGAGGTTGACGAAGCGATATCAATGATCCTAAACAGATCTACAACAGGAGGGAATGTGAAGACTCAAATCTATACATTCTCATTGTAATCTTGTGGTTGGTAAATAGTGTCTTTTTCTACTGGACATGTGGGTGAATTATAACGTTCCTCCTGACACGTGGGTGAATTATAATGTTCCTCCTGACATGTGGATGAATTATAATAAAGCCTTTCCTTGTCTTAAACCCATCAAAATGATAAAACATGTCCATCTGTTCGGGCTACACCCTTTCAGCTCTAAATAATAACAACTGATACAGAGACAGATGTCCTTTGGGTCATATGAGCTGCTGAGGGAATATTTTTCTACTGTTGCTCACACACTTGCTGGTTGTCTGTTATTTCAGGTACAAAGCTGTAGGGCCAAAACTAGAAAAACAACACTGCGGACAGTTTAGGTTCAATCACAGGGCAACCATGAGGTTTACACTAACAAAGTTCATGTTTGCCAACAGCACACTGCTGTTCATTTCAACCAAAAACAGGAAACTGCTACAACTTAGTTAACATACAACCTACTAGTGATTTCTTCTTGGATCCCACTACCTGGGTTTCACACCAAACTCGTTTCCCCAGTGAGGCTTACACAACAAACAATGGTGTTGTATTTATAACACACTTGTACTTTTGTCTTTAAAGCTGTAAATATCTCTGGATTATTACTGTCTTGTCATGGGTCAAACATGTGAACTACATACTGTGCAATACTCTTATCATGTCCCCAGGAAATTTGTCATTTTAGCACGATCATAATGACACAATGTGGAAATTAAAATCTCAATCTCTGTAATAAGATACAATGGACAGAGAGGAAATAGAACAGCCATTAAAACTGTGATTTCAGAAAAGATACCAGTGTGCATTTTTTTTGTTTGACTTTTCTTTGTACTTGAACTCTTCTGGACAGACTGTGTGAGGTTTATTTCACTAAAGTAAAATCTAATGTGTTCTAATATTTGGGTTATTTTTTTGGAAATGGAAACAGAAGCCACGCAACATACTGACTTTTGGCTTATATTTTGTGAGTTTTTTCCTACTGTGCTGAATATTTCCCTGTATTTTTTTTTCATCGTGTGAAACTACACCCATTACAACTCTGTAAAAAACAACATTACTATAGACGACTTAAGGGCTCATCATAGTACCGTTATTTGGACCTTTATCATAAGCATTGGATAGGATTTAAGGTGTGTATGAGTAAATAAACCTTTTGTTTCTTAATTGCTGATTCGTAACTCTTTCCACGGACTCCACTCAAACACCCCCCTTTTACTTGGTGCTCTCCTAGTCCTCTGCTCATTTTACGTATGAATAAAAATACAATTATTCTACAAAAACTTAAATATTTCTGAGTTCGTCCATAAATGCAGTTTGCGTCACGTACAGCAAGCGTCAGCGTGGAGGGCGCGTGTCTGTTGCCACAGTCGCAGGCCACGCGCTACCCAAAAAAAACAAAAAAAAAACGCATAGCATTAACTGTTTCACGGAAATGGATGTGTGTTAACGAACGACAACTACCCACAAGGAACTGGGTATGTAGAGGCTTTAGTGGCAGCCTGTTGTTTCCAGCGGCTGTACAGAGGTTCCTCGCGCCTCCCTCCGCTGCCAGCTACCGTTATTACCCTTCACACACACGGGGAACTCACCACCACACAGGGGCTGGAGGTCGCCATGTCCGCGCCGGGGTCCCCGTCGTTCGGTTCGGTGTGGTTTAAACGGACTGGAAAAGGAGGAAATCTGCACAGAAGGTTTCGCGGTCTCCTCACCCTTGTGACAGTAGACACATGGAAGCACTAGCCCAGTTGCTACTGGAGACGTAAGTCCTTTTCCGGGCTGCGGCTCTACTGTCCGTCCGTGACTGGCTGCCGGGGAGGGGATGACGACGAGGGCGGCGGGACAATCAAACGAGGAAGGAAGAGGTTAGCGAAGCTCGTTTATGTAAAGCACTAATACAGTAACGGGGAAAAAAACATGAGACCATCGAAAGTCATCAAAAATAATGGTTATGCAATCAAGTACTAATTCCTGTGTGTGTCATGTGACTAAACCAGGCAGAAAAGAAAAAGTGGAATGACAAAAAGCACTGATTTTGGCATTACAATTAATGCTGATCTGATGTAACTGAAGTGGTTTTGGTTATCACCGAGAAAAACATGGAAAATGGACAGATACCAGCTCTTAAATTAAAATCTCATGAGCTATATTTGTTGATATCATTATATTTGTCCAAACAAATGCACATTTAGTTGTACCAAGCATTAAAACGAACAAGAAATTGAAGAAAAATAATGGTGGTCTTAATATTTTTTTTTCCACGACAATGTAGTAAAAAGCAAAACCAAACAGCAGATACTGTGTATTTACATTAAAAACCCAATTCTGTGTCTTAAAATTGAGCCTGTACCTCATTAACTTTCTGGTATCTGGGTGAGCATATATTTGCACACTTCATGTGATTAAAAGTAATTATTTTTCAGTTATATTAGAATTCAAAAGTTGTTCATTTTTGCATGTTTAAAATTCTGTCCCAACCACTAAAATCAGCACATTGTAAATAATAAAAAAATTACAACAGTAGCACCCTTCTCCGAAGTGATTAAAAAAAATACACATTGACACATATTGGCATTTAACATTTGACTTTGCACAAAAAATATTAAGGCGTACTAGCCGATGTTGCTATTATTCACACGACAGGCTATGGGGGGAAAAAATGCAATTTTTATGTGGTAGGGTGGGTCATATGATCTGTGTCTTTAAATAAAGTTACACTTAAGTGCAGGAAGTTCGTAATAATAATAATAAATGTACAGACTGTAGCAGCACACAACAGACCAGAGTCCTGGGAACACAGTGAGCATGTTCAAGGCTGGTCTGAACTTACTTTTGTTCCTTTGGTGAAGAAAGGCGACTTTTGCGTCCTCTGTGATATGAAGGTCAAAAGAAAGTGTCTTATCAAGAAGAACAGAGGTTCTTAACTCGGTCTCTGTCAATGAATGACAGTTATCCAGAAAAAGGGTGAAAGTGGCATTGAGATAACCCTGCCTTGCTGGACCAATAACAAGCATTGGCTGAGTTCAGGAGCAGGAAATTTGCTGTTCACCTGCTCTTAACAATTGCCAGACAGGTCTCGAGCGTATGTGTGTTAGAACCATGGCCAATGACATATATAGTTGAATATTGTCAGCATAACAATGAACATTCAAGTCAAATGATTAAAGAATCAGACCCAGTGGTACCAGGTTCAATGAGAACAATAATAGACCCAAGATAGAGCCCTGTGGAACCCCGTGCCTGTCCATAGATGACTCAAGAGTTTTATTAAATAGAACACTATAAGACCTCTCTGTAAGTCTAACCATCCAAGTACCTGACCGAAGACTCCAAAAAGGTTTTTCAGTCTGTCCAACAGAAAGCAATGATCCACCGTATCAAAAGTAGTGCTCAGCTTTAACAATAGTAGGGTTGACAAGACACCTGTGTCTGCTACCAGTAACAAATAAATTATCACCTTTGTCACGGCTGTTTCGATTGAGTGATATCTTCTAAAAGCCAATTGGAGTGATTTAAAAAGTTTGTTGTCAGATAATGAACAAGTTCTCAAGAACATTTGACAGAAAAGCAAGGTTTGATACTGGACTATAATTTGTCAGCGTCTGCATCCAAGCCAGGCTTCCTTAGTTAAGGCTTTACCACTGCCATCTTCAAGCAGGCACGGAAAACTGAAGAAAGTGACAAGTGCAAAATATTGAGTACATAGGGTCCTAATGTCACAGCTGTTTTAAGACCCACAATACCAGGGGTCAAGTGACTAAGGTGTACCTCACACTGCTATAACAATCTTCATGAGAACAGGCAGAAAGATTAATTCAAAATCATGAAAATCATGTCCTTCATATATGGTAGGGGTCAGAAACCCTGGTCCTAGAGAGCCACTATCCTGCATGTTTTAGATGTTTCCCTCTTCCAACACATCTGATTCAAATGATAAGCCTATCACCAACCTCTGCAGAAGCCTGGTAATGACTGTCAGGTGTGCTGGGAGAGGGAAACCTCTAAATCATGCAGGATAGTGGCTCTCTAGGACCAGGTTTGCTGACCCCTGATATATGGGCTTTGCAACAAAACACTCTGCCTCACCTCTGAAAGATTCAGTCATTTTGGCTTTTATCATTAACCTTTCTGTTCAAAGTACTTTAAAAAAAAAAAGATGTGCAGACTGCGCAGTGCTGAAAATGAGTTAGGGCTGTACAAGCATGGAAAAGTATCAAATAATTAAGGACTGTGCTAATTATTTATAATCAAATTTGTATAACATGCTGCTTTTGCACCTGACATTTTCTGATATGAGGTCAAACCGTCTTTCCAGGCTTGATTAAAAAAAAAAAAAAAAAACCTCAAGCCTCAACTGACACACGTGTTCTGTAGCTTTTTCTGAGGGCTAACATATCCCAATTTAGCCAGGGGGCACAGCTCTTTCTAGGCCTCATGGTTTTTTGCTGGAGCCACTGAGTCAAATAAGCCCTCGAGTGCACTGTTAAATTTCTCATTGAGATGACTCACTGCAAATGTTTGAGTAAAAACTGGATCCATCACATCCAACATTTAAAACTTGTAGAACACTGGAACTGATCTATCAGGATACCCTAGTAGTACTTGTTTGTCTTTGCAAGGTTATTACTTATGGTTAATTTATCAACCTTTCATCATGTTCATAGAACTCAATAATACTGTGATTAAATATTAACCCTATACAAAACTCTGCTATACCACTTCTGTCACCCTTTCCAAACCTTACACCTATACATAAATCCACATTTCTTCTGGAATGTTTAAACTAATGGAGATTATTTAACATTTATGCTCCACCTGTCTGATATGATGACTGGTACACAGATATGTAAAATCATTCATGTCTGTGAATTGTGGTTCAAAGTAATAATAGCTTGTTATCAGATCTGAGCTCTATTGCAAAACCGGTTCAAACTCATCTTCACACTGTAGGTTACATAAACATGAACATTCAGAAATAATTTACTTTCCTTTAAGTTCTAACGTATCCTTTCATTCCTAAGGGTTCCAGGTATCAAGTCAGTATCAGCCTTTTTTTTAACTGTGTGTGTTTTATCTGTTATTTCAGGAATTTCCTGGTTGAAGACATTCTTCTGTGTTTCCCACAAAAGAGGAAATACATAGGAGCAATATCAAAATAAAAAAACATCACCCAGTTTGTTCATCCTTAGAAACATTAGTTCCCTTTGACTGAGACTGAACATCTTCAAGCACAAAATCCAGTTGAGTTTAACTGTGAATACAACCTAAGGATGATTTTGAAGTAATTACCCAGAATTTCATCATTTGTACCTCCTTCATCACTTCCTAGTGCTTCACAGCAACAAATACTATAAGTATAGGGGCACAGCAAACCACATTAACATTGCAGCTATTACAAAACACATTTATTAATACAAAGATCTAAAAAAAAAAAAAAAAAAAAGCAATATGGATGCTCCAAATGCATGAGAAGTTGGGCTACTCCGGAGAACACAAAGTTGAAGGGATCTTGCATAGTGTGAGTGTGTTACATTCCTCACTACCCCAACCACACACAACCTCCAAACAACCTGTCCACACAAGTGGTATGTTTAGTATCGACCCTTCTGGACACACTTACAAAAAAAAAAAAAAAATGAAAGACTCAGTTCACTCAGTAAATGTGTAAAATAAAGTCTTCTATTTCCAATCATCCATGGGTACATTTGTAGAGATACAAGTAACAGTACATCAAACAAAGTCAGGCCAACTCTTCTAAAGAGCTCTACTCTGCCCTTTAGTGGCTAAATAAAAAAATGCCACCTTTAACAGTGGGAAATCCAAGTGCATGCTGGCAAATCCTGTAACTGACTGTCTGAAATCCAGATATTCAAAATTACTCATAATTATAATACAGTAGCAAAATATTACATATAAAGAAAGAGGCTAACATGAAAAGAGTTTAAGATATGATTACAGAGACAAAGTAATCAAACTGCACAACTTCATAGAGACTAGTAACAAACAGACCCCTCTTAAAAGTGAGTCCTCCAGAAGCTAAGGAAGAGAAGAATGTGTCTGTTTTCAGAAAGAGTGGGTCACGTAATCTGTGGGGACATGGGCAGTGAGTGACAATCAAAATATCGGTCCATTACTTCCGTTATTCGTGGCAATGATACATGTACTTGAGTTCGAGCCTGTTTGTGACTCCTGGGAAACGTTGGCTCCTCTATGTCCCAAAGCAGTCCTGTTCTCTGCAGAGTACCGTCCATTTGTGAAAAGCTCATCCGCTCAACTCAGAGAAGGCTCATGAAGAAGTCATCTGGTGCATGTTGGGACATTGTGTCCACTTGCTAGAAGAAACCAAGTAAATGGTATGTAGGAGCTTGTAGACCATGACTTTGTGAGTAAAGTATAAAAAATATCTCCTCCTTTTGTGTCAATTCCTTTTGTTTTCTCCCAACCAATCACTTCCATCTGGTCAAGCTGTAAGAAAATCAGGACCAAACACTTTGTTATGACTGCTGGGTGAAACCTGACTATGGGTTGCACCAATACAAATTAGTGGTTCCCGTCATGCTAGGTCACAGTGACCTAGCATCAAACACCAGACGGCTTCCAGCGTAACATGTCTAATATATGAGCACGTATGAATCTATAAGAAACATTTCATTTAAGGTTATTTCTGATCAAAGTTTAAATTAAAGTAACACAAAAGCATTAAAATGTCTCAATTTTCTTTGGGGAACTTGATTATTTTCCACAATTCCTCTAAAAAATGCAGCCAAAAGTGTACGTTTGAAGTTAATATGGTATCACGCGGTCTAAGTTTATATACAACAAAATTAAGATTAATCTACGTCAAAAAATACATATAAGTAATGGTTAAAGAAAGCATTAAATGTAAGTTTTTTAGTCCACTTTAAGCTAGTTTAAAAGTTTGGTCCAACCTTTAATTGGTTTTACAAACCAACTCAGTTTAACTCTTAGTATTATTAAGTTTGAGATGACTGACCTAGTTGCCATTCACTTGTGTTGATGGTGTTCTTCCTTGGTCAATTGCTGCCCGCTGTCTACTGCGATTCTCTCGCTCCTCGTCCTCCTCATCCCTCTCCTCGTTGCCGCTGTGGTTCTTACAGTATAGTCTGAAAACATAGCAGGGCTTGTAACTGACAGAAGATGATGATACAACTTACTCAAAAGCAAAATGAATCATTAAAACTCGAAATGAAAAAAGTCAAATTTAATATATTTAATTTTGACTTTTAAGTAATAATAATAATAATAATAAGGTGTAATAAAGGTTGAACTCACTTGTAAATACCACGTGCCATGTTTTCAATGTATTTAGCCTTGTCCTGCAGGCCGCAGTGATAGTGGTAAGTCTTCACACATGCCTTTATTTCACAGCCAATAGTTGCTCCCAGTTGAGTACAGAGTGTACATTTCTAGAGAAAAAAAAAAAAAAGGAAAAAAAAAAACAACCCTAAATATATGTACAGGTAAACAAGGCTAAAGGAATTAAGGCCTTGAAAAATGTTATTCACTGTTAATTCAGTTACTAATAACACTATTAATAACTCGGGTGCTTTATTTTGATGATGTGATATGTCACAATAATAGAGAGAAGCTGTATTCATTTCATCATCTCACCACATTCTTACTTCATCATACTCACAAACATTTACATCAAATTTCTGATGCTACGAGAATTCTGTTCGGTGTGTTGACCTCTTTGCACACAGTTAGTAGCTCTTTTCTCAATAACTATGAGATTAATTTTAATGTTAGGGCTTTGTGATGTTCACTCCCAGTAGTTATGTTCAGTTAAGCTGTTTCCATCCGTGCATAAGGTCACTGTCCTGCTCAGAGATCTATTTGTGTCCATGCTTTAGCCTCCTGGCTGAAGTTTTAACATGAAGTTTCAAAATCTCGTATGTACAGAAATATGTTGGTTTTGGAGTAGTGGCTTCCTCCTCAGGGAACAGCCTTTCAGGTTCTGGGCATACAGCGCTCTCTTTAGTGTCGATGGAAAGATTTTTGGGACAGTTCCCTCCAACATCTTTACCAGTTTGTTGCCGTCCTGGGGATAGTTTTGAACGTGTTGAACCAAAATACATTCATCTCTGTGTGTCAGTTCATGTCCCCTTTACCAATGATTTGAGGGCTTGTATTTGTAGACCCTGCTCAGTTTGCATGACCTGGATTAAATGTATAAACATGCTTTAAGCTCTTAAAGATCCAACCATCACTGAAACAAAAGTCATACAAGACCATCCAATAAAACCAGAAAGAATGGTTCTAATACTGACATTTAAGGTGTAGAGATGGATAAATAATATCAAGGCCAGAAGAACATCAGATGCTGCCATTATCCTTTCAAAGACATGATGAATTCAAGTATTTTCTTCTTCCAACTAAAGTTAACTAATAAAAATTAAATGGTAACAAAACACTATTTTGTTAATCACTTATACTTAGCGGTGGTGCGTTTGCCAAGGAACATGACAAAGACAATCTGTTGAACTTGGAGAGCTTGTTCTGTGTCCAAATTGCCTACAGGGAATGAAAGTTTTGGCTACAGCTATTACATGAGCTTGTTTATTTGCAAATAGAGCAGTGAGGTAATATCGGATCATAAGTGATCACTCTAGACATGCACAGATTCTAATGCTAGGACTGAACAGACATACTTAGGTCGGATTGTGTTAAAGAAAAGAATCCTATGTTAACATGAGCAGGGCCCTATTGTCTGTACAGGTGAAGGTGGTACCTTTAAGTGTTGAGTTGTGGAAGTTTATAATGTCTTGGCTAATTTCTTTACAATTTCCAATGATGGAACACAAAAAGATCTGAAGAGAGACAGAATTTTAGAATTGTAATAATGTAATAAAATTTAAAAGTCTCTCTACTGTTCTAAACATCACATCATCAAAGTAAGAAACTAAACCTCTGATGTGTAAACATTAGTCAATACTAGTAATTAAAACTAAACTTTGACAAAACCCTACCATTCTTTTCCCCCTCTTGATTTCCTGGATGACCGTTTTTACGTCAAAGTTCCCAAATTCTGCCCGTGACGTAGTGGTCAGCTGCACTGTCCCCGATGAAAACAGCTGGAGGGGTCACACGGAAAGCAGAAAATTGTAAGATGTGTTCTTTACAACATGGACCTACACCCACACTGACAACATATCTTACCATGCACTTGTAGTGTGCAGCCACCTTTTTGGAGTTATCAGTATGAAGCATGCCCCTTGTTTCGTTTTCTTCGTCCCCGGCATGACAAAAGCCACAGCGCTGGCCACCATCTGCTGGACTGGCCCTCAGAGGTGACCTGTCCCGCTACAAACACACAATAAACGACTTATCAGCCATCAGCACAGAACCTGGTTTCAACTTACTTGACTGTGACACATTGCATGTTCATTTAAAGATAGTTCGAATAGGCCCTACATGGGAGGAGCTCTCTTCCTCTGCAGCCTGCGAGGATGTGGAGCGAGCGTCTTCTGATTGGCCGCGAGATCCTACCTTGGCTCTTCCCTTCTCGAACCGTCCTCTACCTCTACTTTGTGGGGGTGATGAGTCAGAGTCATTGGCAACACCTTCTGCTTCATCTAAGAACATAAGAGCCACACTTTGATATGTTTTTCTGTTTTGCAGGAAGAGCAGGGGGTGGGGGGCTTATTTGAAGAAAAAAAAAAAAACATGTTGAAAGTGTGAAAGTGTTTATATGGCTGAAAATCTTGACTTCACATGCAGCATTTTTTCACTAGTATGTGATGTTACTCTGTGTGAACTCAGCCCAACTCCTTCAAACACCTTCTGGAAAAGGTCAGCTTTGATAGTTGCTTACTTCGAAAAACCACTTGATATCCTCTTTCACAGTGTTAAAAAGGTAGATTTGATTCTCCTTCTGACCAGAAATGCGGGCATTTCTAGTAGGCAAACATCTCTATCTGAGAGGATCTTTGTCTGTACTGACCTTAAACAGATGCTTGTGTGTTGCAACTTGTAGTAAAATCTCGGAACAAGAAGCATTCCATAATAATAATAATAATATAAACACTATACATGTATATAGAATAAAAAAAATACAGAAACAAAGCATTGGTATGCCCCATGTCCCTTTTCAGGAAAAAAATCTAAACCAGAATTTGTTTACATGACTAAGGTATAATATCAGTGTGCATAACCATCACTATAGCAACATGCACACTCATATTATGCATGTCATAATAGTGATTGTCAAACAGATTAAAAACACAAAAAAATATCAGAACATGTAACCAGGATAAGACTGTTCTATAAATGTTGTGTGTGAACACCAGAACAGACCAGCAGTTCTAAATCTATCACCTATATATACACTGGTAATAAAACAAATGCTAAAATATACTTTACCTTCAATGCCATCTTGAGATGCATCCCGGTGTTTGCGACAGTAAACGCTACAAGAGCAAAATAAATAAGCTTTTAAAAAAAAGCATCATTATTTACTGTATATAAATTAACTGTGATGTTACTTACAGGTAAATCCCTTGCGATGGATTCTCTTTAATCTGGGCTTTGTCCTTCAGAGCGCAGTAATAGTGGTACGTCCTCCGGCACGTCTTCACATCACAGCCGATAGTGGCGCCGGGCCGGTGACATGAGGAACACATCTGAGGGGAAGACAAGACACACCTACTTTAGTAAAAAACTAAACTTAATTCTTGTCTTCGGTGATTATTCAAAGGGGTTCTGTTGTTCTGACCAAGTTCTCCGAGATTATAAGTGCTAAACAAAGCATTTCATTATATCTTTGTAACTTTGACAAATGTCCTCCTATTTTCCCACTGCTCTATCTTCTGAGTATTTAATAATATTATTACACATTTAAATATTTATATAACAAAGTCCCAGAGCTCATCCTCCACCATACTAGATACTCACCAATTTATTTCCCCTCTTAATCTCCTTTTTCACATCCTCGATAGAAAATCCACCAATGTTTTCATTCTCTGAGTGAGATGTTACCAGAGCAGAAGAGAAAAGCTGCACAGAACAAACATGAAAATAATTACACAAGTCAAAATGTAAACTGCAGCATTCCCAGTCTATCATGTGTACAGTAAGCACGTTTTATTCCTTGACTACTGATGCGTCATTTTCCAAGGTTTTTGCAGATGTAGTGCTCTTATCTTTCACCAAACAGTCACACACATTACTTTTCATATAATTCTATCAGCCGGTTTTACAACTTGAAGGGCAAAATATGACCTAACACCAACCAACAATATAAAGGTAAAAGTTACTCATTTCCAGTGAATGTCTACTTTCACTGGTTAAATGAGTCACAGTCACTGTGCTCTGCTCACCATGCACTTATGATGGGCTGCCACCTTCTGGCTGTCGGACACCAGCAGCTGCCCACACTCCTTGTCCCTGTTGGTTCTGCAGAAGGCACATTTAGGCAGCCGAGTTGCAGCTCCTTTCTTCTGTCCTGACATGGCTCACTGCTTTTCTGTGTCCAAGATTCTAGAACAAAAAAAGTTGTATGTGATGACGCCAAGAGTTTTTGGAAATACAAATAAAAGAGACATATTAGCAGTAATCCGAGTTGTTCTTCATAGTCCATGGTCTGAATTACCAAACAATCCTTGCAGATTTAGTTAGCAACAAATAAATCAGAGCTGTATTTTTCTCCTGTGAACCAATTTTCAAGTGAGCATTGTGAAATAAAGAATGAAAATCTTGGATACATGCCCTGGAAACTCTATCCCGAGAACAGCTGGAAACAAAACTTTGACTCAAAACCTCCTTCCACAAAGTAGAGTAGAGCAATAAAAGTTACAAATGAGGAGAGCTTTGACATATTGAACAGACATAGTGCCTACACAGCTCAACTCTGCCGGTTAACAATGAAACACCAAGCCTATTTTTGATCTACAGGAGGTACCGACCCACACCAGACAAGTGTGTGATCCCACTTATGACTGAGAAGTGTCATCAATAATGCCGTTTGTGTTTCATTACTAAAGGTAGCAGCTGCAGAAAATACCATGTCACAGACTTGAAATTAAAAAAGATTTACTCTTCTTCCAAAGTCTAAATGTGATTAAAGAGGAATGAAAAGCTGCAGCAGGACTTGGAATCTGAAGGACCAGATGTGATGAGTCAGAAGCTGCCCAGGTTACATCTTACACAGTGGTTACATTCAACTTCAGCATCGTACCACTATAGTCAGAAGGACTTGTTCTTGAAAATGATGTAACATCTTTCTTCTTTTACATACACAACAATCTACCATATCTCACTTGGCCCAACTTTTAAGTCACCCCTTGAGGGAAATCTGTGGAAAATTTGCAATTTGAGTCTATATTAGGTGTTCTTTTTCTCTTCCTTCTGTGCAATCTACCCACAGCACATTCCCCTTAACAGTAGCTGTGATGACTTATCCATATTGAGTCATTTTTTTATGTCAACTTTAAGATGTGTAATGATTTTTATTTTCTTTGTGAAATAAACAAGGACGTGTTTCCAATTATGTTTGTGAGGTATTGAACACATCTTGTCAATTGCAGAGATAGCCTGTTTGATCCACTACACAATACCAAAAAATGTATTAAATATAAGGATTGAAAACATCTTTTGACCTCTAAATAATGCAGGAAACGAAAGTGGGTGTTTTTTTAAAATCACAATAGCAGTGTGCTGCGACGCCTTCATTGAGCCATTTCTGCCATGATAGCAGGGCCAGGATTTCACTGCGGCGGCTTCAGCGGCGGAGCCAAGCGTGCAAACACACAATACTGCCCATGTAAATAACACCTTTTATCCTTTATTCCCACCTCTACTCTTCGCTAAAATCATCTCCGATCGAAGTCGTGTACTACATGGCGAAACTATGGCTCAACTACGACCACGTAAACTGAAACGCGGAAAGTACCCCGAATTTCTCTCCCAAAGTTTTGAATTAAAGGGGGTGTGTGTCTCTTTCTCCGTCCAACGAGCTATAACTGAAAACATCTTTGACTATGAACATCTCAACGCCCAGAAATCTCTCCCAGGGCCTTTTCATGCAGGGAAATAAAGGTCGGTGAAGGGAAAATATGCCGCTTGGACATTCCGTTTGTGTTGTAAGCCGAAAAACTGCGATTATTTCCCTTTAAATGTGGCAAATTATCATGACAGGCGCGGGTCTTTGCAAACCGTTTCGAAGTAAAGAGCGCCATACGTGATGTATCCCTGTGAAAAGAGAGCAACTCAGCCCGTACGACAGCTATACGGCCTGAAACGACAACAGGCCATAAAACACAACGCCTCTCACCCGAAGCCACACACACGGCTCCTACTTTACCTCCGACGGGGATATTTCCAGGCTGAGACGGTAGAAAAGATGGAAAAGTGTTCCGGCCACGGGCTGTGTTTCTTTCCGTCCTTCAGAAGTGATCGTGTGCTTTTCACACTAGAGCTAAAGTTAGCCACAATGCTTACGCACGCGGCACTTCCGGGTGGCGCTTTCAAAATAAACGTCCAACTCACCCTATACACGCCGGGCGTTTTAATACGAAAGGGACAGGAAGTCACTGTACGAGTGGAAAAAAAATTGATCTGAGTACCACATGACAATGGATGTATGTTTGCATAGAAATCCTGGATTGAAAAGCTCCTCTTTTGCGTAATATTTAGAGTTTAACATGAAAACTGTTGCAACATTAGGATTTATCAGTCACAAAAAAGCTATTTGTACCATTATTATTGATTATTCTTCTATTTCCTGCTCACTGTTGAATGTTTCTACCTGTCTTCCTGCTCAGTTTTCTTGTATTTTTTGTTGCTGTACAGACTGAAATGTCTTGACAGTGGACTTGGAAGTCAAATTTTGCTGGGGAACTGGGATTGTTTGCATCTTGTCTTGTGTGAAAACATTTTTTTTTCATATAAATATTTATTTATTTTATCAAATGTCCTAAAATTCCATAAACTTGTGAAACTCTTATTGTCCACATGGGACAAAAATGCAATGCTGGGTCTGAGGAGGATATGATATATAATATATATAAATATTGTTTTAAATAGGACATGGTCTTTCATAATGTGTTATTGGTTTATTTTAGGATAGCAACAGTATCACTGCAGCGTAACTGTTTTAACACAAAAACAGATTTGAAAAAAAGGCAACATAACTATAAGTACTGATTTGGTCAACATTTTGTAACAATTTTTTTTAAAAAACTAACATTCCACACTTGGGTTTTCCTTTTTCTTTCTGTAGGACCAATTTGTTATGCCTGTCATCATGTATGAAATACTTTACAAATAGCTGTGTTCAGTTATGTAAGCACAAGAGTGCACATGCTTCTTTTCTGTAACACAGTGGAGATTTAGCAGCATCTGTCCCTCTTAAATTGGAGGGTGTAGGTTTGATCTCAGCCCAAATAAGATGAATAAACATTTAATGCTTAATTACTGTTTATTCATTATCATATATATAAAACACCCTATTTATTTTATTTCTGACAATAGCATTGAATGCAGAGTGAGTCTTATGAATGATTTATGAAACTATGTTGTTTTGATAAATATACCTGTTTTTTACAAATACACTTAAGATTAATCATTTTTGCTTTCAATGGTTATATCTTCTTAACATTAGCACTGATTACTCTCTACATAATTCATAAACTGGGCTATAATTCATAATTACGAACTTACAGGCAGTAGATTCTCTACTTCTCTAACCTGTTTCCGTGTTTTATATGGTTGTATGGTGTTTTCTTCACCTAGATGAATAAAACCAATGTGTTATGTGTTGTTCATCTGACACCTCACCAAGTTAACACATGAAGATCAGTTTAATTGTGGTGACTAGCACTACTTCGTCTGTCAAAATAGCTGTATAATGTTTCCATAAAAGTAAAATGGTTTAAACATAATCACTTCAGGTAAGGGTTTTAAATTTTTTGCAGAAACATTGCATTACAATTTGAGGATGTCAGGACCTTAATAAAAGATGCAGTTGTGTTGAAAATGGAGTCAGTATTGCTTGGGGTTTGACCTGTAGAGTAAACACTCATTCATGACACACTGGCCTCCATGCTGCATTAGTTTTGACCACAGTTCTTTTTGCTGCAGGGTAGAATGAAAATGTTATCAGTTCCAAACACAAGGTGATAATGTAAACAATGAAAGGAGAATCCTTGTGTTTGTTAGGTAAATAAAAAAAACTCAGGTAAATATTTACAGTGTCAGTATCATTTACAGACATGATAAACATTTTCCATTGGGATCAAACATGTGTCAGGTTATACATGAAAAATCTAAACATTAATCTGAAAAAACAAACATTAATATTACAGACACAACAGAGAATTTTAATTATTATCTTACTTTATGTTTTGCTATTATATCATTTCATACTCCAGATGATGCTCATGTTATATTGACCCTATGAAGTGATATGTGACTTTATTTACAGAACAAAATTGTATATCATTATATTTTAATGATGTGTTTCTTTCCCACTGTGTTCCTCAACTAAAACAGTCGGCCCTTGTGCTTAAAATTCTAAATCAGTGGTGTTAGTAATTATTTTTAGTAATTCTTATTATTCGACAGGTTACATAAAAATAGTTTGATGTACATGACTTTAAGAGAAAAAAACTACTACTTTAGTTCGAACCAATGGAATGCCCCGTCTATGTTTCTTT